>OZ024835.1:39901584-40501584 GCA_964016985.1 Anodontia alba | reverse complement strand
AACCAGACGCTGCAGGTCGTGTTTTGAATAATACCTAGAATCCTGAACCATACGCTGAATAATACCCTGGCCTCTTTTGAATAATACCCTGAATGATAAACCAGAAGGTGCAGTTCGTATTTTGGATAATACCCTGAATCCTGAACCAGACGCTGCAGATCGTGTTTTGAATAAAACCCTGAATAATGAATCAGACGCTCCATCTCGTATTTTGAATAATATGCTGAATCCTGAACCAGACGCTGCAGGTCGTATTTTCAATAATACCCTGAATACTGAACCATACGCTGAATAATATCCTGACCATTTTTGAATAATACCCTGAGTAATGAACCAGATGCTCGGATTTAGAATAATACGCTGAATCCTGAACCAGACGCTGCAGCTCGTATTTTGAATAATACGCTGAATCCAGAACCAGACACTGCAGGTCGTGTTTTGAATAATACACTGAATCCTGAACCATACACTGAATAATACCCTGGCCTCTTTTGAATAATACCCTGAATGATGAACCAGACGCTGCAGCTCATATTTTGAATAATACGCTGAATCCTGAACCAGACGCTGCAGGTGGTGTTTTGAATAATACCCTGAATCCTGAACCATACGCTGAATAATACCCTGGCCTCTTTTGAATAATACCCTGAATGATGAACCAGACGCTGCAGTTCGTATTTTGAATAATATGCTGAATCCTGAACCAGACGCTGCAGGTCGTATTTTCAATAATACCCTGAATACTGAACCATACGCTGAATAATATCCTGACCATTTTTGAATAATACCCTGAATAATGAACCAGATGCTGCAGCTCGTATTTTGAATAATACGCTGAATCCTGAACCAGACGCTGCAGGTCGTGTTTTGAAAAATACCCTGAATAATGAACCAGACGCTGCAGCTTGTATTTTGAATAATACGCTGAACCCTGAACCAGACGCTGCAGGTCGTGTTCTGAAAAATATCCTGAATAATGAACCAGACGCTGCAGCTCGTATTTTGAATAATACGCTGAATCCTGAACCAGACACTGCAGGTCATGTTTTGAAAAATACCCTGAATAATGAACCAGACGCTGCAGCTCGTATTTTGAATAATACGCTGAATCCTGAACCAGATGCTGCAGGTCGTGTTTTGAATAATACCCTGAATAATGAACCAGACGCTGCAGTTCGTATTTTGAATAATACCCTGAATCCTGAACCAGACGCTGCAGGTCGTATTTGCAATTATACCCTGAATACTGAACCATACGCTGAATAATATCCTGACCATTTTTAGCTCGCCTGTACGAAGTACAAGGAGAGCTATTGTAGTCACCCCGGTCGTCCACGTTTGCGTTTGCGTTTGCGTTTGTGTTCCCATTCCCGTCACACTGCGTTAAAGTTTTTCAAATGCTTATATATCAACAGTCACTCCTCACAGAGGCATCAAATTTGGAACTTAGGTACCTTGGAGGGTCTTCTGAGATTCCAAGAGAATAAACCCCTGGGTTCATGCCCCTGGGTGGGGCTAGGGGTCAGAATCTAGGACACCTTTGTAATACTGTGTTAAAGTTTTTCAAATTCTTATATCTTGACTTTCACTTCTCATAGAGCAGTCATATTTAGAATTTGGGTACCTGGACGAGTCTTCTGAGATTCCAAAAGAACATACCCCTGGGTTCATACCTCAGGGTGGGCCTTGGGGTGGGGCTAGGGGTCAAAATCTAGGACACATTTGTAAAATCTTATATGCCTACAGGTTATAGACACAACTGGTTATACATCAGCTAACTATGTGACATCGGTTTAAGTGTAAGAGAGTGAAGGTCATGGTGACCTACATTTTACGGTCCAGGTCACCTAGATTTCACGGTCCAGTGATTTTGCCTTATATCTTGAATACTCTTTGTTGGATAAATGTCACACCTGGGATATTACTTCCATGTGACCCAATGAATGACCACTTACTATATCTAGGTCATTGTGACCTATATTTCATGGTTCAGTGATTTTGCCTTATATCTTGAATACTATTTGTTGGTTAAATGTCACACCTGGGATATTACTTCCATGTGACCCAATGAATGACCACTTACTATATCTAGGTCATTGTGACCTATATTTCATGGTTCAGTGATTTTGCCTTATATCTTGAATACTATTTGTTGGATAAATGTCACACCTGGGATATTAGTTCCATGTGACCCAATGAATGACCACTTACTATATCTAGGTCATTGTGACCTATATTTCATGGTTCAGTGATTTTGCCTTATATCTTGAATACTATTTGTTGGATAAATGTCACACCTGGGATATTACTTCCATGTGACCCAATGAATGACCACTTACTATATCTAGGTCATTGTGACCTATATTTCATGGTTCAGTGATTTTGCCTTATATCTTGAATACTATTTGTTGGATAAATGTCACACCTGGGATATTAGTTCCTTGTGACCCAATTAGTGACACCAAAATATATCTCTGTTGGTGTGACCTATATTTCATGGTTCAGTGATTTTGCCTTATATCTTGAATACTATTTGTTGGATAAATGTCACACCTGGGATATTAGTTCCATGTGACCCAATGAATGACCACTTACTATATCTAGGTCATTATGACCTATATTTCATGCTTCAGTGATTTTGCCTTTTATTTTTATTACTATTTCATGGAGAATTGTCATACCTGGATTATTATATCTATGTGACAAAATGATTTACATACAAATACATCTAGGTCAGTGTGACCTATATTATATGGTTGAATGATTTCGCCATATAACTTGAAAATTATTTCATAGATTATTTCATTTTGATTTTCTTAATGATAAAAATGTTACAATATAAAATGTACCCAGCAGGCGAGCTACGCTGTCCTACGACAGCTCTTGTTGAATAATACCCTGAATAATGAACCAGATGCTGCAGCTCATATTTTGAATAATACGCTGAATCCTGAACCAGACGCTGCAGGTCGTGTTTTGAAAAATACCCTGAATAATGAACCAGATGCTGCAGCTCGTATTTTGAATAATACGCTGAATCCTGAACCAGACGCTGCAGGTCGTGTTTGGAATAATACCCTGAATAATGAACCAGACGCTGCAGTTCGTATTTTGAATAATACCCTGAATCCTGAACCAGACGCTGCAGGTCGTATTTTCAATAATACCCTGAATACTGAACCATACGCTGAATAATATCCTGACCATTTTTGAATAATACCCTGAATAATGAACCAGATGCTGCAGCTCGTATTTTGAATAATACGCTGAATCCTGAACCAGACGCTGCAGGTCGTGTTTTGAAAAATACGCTGAATCCTGAACCAGACGCTGCAGCTCGTATTTTGAATAATACGCTGAATCCTGAACCAGACGCTGTAGGTCGTGTTTTGAATAATACCCTGAATAATGAACCAGACGCTGCAGTTCGTATTTTGAATAATACCCTGAATCCTGAACCAGACGCTGCAGGTCGTATTTTCAATAATACCCTGAATACTGAACCATACGCTGAATAATATCCTGATAATATCCATTTTTGAATAATACCCTGAATAATGAACCAGATGCTGCAGCTCGTATTTTGAATAATACGCTGAATCCTGAACCAGATGCTGCAGGTCGTGTTTTGAATAATACCCTGAATAATGAACCAGACGCTGCAGCTCGTATTTTGAATAATATCCTGAATACTGAACCATACGCTGAATCCTGAAACGTGAATAATGAACCATGAACCAGATGCTAACTTAACGCTTGTCAAATTAGTGGTGTTTTTAGGACATGCTTCCATTATAACCTGAAGGCATCAAATTTGGATATCACGGATGGCAGATTTTAGGTGATTCAGATTGGGTAATATAGCTATACTACTCATTTCAGAATTGGTTAGACTTTCAACAGCTTGCAACATTTAAAAAAATTGACAGCCTGTTGTCAAAACCAATCCTTCATATCATTGATAAGATGCAAATAATCATTCCAGGTGTGACATAACCTCATCAGCAGTTTCATAATTCAAAAAATGACCTCAAAAAAGGAAATGAACATGAATATCTATGGAACGCCAAAGCTGTCATATGTTGTTATATTTCTTCTTGTCTTATCTAAGAATTGTGTGAACTTGTCCATGCATTATGTTATTATCTTAAAGACGCGTGTCGTTTTGTCAATATATAATGTTGACATGCCCACACACTGTCTTATTATGTTAAAGAACCATTTTATTTTGTCACAGAGTGGAGTTATCTTGTCTAAAAAGCATGTGAACTTGTCTATATAGTGTGTTATTATCTTACACAGGCACGTTATTTTGTCAACATATGGCGTTGACTTGTCTACACGGTGTTTTATTATGTCAAACGTATATGTCATTATGTTAAAGTTTGCGTCATCTTGTCTAAGAGTAACTTGGCTAGACGACATGTTATTATGTCAAACTCACGTGTCGTTTTGTCCACACAATGTCGCATGCGTAGATTTTCGGGAACAAAACCACGCAGTTGAACAAGACAACATATTGATTCAACAAGATAACACCGCGTTTTAACATAATGACGTAGACATTTGCCATAATAATACACTGTATGGACAAATCAATACGCGCGTTTAAATAATAAGACGTAGTATAGACAAGTTCACATACTTCATAGACAAGACAACCCAACTTTTTAACATAATAATTTAGTCTTTTGACATAATAAGATATTATGTACACAAAACAACACAAACATTTGCATAATAACAAGTTGTATAGACAAGTTCACATGCTTCGCAGACAAGATAACTCAACGTTTTAACATAATTACTTTGCCTTTAACATAATAGGACACTATGTGGAGAAAACAACATACGTGTTCAACATAATAACATAGTCTTTTAACATAATAAGAAACTGGGTGAACAAAACAACACGAGCGTTAAACAAAATAACAGTTTGTTCACATGTTTCGTAGACAGGATAACCAAACTTTTTCACATAACAACATATATAGCCTTTTAACATAATAAGATACTGTGTGGACAAAACAGCCCACCCGTTAAACATAATAACACTTTGTATAAACAAATTCAAATGCCTCATAGACAGGATAACCCAAATTTTAACATAATAGCATAGCCTTTCAACAGAATAGACAAGTTCACATGCTTCATAAACAAGATAACCGGATTTCTTAACATAATAACATAGCCTTTTAACATAATAAGACACTGTTTGGGCAAAACAACACAAATGTTTAACATAATAGCATGATGTATAGACCAAAGCTTTTTAACATAGTAACATAGCCTTTTAACAGAATAAGACTATGTGTGAACAAAACAACACGCGTGTGTGGCATAATAACACGGTTTATAGACAAATTCACATGCTTCATAGACAAAATAATCCATTTTTAAACATAATAAGATAGCGTTTTAACATAACAGTACACTCTGTGGACAAAACAGCACATGCATTTAACATAATAACATAACATCATAACATAATAAGACACTGTTTGGACAAAACAACATATGTATTTAACATAATAACATGTTGTATAGACAAGTTTACATGCTTCGCAGACAAGATAAACCAATTTTTAACATAATAACATAGCCATTAACATAATAAAACTCCGACTGGACAAAACAGCACGTGAGTTTAACATAACACCGTAGCCTTTTAACATAATAAAACACTGTGTGTCATAATAACACGAACGTTTATCATGACAACATGACTTTTGACATAATAAGACATTGTGTGGACAAAACAACACACGCTTTTAACATAATAACACATCGTATAGACAAGTTTGCACACTTCTCAGACAAGATAACCCATCTTTTAACAAATTAAACTAGCCTTTTACAACATAAGAAAGCTATGGCGTTCCATAAATATCACTCAGTTATTTGATAACTTGTCATTCAAACTCAAAGATCAGTTCTTTCTTAACAAAAAAAATGCTGAAAAAGACAAGCTATGCATCATTTAACACAAACAAATCATCACCTGTCAGTACAAGGGGCTTTCTTTCAGATAGAGTGTAATTAGGAAAGTCTAATGGATTCTGAAATTAATAGTATTTAGTATCAAGTCAACCTCTTTTCACTTGCCTCACTTTTCAAATATGTAAAAAAAAAAAATAATAATACAGTAGAGCGATGTTTCCTAGGAAACTCTGGTTAAATTGATGTAAGCATAATATTCGATATTGTGCACTTTGTCTCGGACCTCTTGGACCTATTTAAACAGGTTTTATCTGGTCCACGACTTTGCATATCTGCTGAAAAAAAGAAAAAGAAAAAAAAAATGCACAAAATGCTTAAGCTTGTTTCATAGGTAACAGCTATTTATTTCATGTTATATCTCTAAATTAATGTTGCCAACATTGATTTGGAAATACAATAAAAAATCATTTTATTTTTGATCCAGTTCACAAACTAGAGATTAACTATAATTTCACAGACTGTCAGATTCAGAAATACAATAAAAAATCATTTTTGATCCAGTTCAAAAACGAGAGATTAACTATAATTTCACCGGCTGTCAGATGCCACATTTTATGATTGTATTAATACCATATATCAATTTATTAAACCTTTATTGGATAAAAGTGTCTATTTTTTTAGGAATATGGAGCCTTTAAAATCTGCCCAGTATTTTTTTGGTTATAAGATGGGGGTTTTCCATTCCAAAACAGTCTCAAAGATCTAGATCAGTCTTGTAAAATGAATTGTTTTGGAAGAGAAAACACCATTTTATAGTTGAAATACACAAGACTGATTCATATATTTGTGGTAAGTTTGGAAGAATAAGCCCTTGTCTTATAACTGGATCATTTTGGTAGGAGGAGGTGGTCTTATAACCAAATTAATACAGTTGGAGGAGATAGTGTGATGGACAGATAACCAGATGCTGGGTGGATGGCTGGATCGCTGGACAAAAAAATAATGTTGCTATCGCACACCCTTACCATGAAGGGAAGTCATGTAGCAAATTTGGTTAAATTTCGCCCAGTGGTTTAGAAGGAGATAGCATGACAGATGGAAGGAGGTGCTTTAAAATGCTGTTTAAAACATTGTCTTAGTTTAAAGATAACTTAACTCTCTAAGTAGGACAGAGTCTATATCCACCCTGATACATCTAATACTGAATTCTTGAAACCTCATAGGTCATTTGATAAGAAATCATTTTCACTAGAATTGAATGATAAAAATGTATCCTATTAGGAATGTGTATATATTCTTAACCCTTAGAGCGCTACAAAAGTCGAAGATCAGGCCTGTTGGAGGGGGTACCCCTACTCCCTTGATTTTGCCTGGATTTCGATGGCATTTTCACACATATTTTGCTGATTGTATGTGGCCATTTTACCAGAGAAGTAATGACCATGTGACTTCTAGTCACATGATAGTTATGTGGCAACCGGGAACTGTTTAAGACACTTAAAAAATTACAAGAGACCAGCGCTTACTATGTGCTATTCAGAAAGAAAAGGGGGACATATGTAGGTTCTACTGTTGTTCCTACTTCTTCCTCACTGGAAATTATTTAGGTGTTATGGCTTTTTTATGCCCCTGCCATTTTCAATTGGAGGTGGGGGGGGGGGGGGGCATATAGTATCACCGCTGTCTGTCCGTACGTCCGTTCCGTCTGTCCGTCCGTCCCGTACGTAACAAATGGTCTCCGTGAGATATCTTTTGAAAGGATTGGTGTATTGGATTGAAATTTTTGTGAATGCCTCCGTCCGTCTGTATACACAGGTATATAATCATAAAATATAGGTCAAGTTCGATTTAGGGTAAAATCCACCACTCCATCAATTATTTTGGGAGCTATGGCCCTTTTTCAACTTTGAAAAATTTTCAGCTTTGAAAAATGATTTCCATGTGACATCTTTTGAAAGAATTGGTGTATTGGATTGAAATTTTATACACAGGTATATAATCATCAAATGCAGGTCAAGATCAATTTAGAGTAAAATCCACCTATTATTTAGCGAGTTATGGCCCTTTTTCAACTTTGAAAAATGGTTTCCGTTCCATAACTTTTGAAAAGATTAGTGTATTGGATTCATATTTTATACACAAGCATATAATTATAACATATAGGTCAAGTTCGATTAGGGTAAAATCCACCAATTATTTTTGGAGTTACAGCCCTTTATCAATGTTGAAAAATAGTTAAAAAATGGTTTTCGTTCGATATCTTTTGAAAAGATTAGTGTATTGGATTCAAATTTTATACAGAGGTATATAATCATAAAATGTAGGTCAAGTTAGATTTAGGGTAAAATCCGTCAATTATTTTGGGAGTTATGGCCCTTTTTAGCTCGCCTGAACAACATTCACGGAGAGCTATTGTACTACCCCCGGCGTTGGCATCCACAAATGTTAAAGTTTTTAAGACCTCATTTCCTAACCTTACCTCGGATTTGCTTCATCTTTGGTATGATGATACATATTGGTCCAAAATTTTGCACAGTACCATCCACACCACTCTAGGTCATGTCAAGATCAAGGTCACAGACTTAGAATTTTCATGTTAAAATTTTATGTCGAAGTTTTTAGGATCTCATTACTTCTACACTAAATGATGGATTTTGTTCCTATTTGGTATTATGATAGACACTGGTCAAAAGTTTTTATCAGCACCATCAGAATTAAAATTTAAATGTTAAAGTTTTCATAAAGTTTTTAAGACCTCATTATTTTCTAACCTTATCACCGATTTGATTCATCTTTGGTATGGTTATACATATTGGTCCAAAATATTGCACAGTACCATCCCTGCCACCCTAGGTCTTGTCAAGGTCAAGGTCACAGACTTAGATATTCCATGTTAAAATTTTTTGCAAAATGCCTGCGTGTGGGTGAGGATGGCCCTGGGTGAGGGAATCTGTGTCATACTGACACATTTCTAGTTCCAGAAAATTATGAAAAACTGACCAAGTGGATGCTGAAATTTCTGGCAGCTTGAAATTCGGTATACTCAGTCTTTATTAGCACGGGTAAAATCCAGCACCTAGCTTTCTAATGAAGAGCGGTATGTTTGTATGAAGCTAGGTTCCCTCCTGTATGGGAGCACTTGCTCTGAATGGTTGCATCTGGTGTATAGTAAGAATGACAGGCTTTAGAGTTAGCATACCCCTCCAAGACGACAAATGTCATTCCCTGCACTTTAAGGGTTAAGAACTGTAGCAACATGTACAGCATTCAATGGTGCTTTTATTGTTTTAAATAAGGCAATTTACATTCTGTATGTAGCCTTCTTAAAAGTTTTAATGTTAAGTTTCACTCAAGAAGATCCTGGAGATATTCCTTACTGGAAGCTTATACAGGTCATTGAAACAAAACAAATCAGTGATAGGTGTCATCCTGTATTGTAAAAACATTTCTGTGAATACACAAGTTTTCTGAGTAGGTCGACAGGTAATAGGTGAATTGAAAACATGCAGGATCATGATTAGATGTTATGGGCAAAAATGGAATGGCCTAGGTGAAAAGGGCATGGTGCTGGCAAATTCTGGCATGGCATGGCACCATGCAAAGGACTAGAAAAACTATGTTCTACCGAGATCACATTGAAACTGTGGTTTTAAGTTCTTTTTTGTCTCTTACAGCATATGCTTTTGCAGAGTTGATTGACAATGCTTTAGCTGCTACAGCAAACAACACAGGACCAAGAAACATTGAAATACGACTGGTAAGTTCATTCTTCTCAGTCCTGTCCTATGGAATACTGGTTACAAACACAATAAAATTTTACACATTGTCCACTAATTTTTACCTCCCATATTGCTCAAGATAAAATGATAACAAAACCACATGACCAAGAGCACTCTTGACATGGGGGAACAAGGTACAAGATTCTCATCCTGCTGGAGGCAGAATTCAGCTACTGATGATGCAATGCTTCATTACACAGAGCCTTTCATTATGACCCCTTCATTATACCGGCGGCATACTTTGTATGCCGAAGGGATATATAGTTTTTGTCAGTTCCGTTTGTCCATTCGTCTGCCTGTCCTTCCGCCCGTCTTTCCATCCCCCCCTTCCGTCTGTCCATCCGTGATTCTGTCTGTTAACCCTTTCTATAACCAAGTTTTACTTCGAAGTTTTTGATTTCTTATAACTCTGCAGCCACTGATCAAAAATTTTTTATATTTGGTATAGGGGTACCTGGGAGGGTTCTCTTCCATTCTACATCTGTTAACCCCTGAGTCAAGGGCGGGGCTAGAGGTCGAAATCTAGGACACCCCAAAATAAAGTAGTATATTGCAGATTGCTTATACAAACAACTTCTTAAGAAAAAAAAGATGGTCATCAGACATGTTTATCACATCAACATTCAGTATAATAAGGTCAAGGTCATTGTGACCTTATTTTCATGCTCCAGTGAATTTGCCTTATATTTTGAAGACTATTTCATGGATTAATGCCTCAATAAAGTAGTATTTTGATAAAGAAGGATGGACATCAGACATGTTTATCACATCAACATTCAGTGTTATAAGGTCAAGGTCATTGTGACCTTATTTTCATGCTCCAGTGATTGTGCCTTATATCTTGAAGACTATTTCATGGATTAATGTGATACTTGGAATATTGGTTCTGTGTGACACCACGATTGACATCATAACAAATGTAGGTCACCTTGACCTATATTTCATGGTCCAGTAATTTTGCCTTATATCTTGAATGTTATTTGATGTATGAACATCATTATTTGGGATTATGAATCAGTATGATCCAACAGTTGACCTAAAAGTAATGTAGGTCACTGTGATCTATATTTCATGGTCCAGTGATTTTATGTTACATCTTGAAGACAATTTGATGTATTACTATTATATTTTGGGATTAAGTAACCTAAAATTCATAGCCTTGTGAATTGTCTTATATCTCCCACTAAGTGTCATATTTACATATCTTGTATTTTAGATTATTTAATGGATTAACATCATTCAGACACAGTGTGACCCAAACTTTGACCTCAAAGTAAATATAAATCAGCATGACCTATATTTCATGGTCTAGTGATTTTGCTTAATATCTTTTAGATTATTTAATGGATTAACATCATTCAGATTAACTTCTGAAATATATGTAGGTCAGTGACCTATATTTTATGGCCCAGCAAATTTGCTTCATGTCTTGAAGACTATCTACTCCAGAAAATTGTACTTGGAATGATAAATCAGTGTCACTCAGAGACTGGCATTGTAAATTATATTTTGCCTTATATCATTATCATTGACTTTGAATTTTTATAATTAAGAAATGGCGCTGGCCTTGGGTATTTGTGACCCTCTGGGCACTTGCTCTAGTTTTCCTGATGTTGAGAAAGAGGTAAATAAAAGACCAAAACATCATCGTCATAATTCAGTTTTTTTTTAGCTCACCTGGGTGAGCTATTGTGATCACCTCTGTCCATCGTCTGTCGTTAGTTGTCTGTCATCAAAAATTAGTTTGTTAGCACTCTAGAGGTCACAGTTTTTACCCAATTTGATGAAACTTGCTCAGAATGTTTGCCCTTAAGAAATCTAGGTCAAGTTCGAAACTGGGTCACTTGAGTCAAAAACTAGGTCACCAGATGAGATCAAAGGAAAATATTGTTAACACTCTTGAGATCACATTTTTGAAGCAATCATGAATCTTGCTCAAAATGATTGTCTTGATGATTTCTATATCAAGTTTTAAACTGGATCACTTGGGGTCAAAACTAGGTCACCAGGCCAAATCAAAGGAAAACCTTGTTAACACTCCAGAGATCAAATTTTTTAAATAATCATCATGAATAATGCTCAAAATGTTTGTCTCAGTGACTTCTAGGTCCAGTTCAAAACTGGGTCACTTGAAGTCAGAAACTAGGTCACCAGGCCAAATCAAAGAAAAACCTTGTTAACACTCTGGAGGTCACATTTTTGAAGTGACCATCATGAATCTTGCTCAAAATGTTTTTCTTATGAAGACTAGGTGAAGTTTGGAACTGGGCTACTTATGACCTATATTTCATGGTCCAGTGACTTTCTTAAGGCACGTTTAGGTCAGTTTCTCAGATACTTTTGGTCCTACAGAGTGATATTAGGCACTTGTGAAGTGTTTGTGTTTAAGTCAATTTCTCAGTAACTATTGCTCCTACAGCCAGTGATACTTAGCACATGCCTCTTGAGTGCAGTCATCCATATTTGACCATGACCTCTATTTCACAGTCCATTAGACATGCTACATTGTCTTACTTGTTAATATAAGCATCATGAATGACTTGGCCATTGACAAAGCCGAACCTCCAGCGTCTGCAGCGAAATGACAAGGCAGTGATCAGACAGATCTGCAATGTCAGGCCGCAAGACATTGTCACCACCAGGTCCAATGAGCTACTTGTGCGGCTTGGCATTGAGGATCTGGACCTCATTCTGAAGGAGAGAGGACTCCAGTGGTATGGACATGTGGAACGCTCCAATGGTGCAGTTAAGACAGCCTTTGATATACAGGTTGATGGAAAGCGTGGGCCTGGGAGACCTAAAATGACATGGAAGCAGCTGACAGAGAGGGATTGCAGGAAGTGGAAGCTCTCGGCTATCAACCCTCATGATAGACGTACATGTACCTGGAGATCTGGTGTGAGATCATCCATGCGTGCAGCAAGCCAGCTATCTGGAAGGGGGCCCACTGATGTGGATGTTGCCCCTGTACCTGCATGTTAATCAAAAATCCGATTATGATATGATATGATGATGATTCGCCTGACCTAGCTCCTAGCGACTTCTTCCTATTCCCAAACTTGAAAAAGGATATCCATGGATTTTATTTCCGGTCTGATGAAGAAGTTGTGACGGCAGCTGAGGAGTGGGTCAATGGAAAGGACCCTGACTTTTTCAGTTCTGGGCTGATGGCACTTGAACACCGTTGGTCTAAGTGCATCACACTAGAGGGCAATTACATCGAAAAAGAAGAGGTGGATCTCAACCGGAAATAAGTTAGGCTGGTTACTTATTGACTCACCCTGGTAATATTCTAGTTGAGGCCTCAAAAGCAATCTAGTCTTTGACTGGTGATGAATTAGGTTGCATCCTTTGTAATCTGCACTAATATTCTAGTTGAGGCTTCACAGGCAATCTAATCTTTGACTGGTGATGAATTAGGTTACATCCTTTGTAATCTGCAGTAATATTCTAGTTTGGGCCTCACAGGTAATCTAGACTTTGACTGGTGATGAACTGGGTTCCCTTTTAAGCTCACCTTAGCGGAAGGCTCATTGAGGTATTAGTATGCCAATGCTCCATCGTCATCCGTCCACAATTTAAAATAAGTATACCAGACGGCCAATCTTGATCAAATTTCATGTGAGGCATTGTCAAGTATGGGGAAAGGCTGCATAAGATTTTGGGGCTGATTGGATTGGAATTCTGGTTTCCATGGCAACATATAACTCCCCATAGACTTAAAATGGGAAAAATTTAAAAAATCTTCTTCTCTGAAACCGTGAGGCCAAGAGCTTAGATATTTAGTATGTAGCAACGTTGAGTGGTCACTTACATAAATCCTGCCAACCATGCTCCTGGGACCCAAATTGGCTACGCCCCAGTGGGCTCATTAGCTCTCATAGACTTATAATGGGAAAAACTTAAAAAATCTTCTTCTCTGAAACCATGAGACCCAGAGCTTAGATATTTAGTATTTAGCAACGTTAAGTGGTCACCTTTATAAATCCTGCCTACCATGCCGCTAGGGTCCAAATTGGCCAGGCCCCAGGGCTCATTAGCTCCCATAAACTTATAATAGGAAAAACTTCAAAAATCTTCTCTGAAGCCATAAGGCCCAGAGGTAAGATATTTAGTATGTAGCAACGTTATGCGGTCACCTACATAAATCCTGCCATACATGCCCCTAGGGTCCAAATTTGCCATGCCCCGGGGCTCTTTAGCTCCCATAGACTTTTAGTGGAAAAAACTTAAAAAAAAAAAAATCATCTTCTCTGAAACCATAAGGCCCAGAGCTTAGATATTTAGTATGTAGCAATGTTAAGTGGTCCCCTACATAAATCCTGCCAACCATACCCCTAGGGTCCAAATTGGCCACACCCCAGGGTTCATTAGCTCTCATAGACTTATAATGGGAAAAAACTTCAAAAATCTTCTTCTCTGAAACCATAAGACCCAGAGCTTAGATATTTAGTTTGCAGCAACTTTAAATGGTCACCTACATAAATCCTGCCAACCATGCCCCTAGGGTCCAAATTGGCCACGCCTCGGGGCTCATTAGCTCCCATAGATTTATAATGGGAAAAACTTAAAAAACCTTCTTCTCTGAAACCATAAGGCCCAGAGCTTAGACATTTAGTATGTAGCAACAACAATAGGTCTCCTACATAAATCCTGCCAATCATGGCCCTGGGGTCCAAATTGGCCACGCCCGGATGCTCATTATCTCCCGTATATTTATAATGGGAAAAACTTGAAAAATCTTCTTCTAAGGCCCAGAGCTTAGATATTTAGTATGTACCATCATTAAGTGATCACCTACATAAATCTTGCCAACCATGCCCCTGGGGTCGAAATTGACCATGCCCCGGGGCTCATTAGCTCCTATAGACTTTTAGTGGAAAAAACTTAAAAAAAAATTTTCTTCTTCTCTGGAACCATAAGGCCTAGAGCTTAGATATTTAGTATGTAGCAATGTTAAGTGGTCCCCTACATAAATCCTGCCAACCATACCCCTAGGGTCCAAATTGGCCACACCCCAGGGCTCATTAGCTCTCATAGACTGATAATGGGAAAAATCTTAAAAATTTTCTTCTCTGAAACCATAAGGCCCATGGCTTACATATTTAGTATGTAGCACTGTTTAGTGGTCCCCTACATAAATCCTGCCAACCATGCCCCTAGGGTCCAAATTGGCCATGCCCAGGGGCTCATTAGCTCCCATAGACTTATAATGGGAAAAACCAAAAATCTTCTTCTCTGAAACCATGAGGCCCACGGTTTACATATTTACTATGTAGCAATGTTTAGTGGTCTCCTACATAAATCCTGCCAATCAAGCCCCTGGGGTCCAAACTGACCACACCCCAGGGGGTCATTTGTTTATATAGAGCTATATAGCTAATGAACCTTCAAAAGTCTTCTCTGAAACCATGTGGCCCAGAGCTAACATATTTATTGTTATATATATAGCAATGTTTATTGGTCCCCTACATAAATCCTGCCAATCAAGCCCCTGGGGTCCAAACTGACCTCACCCCACGGGGTCATTTGTTTATATAGAGCTACATAGCTAAAGACCCTTCAGAAATCTTCTCCTCTGAAACCATGAGACCCAGAGGTAACATACTTAATATGTAGCAATGTTTAGTAGTCTCCTACATAAATCCTGTCAATCATGTCCCTGTGGTCCAAATTGGCCATGCCTGGGGTGGGGGTGGGGGGTGGGGTAAAGCAGAGTCATACTCTACCCCTTCACTTCATAAAGACCTAATACCTCAGAAATAGTTCAGATCCCCACCCCTAAACTGTATATATTCTTGTTGCATATGATAAGACACATCCATTGACACCAACCTGTGGTCTCCTGACTCTGTGCCCCACCCCCTCCAGTTCATGTAAGGCTTAGTATCTCAGAAACCGTTCAGAACCCCACCACTAAACCATATACATTGTATAATGTTGTTCCTTATAATAAGACGCATTCAGTTACACATACTCTATGCTCCCCGGGGATTTGCCCCACCTTCACTTCATAAAAGGCTTTGTATCTCAGATCCCCACCCCTAAACCATATATATTTTTGTTCTTTATGGTAAGACGCATCCAGTTTCAGTAAGTTGAATTACCTTGGTGGGTAGCGTAAATTATCAGTGCAATTAAAGGATTCTATTAGCACGTTTAGTAGTCAAGTCTGTGAGTTGTTAAAACTTAAATTTCCCAGGTGAGCGGTTTAGGCTCATTAAGCCTCTTGTTAGTAATCTGCAATAATATTCTAGTTGAGGCCTCACAGGCAGTCTAGTCTATGACTGGTGATGAATTAGGTTACATCCTTTGTAATCTGCAGTAATATTCTAGTTTGGGCCTCACAGGCAATCTAGACTTTGACTGGTGATGAATTAGGTTATGTCCTTAGTAAACTGATGTAATATTCTAGTTAGGGCCTTACAGGCAATCTAGTCTTTGACTGGTGATGATTTGGGTTACCTCCTTAGTAATCTGCAGTAATATTCTAGTTAGGGCCTTACAGGTAATGTACTCTTTGACTGGTGGTGAATTAGGTTACCTCCTTATATCTGCAATACTATTCAAGTTGGGGCCTCACAGGCAATCTAGTCTTTGACTTGTGATGAACTGGGTTACCTCCATAGTAATCTATAATAATATTCTAGTTGGGGCCTAGCAATCAAGTCTTTGACTAGTGATGAATTGGGTTACCTTCTTAGTAATCAGCAGCAATATTCTAGTTAGGGCCTCACAGGCAATCTAATTTTTGATAGGTGATGCATTAAGGTAATCTTAGTAATCTGCAGTAATTTCCAGTTGGTGCCTTATAGGCCATCTAGTCTTTGATGGATGATGAATTAGGTTACCTCCTTAGTAATCTGCAGTAATTAGCTCACCTGGAGGGAAGCCTATGCCATGGCCTGTTGTCAGTCATCTGTCTGTCCGTCTGAGCCCATAGGACTGGTGGGCATATATTGGGTAGGTATCTAGTGGGTACTTTACATAGAGTTTGCGATACAAGTTTACAAGTTTATTCATCAAAACAGAAAGCTTCACAAATGAAACATAGAACTATAAAAGAAACATGAAACAGAAAAAGAGAGGAGAAAAAATGAATATATCTATTCTAAAGATACCATTGATACCAAAGGGAGACAACTTACTAATATAGTTGCTTTAGTAACATTAGACTAGGCAGTCTTTGTTGGTTGGCATCAGGGTCCAAGAGTGCAGTTATGACTTAAATAAGAGCATTTATCATTAGGTCTATAAAACACTACGATACATGTAAGTTAGAAATGTATTAAGAGTGCAAGATATAATAGTTAGCTCGTATTAAATTTTGCATGCATACTTGGTCCCCGCAGCCAACGAACAAACATATACATTAAAACTGTAGTTATTATACTGGCTGAACTACAATATGTATAGACTTTTCTCTAACCTCAAGAGGTCTAGAAAATGGGTGGCTAACTGCAGGCACAAGTCTTAGTTTTCTTTATTCCATCCATGATGGGGGTGGTCGGGTGGTGCGAAGGTGTCATGTATCTTATGTCACCAGGGTGTCCAACTGATTTTGGCTTACAGTTTGGCAAGGCATGCTATTCTTGTAGAAGGTAAGAGTAGAGGGGGATTGTTTTTATTTCTTCTGTTTCTTCACTTTCATTCCTGTTTCTCTTTCTTTGCTGTCCCTCTCTTTCATCTCTTCTACTATCTCTTCTATCTCTTTTCTCCCTTTCTCTAGGAGACAACAGAAAATGACCCACAAGGGTTGACATGTCGTTAAACCCCAACATAATCAGTCAGATCCGTCCATGATACCCAATAAAAAAGAGGGGTGTTGTTTGGTATTTTTAACTACTGTTGGGTACTTTTACATTTTTTGTCTATGGAAATTTATCATTGAGTACCCAAGAAGTGTCCGTCCGTGGGAACGTCCATCCGTCATCCATCCGTCCATCTGTGCTTACAAACCGACATTTTAGGGGGGAAAAAATTTGGACATTTTGCCACTTAAAGACATAGGCAAAATGAGGCCAAAAGTGGTACCACTCACTAATGATTTTATTGCCCCTACTTAGGCACTCTGCAAGGTAGATCAAAGACATGTCCTAAAGAGGTGATTATGAATTACCAGCAGGGTGTAGTAAAGAGGCCTCCTGAAGGGTAATCAACATTTTTTGAGGGATAACAGATAGTTTGGAAAATTGACTTATTTGGAGAACAGAGTTGAATGGTTTATTAATTCGTTTCTTTCAAACTTATAATATTTATTTAATTTTATTTATTTCATTTTTTGTTTACTTAAGAGGCTTCTGAAGGGTTACAAATATTTTGAAAGAATAAAGCATAGTTTGGAAAATTGGAGGGTAGACACGAACTTGTTTTTATAAATTTGTTTATTTCATTGTTAAAATATTTATTACTTTTTATTTCATGTATTTAAGATGCGTTCTGAAGGTTTATAAATATTTTTTTGGATAATAACTATTTTTGAAAAAAAAAAAAGAAAAAAAAAAGAAAAAAAAAAAGATTTTTCTTTTTTATTTTATTTTCAAATTTGTTTCTTTCAGTGTTGGAGTATTTATTTATTTTTATATTTTTGTTTATGTCTTTAGTGGCCTTCTAAAAGGGTTATAAATATTTTTAAGGATACCAAATATTTTGTGCCTAGTGAAGATTCGACCAGCCTGCACGTCCGTAGTCTACTTAGTCTTCAGATCAGATGTGCAGACTGGTGTGACTCCGCTCAGCCAACAGGTAACTTTGAAGGGCAATTGCTGTGCACTGGCTCATATACTATTACCTGTGGAACAGATGAATAAATCAGTACTTAATTCCCCAATATACTAATCCCCACTATTGAGCCTCTACCTGATTATCTTTCATTGACAGAATACCAGGTTTTTTTGTACCCAGAGATAAGACTAATGACCCAGACTCATCAGATTTTTATGTTTTTAAGTAGTCATTCATGAGTGTATATTGGATTTATTCCATAGATTTGACATTTAAGTGGCAAAAATTTGCTCTTACATGGCTTGCCGCTTAAGAGATTGTGCCACTTATGTAGTCATTATGCAAACCCTAGCCACCTAAATGTCCGTTCGTGAGAACGTCCGTTCGTCCGCCCGTTGTTAGCTTTTCACATTTTCGACATCTCCAGAACCATAAGTTGGATTGAACTGAAACTTAGTGGGAGGCATTGTGGCAACATGGAGATTCAGAATTGCTAAAATTGTTCTGTTCCAATATCCAAGATATCTGCCATGGCGTCCATTTTGAAATTCTTCAAACGACATCTCCCAAACCATAAGTCCGATTGGGCCGAAACTTGATGGGAGGCTTCACAGAGGAACAGAAACTCAGAATTGTTAAAATAGTTCTATTCCGACATCCAAGATGGCCACCATAGCGGCCATCTTGAAACTCTTCAAATGACATTTCCTCCCAAACTGTAAGTCGGATTGATCCGAAACTTGATGGGAGTCATTGGAGCGACATAGAGATTCAAAATTGCTAAAATAGTTCCGTTCGGCTATCCAAGATGGCCGTCTGGGTGGCCATCTTGAAACCTCATTTGCTCCCGAACCCTGAGTCAGATTGAGCCCAAACTTGGTGGGAGGCTTTGGGGCCACATGGAGAGATACATTTGATAAAATCTTTCCGTTCCAATATCCAAGATAGCTGCCATGTCGGCCATCTGGAAAATCTCCAAACAACATCTCCCAAACCGTAAGTCAGATTGAGCTGAAACTTGATGGGAGGCATCGGAGCAACATAGAGATTCAAAATTGCTAAATCATTTGTTCCAATATCCAAGATGGCCGCCACTGTGGCACATCTGCTCCCAAACGGTAAGTTTGATTGAGCCCAAACTTTTTTTTTTTTTTTTTTGTCCACATCTTTATTTTATTAATTTATGCATGTAATACATATACATAATAGATACTGATATATTGATAAGCTTTCATTCTATCTCTCATCCTTCTTAAGCTATATGAACTATTGTTTTGTCTGTCAGAGTACAATAATATTTCAGTATTCATATACAAGGAGACTCTTTTAATTAATAATGTCTGCTTTTGTATATGAAACAACTTTTCATTGGCTATAGTCCCTTTTCGCAACCACAAAAACTGTTTATACTTTCTGCTTATTTTGATATAGGAACCATGAGTTATCAAAACTGTCTTTGTGATTTGAAAAAGGATCATGTTCATATATATACATGCAGTTGATTATACTATACTAACCGAACTTGATGAAGACATAAACATTCTAATCTGCTCTGCATTACTTGTCTGCTTACCTGAACATAAACATAGGGCTGTATGGCTTATGGCTACAAAAGATATTAAGTTTAAGAGTTTGGGTATCGGCTACATCTATATTAAGTTTAATGGTTTAATAGTTCCTGCAACTGCCTTTTTTCAAGATGTTTGTGGAAAAATATTGTTGTTTTTTTTTTGTTTTTTTTTTTTCTTTTGTTTTGTTTTTTCTGGCTATGGCGTATCAGTTGTACCTTCCATTATGTGACTTAAAAGTGACCATTTGGCTTGAAATTTATTCTGTTTATTATGAATTTTTGAGATGTATTTCTCATTCTGATATTTTCTTTTCAGGTAGATAATAAAATTTTCCAGCCTAATGCTATTTGCCAAAAACTTTGTTTTGTAGATAAAGTACTTACCTAATAGCAGTATGTAGTTAAGTAGTTCATTATTTTCTTGTTTAGAAAAAATAACATTCTTTATGGTTAAATGAAGTATAACATTAGCTTGAATTCTTAACCAATTCTTCATAGCCAACCAAAATTCTTTCACTTTATTACAGTTGAAAAGCACATGTATTATTGTTTCAGTTTCCAGGCTGCAAAAAGTGCATCTGTCATTGTCTACTTTATTTATTTTGTGAAGAAAAGATTTTGTAACTAGTATATGGTTATTTACTTTAAACTGAAACTCTTGTAATTTTACTTCTTTGATATTTTTAATTGTATCATTATAACTATTCCATTCTTCCTGTGTAATATTTCCTAATATATTAACCCACTTTTGAGATGGTGGACTTGAATCCTGGTTTCCAACAATAATATTATATAATGTTCTACTACCTTCTTTGTCTTTACATAATAATTTAAGATAACAATTTCGAGCAACATTTTGTTTCCTGTTCTTACATACAAAATTATTTTGGTTGACTTTAGTTTTCCAGTACGTAGGCAACTTTCTTAAGATTGATTGATAGTCTAAAAAAGTCCCATGTATACCATAATTTTCTTTCAGTTCATCAAATTGATAAAAATTTCCATCTTCATTAAGTAAGTCTATAACATTTTTAATACCTTTATCATGCCATTCTTTAAAATATAAATTTTGTCCCCCATTCATATTTGAGTTAAACCATATTGGGCAATATAAAATATCTTCAAGTGTCTCGATTCTGACTGCTTTGCAAAAGTTATTCCAACTTATTAGTAAATCTTTCCAAAATGGGTTTATTAGCTCATTTGCCTTTATGCCTGCATAATTATTTCCTTTAGTAAAAAGACTATCCATATTTATGTATGAAAGACTGCTCCATGTGCAACTGGGTTGTGAAATTAGTCGCCTTAGCCATGTAACTTTTAATGCTGTAACAAAACTGTCTATTTGAATCATTCTTAAACCCCCTTGTGTTATATCTTTAATTATAATTTTTCTTTTTATCTTGTCAGGCCCAGAATTCCACAGGAATTTATAAAATAATTTATTTAGGCTTTGTACTAAATTTCCTGGTGGGTTGGGTAGAGCCAGAGATAAATGAACAAATTTTGATATGGCTAATGATTTAATAACAGTTATCTTTCCAGGCAATGTAATTTTTCTTCTTGACCAAGACTTGATAATATTTTCCACTTTTTTAAGGACATCAGTTGCATTTTGATCCCATATGTCAAAAACCTCTGGAGTAAAAGTCACTCCTAGGATTTTAAAAGGTTCTTGATTCCAGTCTAAATTATATTCCAAGCATAACTTACGATTTGATCTATTCATTGATCCAATCCATATTGCTCTTGTTTTTTCAACATTTATTTTTAAACCAGACATTGAATAAAATAATTTTAATTTATCTAAAGTTTTTTTTAGCGATATTTCTGATCCGTCTAAGAATATTTGAGTGTCATCAGCATATTGACTCAATTTGAATTCTTTATTTTCTATTATTATCCCTTTGATAAGATTGTCTTTTCTGATCATTTGGCTTAATACCTCTGCACATAGGAGAAAAATGTATGGGGAGATAGGGTCTCCTTGTCTACAGCCTCTTTGTAGTCCAAAAAACTCTGACATATGACCGTTTTGTAATATACATGACTCAGAACCAGTCTGAAATAATTTGATCCACCGTTGAAAGGATGGTCCAAAATTAAAGTATTTGAGTGTTTTGTGTATAAATTTCCATGAAACGGAATCAAATGCTTGTTGAAAATCAATAGAAAGTATCAAACCTGGTAGTTGTTGTTGTTTTGTCTCAAAAAGAATGTCATAAATTTGTCTTATGTTTTCTCCTATAAATCTTCCAGAAATAAAACCTTTTTGATCTTCATGTATCAGTTTATGTAGTACAGTTTTAAGGCGTGCAGCAATAACAGAGGAAGCTAATTTATAGATTACATTAAGAAGGGAAATAGGTCGCCAATTCTTCAGATAGAAGGGTGATTTATTTGGTTTTGGTAAGCAGGTGATTATACCTTGTTTTTGAGTTATTGATAATGAGCCAGTTCTATAACCATAATTTAATGAGTTTAATATGAAAAATTTCAGATCAGTCCAAAAAAATTTAAAAAATTCTGCAGTAAATCCATCATTTCCAGGTGTTTTTAAATTTTTCATATTTTTCAATGCCTCTGCAAGCTCTGAATATTTAATATCTCCTTCCAATAATTCAGCTTCATTATCAGTCAGTCTAGAACTATTTTCTCCTATTTTGGATTCAATTGGAGTATCATCAATAATGATATTTTCACTGTACAAATTTTTAAAGTATGTTTTCTGGCTGTTTAATATTTCATCTGTGCTCAAACATTCTTGGCCATTTTCCTCTATTATTTTTGTGATAACTTTATTTGTGAAATTTCTCTTTTCAAGATTAAGAAAATAGCCAGAAGGTTTCTCTCCTAAATCCTCGTATCTACACTGTGATCTTAACATGACTCCTTCAATTTTACTTTTTCTTATTTCATGTAATCTGTTTTTCTTATCATTCAGTAAGTTAATGTCTTCTTGACTGACTGTTTGTAAATTCTCAGTAATTTTGCTTTCTAAATTTAATATTTCGTCTTCTAGCTGTTTTTCCTGTCTACTGTTTTCCTTCTTTTTTCTTGAGCTGTATTTTATTGTTTCCCCCCTGATAGCTAAAAGTATCATTTCCAACAAAAGCTGGTCATTTATAGAATACGTATTATGTATATTATTATTATTGTTATTAAAGATATTGTTATTATCATTATTGTTACTATTGTTATTATTATTATTATTATTATTATTATTATTATTATCTAAGTTAACCCTGTTTTGTTGAATATTGACAATTTTATATGTGTTTTTCACCTCTTCTACTGACTTCTTTACAAGTTGAATATAATCTTTATCTTTCAGAAGTGAATTATTTGAATTTCCAATAACTCTTTCCTCGTTCATTTTGATTAAGTTTTAATTTAAGTATAATTCCTGAGTGATCTGTTCTGTGTTCTGTATCCTGATACCACATTACAGTCATAAACAAGCTTGAAGCTTTCCTCACTGACCAGGAAGAAGTCCAAACGTGCTTGTTTTTTCTCAGGATTAATTTTCTCCCATGTAAAGCCTTTGCTGTCATGTAAACTTCTAAATACATCAATATAATTATTTTTTTATAATAGTTTTAAAACTTCTGACCGTGCTCTTGGATTATTAATATGACGATAATTTTCAGTGTCAACATCCGGATTCAGAACTAAATTCCAATCACCACAAAAAATGACGTTTTCATTTCCAAAATCTAGTACTTTTTGTTTAATATTTTTATAGAAATTTGGCTTATCGTCATTTGGTCCGTAAATACTTACTAGTGTAATTTTCTTTGTATGGAGGTTTAACTCCATTATGACAAAGTTTCCTTCTGGATCAGTTAAAATTTGTCCTATATCACAATGGAAGTTATTATTTATTAGGATCATTACTCCTCGGCTAGCATTTACTCCATTCTTTGCACTCAAGACAAGATTATGTCCCCACTCTGCTTTTACATATGAATACATGTTTTTGTCAATATGCACATCTTGTAAGCATGCTATATTGTATTTTTTTGAACGAATATACTGGAATAAGTCTCTTCTTTTTTGCATATTTTTGAGGCCTCGACAATTTTGGGAAAAGACAGTTATCAAATCAACCACTTTTTGTTTAAAGTTAACCATACTAAAGCCCTTATGTTCACATATGCAAAGAAGTCATGCACAACAGCAGAATTTATTTTAAACAAGAAAACAACAAAAATAAAACAAAATATGAGTGGCATAATGTCCACATATAACAGAATTTTTAGCTCTTGGAAAACTTGCAGCTATTGTATTGCAGCACATAGAATGATACATGGATTTTTGTTTTACGAATATCTAAGAAGGGAGAAAAAAAAAAAAATAAATAAATAAATAGCCCAAACTTGGTGGGAGGCATTGGGGTGACATGGAGATTTAAAATTACAAAATTTGTTCCATTCCAAGATCCAAGATGGCTGCCATGGTCACCAGCTTGAATATCTTGAATTGACATCTTCTCTCGAAGGGTTAGTCAGATTAAACTGAAACTTGGTGGGAGGCTTTGGGGAGACATGGAGATTCAGAACTGCTAAATTTGTTCCATTCCAACATCCAAGCAGGCCACCACGGCAGCCACCTTGAAATTCTTCAAACGACATCTCCTCCCAAACCGTAATTGGGATTGAGTCCAAACTTGATGGGAGGCATCAGAGCGACATAGAGATTCAGAATTTCTAAAATCGTTCTCGTAGCATATTATCTGAGATAGTGTAAGCTGGCCTACCTCATCTACTCCAGAATGGTAAGTCAGATTGAGCCAAAACTTGGTGGGAGGCACTTTGGCGACATGGAGATTCAGAATTGCTAAAACCAATTTGATATGATATCCACAAGAGCAGCCATCTTGAAGAAGATCTTCTATTTTTAGGTCACCATGAGCTTTGTTTCAGGTCTGCTAATGCCGTGGGCTGTTGACCATAGTCTGTCCTGCCGTATGTCCGTCAGTAACTTTTCTCATTTTCAACATCTCCATCAGAATCTTATCCCTGATGACTGCCATTGCGGCCATCTTGAAAGTCTGCAATTGTCATCTGCTCCTGAACAGAGTTGGATGGAGCGTAAACTTGGTGGAAGGCATCGGGGCGGCATGGAGATTTAGAATTGTTAAAATGGTTCTGTTCTGATATCCAAGATGGTCAACATGGCAGCCGTCTTGAAAATCTTCAAATCACATCTACTCCCAAACAGTAAGTCTGATTGAGCTTAAACTTGAGGCAATGGGGTGTTATGGAAATTCAGAATTGCTAAAATCATTCTGTTCCATTATCCAAGATGGCCGCCATCTTGTAATTCTTCAAACCACATCTCTGTCCAAACAGTAATTCAGATTGAGCCGAAACTTGATGGGAGGCATCAGAGTGACATGAAGATTCAGAATTGCTTAATCGTTCAGCTCCAATGTCCAAGATGGCGGACATATATGCAGTCTTGAATCTCTTCAAATAACATCAGATTCTGGATTGCCAAAGGCAATCTAATCCGATAGCCAAGATGGCCACCATGGCACAATGTAACATATCATGATCAGCCTTATCTAAGTGAGTGATTTCTGGCCCACTTGGGCCTCTAGTATTCTAGTTGGGTCTAGTGTCTTGACTGGTGGTGAATTGGGTTATCTCCTTAGTAATCTGCATTAATATTCTAGTTAGGGCCTCACAGGCAATCTAGTCTTTGACTGGCTTGTTAGCTCACCTGAGCTCTGCTCAGGAAGAGCTATTGTGATCACTTTTTGTCCGTCGTCCGTGCGTCCATCCGTCCGTCGTCCGTGCGTCCGTCCGTCCGTTAACATTTTCAAAAGACTTCTCCTCTGAAACCGCTGAGCCAATTTTGCTCAAATTTTATATGGAGCCTCCTTAGGATGGGGGAACGAAAATTTGCTAAAATGGTCACGGTCCGTTGACCAAGATGGCTGCCACGCCCATATATGGTAAAAACCTTTAAAAATCTTCTCCTCCAGAACCGAGAACGCCTTGGGGCTGAACCTTTACAGGAATCATCGGGGACGGGAGGTCTACCAAAATTGCTAAAAGAATTGTCGTACGTTGACGTTTGACCTTTTTACGGCAAGGTCAAGTTTGCTTCCCTATGCATTTGTATGGGAAAAACCTTTAAAAATCTTCTTCTCCAAAACTGAGCATGCCTTATGGCTGAATCTTTGCATATGTCTTTGGGGACGAGAGAGCTACCAAAATTGCTAAAATAATGGTCGTACATTGATATTTGACCTTTTTACGGTAAGGTCAATTTTGCTTCCTTATGCATTTGTATGGGAAAAATGTTCAGAATTTCAAACAACTTCTCCTGTGGAGCCTGTGGGACAATTTTGCTCAAATTTCATATGGAGCCTCCTTAGGGTGGGGGAACAAAAAATTGCAAAAATGGTCGCGGCCCGTTGACCAAGATGGCCGCCACGCCCATATATGGTAAAAACCTTTAAAAATCTTCTCCTCCAGAACCGAAAATGCCTTGGGGCTGAACCTTTGCAGGAATCATCGGGGACCGGAGATCTACCAACATTGCTAAAAGAATTGTCGTACGTTGACGTTTGACCTTTTTACGGCAAGGTCAAGTTTGCTTCCCTATGCATTTGTATGGGAAAAACCTTTAAAAATCTTCTCCAAAACTGAGCATGCCTTTTGGCTGAATCTTTGCATATATCTTCGGGAACAGGAGGGCTACCAAAATTGCTAAAATAATGGTTGTACATTGACATTTGACCTATTTACGTTAAGATCAATTTTGCTTCCTTATGCATTTGTATGGGAAAAATGTTCAGAAATTCAAACAACTTCTCCTCTGGAGCCTCTGGGCCAATTTTGCTCAAATTTCATATGGAGCCTCCTTAGGTAGGGGGAACAAAAGATTGCTAAAATGGTCACAGTTCGTTGACCAAAATGGGCGCCATGCCCATATATGGTAAAAACCTTTATAAATCTTCTTCTCTAGAACTGAGGATGCTTTGGGGCTGAATATTTGCATAAATCATCGGGGACAGGAGGTCTACCAAAGTTGCTAAAATAATGGTCATACATTGACATTTGACCTTTTTACGGCAAGGTCAAGTTTGCTTCCTTATGCATTTGCATGGGAAAAAACATTTAAAAATCTTATTCTCCAAAACCGAGGATGGCTTGTGGCTGAATCTTTGCATATATCATCTGGAAGGGGCGGTCTACCAAAGTTGCTAAAATAATTGTCATACATTGACATTTAACCTTTTTACGGTGAGGTCAAGTTTGCTTCTGTATGCATTTGTATGGGCCCCATACATTTGTATGGAAAAAATGTTGATAATTTCAAATAGCTTATCCTCTGAAGCCTCCGGGCCAGTGTTGCTCAAATTTCATGCGGAGCCTCCGTGGGCAGGAGAATGAAAGATTGCTAAAATGGGTATGGTCCATTGATCAAAATGGCTGCCATGCCCATATATGGTAAAAACCTTTAAAAATCTTCTTCTCCATAACCAAATAAGCCCTGGGTCCTAATCTTTGCACAAATTACGGGGGACAGGAGATCTACCAAAATTGCTCAAATGATGGTTCTATGTTGACATTTGACCTTTTTGCCTCCAAGGTCAAATTTGCTTCCCTATTTGTGTGGGCCATATACATTTATATTGAAAGTATCAAAGTGACTTGTAGATCAACTGTAGTTAAAATTGTTCTGATTGGAAATCTAAGATGGCCATCATCTGATTTATATTTATAATATTTCCCTGCCACTGTGCTGTTTACATGTATAAAATCATAATTCTTCAGAAACCACTTAGCCAATTTCCAACAAATTTCACATTGATCCTTCTGTTGAAATGTGATTGATAGTTTATTCAAATGATCATGCTCCATTGACTGTCAGGCCCATATATTCTTCTTCAAAACTAAGAACTGCTCAAATGATGATATTTTCATTAGTTGCGATGATAAGATTGGAAAAATGTTGCATAACATCTGCATGTCTGCAGTGGCTATGTCACTCAGGTGAGCGAACCGTGGCCCATGGGCCTCTTGTTTCTAAGTATTCTGCAATGATTTTCTAGTGGTGGCTGATAATTTTATCATGATATCAGATGTATAATTAACACTTCAAGTGCTGTTCAGAATTATTTAGACAACATTCAAAACTATTTGTTTCAAACTTGGTCCATTGCTTAGCTCCATGACAAGTTTTTCTCTTCGAAAAAACCTGGCAAAAAAAAATCATGCTCAACTGATAATTCAACCAGATGTTTTATGGCTACTGCTCTCAGCTCTGGTACACTAATGAGTCTGTTCACAACAGGTGGTATTATCAGATTTACCTGGGAGACTACCTTTCTCTGATAACACTGGTTCCCTGCACTGTAATATATAGTCTTAAAATCGTTATTTTTCAACATAGAACACCGTTTAAAATGTGTAATTTGATTAATTTTTTTATGCAGATGTAGATTTTAGAATCTGTTTTGAGCTACTTCATTGTGTTTTGTATATTTAAGAATTTTGTGTGTGGGTTTCTAGTTAACTGTCTTATCAGTATTACTTAACTAATTGCATAACAGAGCATCATTTTATTGGCATCTGGGCAGAGTTTTATGGTCTCAGTCATCAGAAACATATGGAAATGCAATACCCCACTAACCCGACTTTGATATAGTAATAGTCGGGAAGGTGGGGGTGAAATTCTCTAAGAGAAAAACGTGGCATGTTTTTAGCTCACCTTAGCACGAAGTGCTCATGGTGAGCTATTGTGCTCAGTCAATGTCCGTTGTGCGTCATCCGCCATCAACAATTGCTTTAAAAGCCTACTCCTCCTACACCCCTGGGCCAATTGACTCGATACTTGGTAGGAAGCATCGGGGTGACTTGTAGATCAAAAATAGCTAAAATCGCTCTGATCGGAAATCCAAGATGGCCGCCATGGCCACCATGTTGAAAATCTATTTTTCGCTTCTTCTGAACAGAAAGGCCAATTGACTCCAAACTTGGTAGGAAGCATTTGGGTGACTTGTAGATCAAAAATAGCTAAAATCGTGCCAGTCAGAAATCCAAGATGATAGCGGCCATCTTGAAAATCTATTTTTCGCTTCTTCTCCTAAACCCAAAAGCTGGTTGACTCCAAACTTGGTAGGAAGCATTGGGGTGACTTATAGATCAAAAATAGCTAAAATCATCCGTATCGGTAAATCCGAGCTGGCCGCCATGGTGGCCATCTTGAAAATCTATTTTTCGCTTCTTCTGAACTGAAAGGCCAATTGACTCGAAACTTGGCAGGAAGCATAGGGATGACTTGAGGATCAAAAATAGCTAAAAACATCCTGATTGAAAATCCAAGATGGCTGCCTTGGCGGCCATCTTGAAAATCAAATTTTTGCTTCTTCTCCTAAACCCAAAAGCCAGTTGACTCCAAACTTGGTAGGAAGCATCAGGTTGACTTATAGGTCAAAAATAGCTAAAATCTTTCTGATTGGAAATCCAAGATGTCGGCCATGGTGGCCATCTTGAAAATCTATTTTTTGCTTCTTCTCCTGAATCGAAAGGCTTATTGACTTTAAACTTGGTAGGAAGCATCGGGGTGACTCGTAGATCAAAACAGGTAAAATCTTCCCTTTTGGAAATCCAAGATGGCCGCCATCTTGTTTTATATATACTTATATAGGGAAAACCTTTAAAAATCTTTTTGTCTGAAACCAGAAGGCCCTGGCCTTTGATATTTGGCTACATAGCTTCATCTAGTTTGCATGCCTATTCAACAATAAAGCACCCATGCTCTCATGCTTCTGTCCAGCACCCCTCAGCCTGTCATCCAAAAACATTCATTTTCAACAAATTTTAAACATACATAGTCCTATGAAGAGAAATCATAGTCTTTTAGAATATACTAGAGACATTCACACTCAGGTGAGCGAATTAGGGCCCTCTGGGCCCTCTTGTTACCTTTTAAGCTCACCGGAGCACAACGTGCAGGGGTGAGCTATTGTGATCGCCCTGTGTCCGGTGTCAGACGTCCGTTTTCCATCGTCCTTCGTCCGTCGTCCACAATTTGCTTCAAATGATATCTCCTCTGTAACTACTGGGCGGATTTCAATCAAAGTTGATAGGATTGTTCTTTTTGAAGTCCTCTACCAAAGTTGCTCAAATCATTCTGTTCCGCTGCACAAAATTGCTGCCAGAGCTAAAAATAGAAAAAAACTTCAAACAACATCTTCTCCATAACCACTGGGCGGATTTGAAACCAATCTTGATAGGATTGTTCCTTTGGAGGTCTTCTACCAAAATTGCTCAAACCGTTCCACTCCACTGCACAAAATGGCCACCAGAGCTAAAAATAGAAAAACCTTTAAACAACATCTCCTCCTAGGTCAGTGGCTCAATTTCAAAATAATTTCACAAAATGTTCCTCGGGTGACCCTCTACCAAAATTGCTAAAATGGTTTTGCTCCACTGAACAAAATGGCTGCCAGAGCTAAAAATAGAAAAACCTTTAAACAACATCTTCTAGGCCAGCAGCTCAATTTCAAAATAATTTCACAAAATGTTCCTTGGGTGACCCTCTACCAAAATTGCTAAAATGGTTTTGCTCCACTGAACAAAATGGCTGCCAGAGCTAAAAATAGAAAAACCTTTAAAAGACATCTCAACCTAGGTCAATGGCCCGATTTCTAAATATTTTCACAGGCTTGTTCCTAGGGTGACTCTCAACCAAAGTCGCTAAAATGGTGGCGCTCCGCTGAACAAAGTTGCCTCCAAAGCTAAAAATAGAAAAACCTTTAAACATCTCCTCCTAGGTCAGTGGCCCAATTTCAAAATAATTTCACAGAAATGTTCCCTTGGGTGACCCTCTACCAGAATTGCTAAAATGGTTCCTCTCTGCTGAAAAAAATGGCCGCCAGAGCTAAAAATAGAAAAACCTTTAAAGAACATCTCATTCTAGGTCAATGGCCTGATTATGCCCCCAACTTCAAAGAAGTTGGAGGGGCATATTGCTTCTGGGTCGTCCGTCCGTCCGTTAGTCCATCACCCTTTTTGATGCAAAGCATAACTTTAGAACCGTGAATGCTACTGTTTTGAAATTTCTTATATGGATTCCTCATGGAAAAATAGCTGACACATATTTTTTTCTTGACAGAATTATGCCCCTTTTCTGAGTTATGGCCCTTAGAAAAAATATGGATGCAATCTTGTCATCAAAATATCTCAAAAACTATTGAAGCTAGAGCCTTGAAACTTGATGAATAGACTGGTAGCGATGAGAAGACAACCTGATTAACTTTTGAAGAAATTTTGAAAAATACTTCTTGAGTTATGGCCCTTTGTAATTTTGGGCATTTTTACCTTGTCAGCAAAATATCTCAAAAACTGTTAGAGCTAGAGCCTTGAAACTTAGCAAATGGATTTGTAGTGATGAGTAGATGATCTGATTAACTTTTGAAGAAATTCTGAAAAATACTTCATGAGTTATGGCCCTTTGTAATTTTGGCCATTTTTACCTTGTCAGCAAAATATCTCAAAAACTGTTGGAGCTAGAGCCTTGAAACTTGATGAGTAGACTGGTAGTGATGAGTAGACAACCTGATTAACTTTTGAAGAAATTTTGAAAAATACTTCTTGAGTTATGGCCCTTTGTAATTTTGGGCATTTTTACCTTGTCAGCAAAATATCTCAAAAACTGTTAGAGCTAGAGCCTTGAAACTTAGTAAATGGATTTGTAGTGATGTGTAGATGACCTGATTAACTTTTGAAGAAATTCTGAAAAATACTTCATGAGTAATGGCCCTTTGTAATTTTGGGCATTTCTACCTTGTCAGCAAAATATCTCAAAAACCGTTGGAGCTAGAGCCTTGAAACTTTATGAATAGACTAGTAGTGATGAGTAGACAACCTGATTAACTTTTGAAGAAATTTTGAAATATACTTCTTGAGTTATGGCCCTTTGTAATTTTGGGCATTTTTACCTTGTCAGCAAAATATCTCAAAAACGGTTAGAGCTAGAGCCTTGAAACTTAGTGAATGGATTTGTAGTGATGAGTAGATGACCTGATTAACTTTTGAAGAGATTCTGAAAAATACTTCATGAGTTATGGCCCTTTGTAATTTTGGGCAATTTTACCTTGTCAGCAAAATATCTCAAAAACCGTTGAAGCTAGAGCCTTGAAACTTGATGAGTAGACTGGTAGTGATGAGTAGACAACCTGATTAACTTTTGAATAATAATATTTCCTGAGTTATGGCCCTTTGTAATTTTGGGCACTTTTACCTTGTCAGCAAAATAGCTCAAAAACTGTCAGAGCTAGAGCCATGAAATTTGGTGAATGGATTTGTAATGATGAGTAGATAACCTGATTAACTTTTGAATAAATTTTGAAAAATACTTCATGAGTTATGGCCCTTTGTAATTTTGGGCATTTTTGTCTTGTCAGCAAAATATCTCAAAAACCGTTAGAGTTAGAAACTTGGTGAATTGATTGGTAATGATGAGTAGATGACCTGTTTTACTTTTATGTAAATTCTGAAAAATATTTCGTAAGTAATGGCCCTTTGTAAATTTGGGCATGTTTCCCTTGTCAGCTAAATATCTCAAAAGCTATTGAAGCTGGAGGCTTGAAACTTCATGAATAGATTGGTAGCGATGAGTAGATGACCTGATTATGCCCCCAATTTCGAATGAAATTGATGGGGCGTATTATTTTGCCTTCATTTGTCCGTCCGTTTGTCAGTTTGTCAAGCTTTTTTGTGCATGCCATATCTTCAGAACCCTGCATGGTAGGGTTTTGAAATTTTACATTTGGGTTTCCAATGAAAAAATAGCTGACCCATATTTTTTTTCTTGTCCGGCATGTTTGTTTAGAGTTATGTCCCTTTGAAAAAAATCAGAATTAAATCTTGTGAGCAAGATATCTCGAAAAGTATTTAAGCTGGGTTCTTGAAATTAGATATAGTGAGTGGGAATGATGTGAAGATTACCTGATTATATTTTGAGAGAATTCCGTGAAAAAATTGATAAAGTTATGACCCTTCTGCGCATTTTTATCTTGTCAGCAAGATGTCTCGAAAAGTACGTAAGCTAGGGTCTTGAAATATTATATGCTGATTGGGGATGATGTGGAGATTACCTGATTTGTTTTTTAGGGAATTCCATGAAAAACTGACAGCTATGGCCCTTTGTAGTTCTAGGTATTTTGACCTTTTCAGCAAGATATCTCAAAAAGTATTTAAACCAGAGCCTTGATATTTGGTATACTGATTGGGATTGAGGAGGAGATCACCTGATTAAATTTTGAACCAATTAAATGAAATGTTGGAGTTATGGCCCTTTGCAATTTCTGGTTTAGAGTTATTTCCCTGTTGATAAAATAACATTGATATCTCATATATTTGTACTGTTGTTACCATCATGGGCAAGCAGTGTTGGAGTCAAGCAGTGTTAGAGTTAGGCAGTTGGGGGCATAGTGTTTTACAAACACTAGCTCTAGTTTCAAATAATTTCACAGAAATGTTCCTTTGGTGACCCTCTATCAAAATTGCTAAAATGGTTCCACTCCACTGAACAAAATGGCCACCAGAGCTAAAAATAGAAAAACCTTTAAACAACAGCTAGGCCAATGGCCTGAATTCAAATAATTTCACAGAAATGTTCCTTGGGTGACCCTCTATCAAAATTGCTAAAATGGTTCCGCTCCACTGAACAAAGTGGCCACCAGAGCTAAAAATAGAAAAACCTTTAAACGACATCTCCTAGACCAATGGCCCGATTTCAAAATAATTTCACAGAAATGTTCCTTGGGTGCCCTCTACCAAACTTGCTAAAGTGGTCCCGCTCTGCTTAACAAAATAGCTGCCAAAGTTAAAAATAGAAAAACCTTTAAATGACTTCTCTTCCAAGACCAATGGCCCAGTTTCAAAATTATTTCGGAGAAATGTTCCTTGGGTGACCCTCTACCAAAATTGCTAAAATGGTTCTGCTCCGCTGAACAAAATGGGCAAAGCTAAAAATAGAAAACCTTCAAACGACATTACCTCCTAGGCCAATTGCTCGATTTCAAAATAATTTCACAGAAATGTTCCTTGGGTGACTCTCTACCAAAGTTGCTAAAATGGTTTTGCTCTGCTTAATAATATGGCTGCCAGAGCTCATCTTAGGTGAGCGATCAAGGGCTATCATGGCCCTCTTGTTTGTAGGTAAATAGAGCTATGAATTGTATTCAGTCATATATGATACTATCCATTTGGATAAAGAACCACAATTGGTATTGTTTTTAGTTTTCAGGGAAAATACATATAAGGCCAGAGAAAATAAGGCTTGACATTTCCTTTGAATCTTCTGCTAACAGACAATAGATGTTTTTTTGCTTGTCATTTTATTCTGAATGAGAAAAAAAAGTTCAGTTGTTTTTGACAGTATCACATTAGAAACCGTTTGTTTTTAGCTCACCTGCTATTGTGGTCAGTCATTGTCCGTCGTCCGTTGTCTGTCGTTCGTCGTTCATCGTGCGGCCTCAACAATTGCTTTAAAAGCCTACTCCTCCTACACCCCTGGGCTAATTGACTCGATACTTGGTAGGAAGCATCGGGGTGACTTGTAGATTTAAAAAATAGTTAAAATCATGCCGATCGGAAATCCAAGATGGCCGCCAAGGCCGCCATCTTGAAAATCTATTTTTCGTTTCTTCTCCTGAACCGAAAGGCCAATTGACTCCAAACTTGCTAGGAAGCATCGGGGTGACTTGTAGATCAAAAATAGCTTAAATTGTGCTGATCGGAAATCCAAGATGGCCGCCATGGCAGCCATTTTGAAAACCTGTTTTTTGCTTCTTCTCCTAAACCCAAAAGCCAATTGACTCCAAACATGGTAGGAAGCATTGGGGTGACTTATAGATCAAAAATAGCTAAAATCGGTCCAATCAGAAATCCAAGATGGCCACCATGACAGCCATCTTGAAAATCTATTTTTTGCTTCTTCTCCTGAACCGAAAGGCCAATTGACTCCAAACTTGCTAGGAAGCATCGGGGTGATTTGTTTAAGCAATCATCATGAATCTTGCTCAAAATGTTTGTCTTGATGATTTCTAGATCAAGTTTGAAACTGGGTCACCTGTGGTCAAAAACTAGGTCACTTGGCCAGATCAGCGAAAAACCTTCGTTATCACTAGCGGTCTAAATTTTCAAGCAATCATCATGAATCTTGCTCAAATGTTTGTCTTGATGATTTTTAGGTCAAGTTCGAAATTGGGTCACTTGGGGTCAAAAACTAGGTCACCTGGCCAAATCAGCTAAAACCTTGTTAACACTCTAGCGGTCACAGTTTTGAAGCAATCATCATGAATCTTGCTCAAAATGTTTGTCTTGATGATTTCTAGGTCAAATTCAAAACTGGGTCACCTGGGGTCAAATACTAGGTCACCTGGTCAAATCAGCAGAAAACCTTGTTAACACTCTAGTGGTCACATTTTTCAAGCAATCATCATGAATCTTGCTCAACATGTTTGTCATGATAATTTCTAGGTCAAATTTGAAACTGGATCACTTGGTATCAAAAACTAGGTCACCGGGCCAAATCAGCAGAAAACCTTGTTAACACTCTAGGGGTCACATTTTTGAAGCAATCATCATGAATCTTTCTCAAAGTGTTTGTCTTGATGAGTTCTAGGTCAAGTTCGAAAATGGGTCACTTGGGGTCAAAAACTAGGTCACCAGGCAAAATCAGCAGAAAATTTTGTTAACACTCTAGTGGTCATATTTTTGAAGCAATCATCATGAATCTTGCTCAAAATGTTTGTCTTGATGATTTCTAGGTCAATTTCAAAACTGGGTCACATGGGGTCAAAAACTAGGTCACCAGGCCAAAGCAGCAGAAAACTGTTAACACTCCAGAGGTCACATTTTTTAAATAATCATCATAAATATTGCTCAAAATGTTCGTCTTGATGATTTCTAGGTCTAGTTTAAAACTGGGTCACTTGATAATAGAAACTAGGTCACCTGGCCAAACCAAAGGAAAACCTTGTTTGATGCTCTAGAGGTCACATTTTTGAAGTGATCATTATGAATCTTGCTGAAAATGTTTGTCTTGATGATTTCAAGGTGATGTATATTTTTCTATCCAGTGACTTTCTTAAGTTTTTCCGTTTAGGTCAGTTTCTCAGTAATAATTGGTCCTACAGAGTGATATTTGGTGTGAAGTGTTTGTGTTTAGGTCAGTTTCTCAGTAACTATTGCTCTTGTTAGCTCACCTGAGCTCTGCTCAGGATGAGCTATTGTGATCACTTTTCTTCTGTCGTCCGTCCGTCCGTCCGTCCGTTAACATTTTCAAACGACTTCTCCTCTGAAGCCACTGAGCCAATTTTGCTCAAATTTAATATGGAGCCTCCTTAGGGTGGGGGAACAAAAAATTGCTAAAATGGTCGCGGTCCGTTGACCAAGATGGCCGCCACGCCCATATATGGTAAAAATCTTTAAAAATCTTCTCCTCCAGAACCGAGAATGCCTTGGGGCTGAACCTTTGCAGGAATCATCGGGGACGGGAGGCCTACCAAAATTGCTAAAAGAATTGTTGTACGTTGACATTTGACCTTTTTACGGCAAGGTCAAGTTTACTTCCCTATGCATTTGTATGGGAAAAACCTTTAAAAATCTTCTCCTCCAAAACCAAGCATGCCTTATGGCTGAATCTTTGCGTATATCTTTGGGAACAGGAGGGCTACCAAAATTGCTAAAATAATGGTCGTACATTGACATTTGACCTTTTTACAGTAAGGTCAATTTTGCTTTCTTATGCATTTGTATGGGAAAAATGTTCAGAATTTCAAACAACTTCTTCTCTGGAGCCTCTGGGCCAATTTTGCTCAAAGGGCATCTTTCATTTCTGCCCACGCATGGATTTTTCTGAAACTTTGTATAATAATAACTAGGCATATGCAACCTATGAAAATGTGCTTATTAAATTATATAATAAAAAGATAGACTCAGGACGCAATCTTGACTCACTCCCCCCATGAGCTGATACCTGTCTCCAAATAAGTATGTCATACATCTTAAGTTTAATTTATTTTTAAGATTTTTGCGCTGTGCTGAATGGTGAACACTATAGTAATTCTATTGGTACCACAAAACATTTATTTTTAATTAAAGTTAACATTTTCTGATAAATTGATTATAAAAAATCTGAATTTTTTTTATCAAAAAATGAAAAAAATATCAAAATTAAACTTTCAAAATTAATATGTTATAGTCTTTGTCAAGATTTCATACTACCAGCAAAATTTGCTACATATATCCTCTATAACTGTGCTAAATTTCATAAAAAATCAAAACCGGTAACATTGTCATTTTAGGCCTTAAATGGATATAGGTCGATTTTTTACAAAATTGACTATTTTGTTATATTGATAAAAAATAGTAGAGAAAGACAGTGTTATCAAACACTTCTAACACTTAACAAATCAAAGAGAGTTTAGACAACTCAGAATGAATATATCTTGAGCTACCCATTAAATTTTCATGACTTTCTGTTACTTGCCTTCTATTTATATGGACTCAGACTAACCAACTATTACAAATGTAGACAGCATAACAAATTAAAAGAAATTCTAATTAACAAATTAGGCTTAACAAAATCTTACGTTTTAATTCATGTCAGCAAATCATTGAGCATTTTGTATAATTACTTCCCAAAAGGCATAAAACTAAAATAGGTGTAAAACAGGGGTATCCCTTCTCACCATTACAAAAATAGGCATAAAACAGAGAGATCCGTAATCTCCATTGTCATATTAAGAAGATGTGCAAACGTACTATTGCAAGTAGTTTTTGCTTGTTTGTTTGTTTGTTTGTTTGTTTTGAAGAAGGATTTGCATCCCCATCAACAGATTTTAGGATTTTTGGATATTTGTTTCTGGACTTGTGGACTCGAACCAAACTAAGAACGCTTAAAAAGAAAATAATACCTATAGACTTAACTTCTGATATATCTATAGCTTGCTTGCAAGCCTATATTGTATTTTGAAATTATGTACACTGGATTTCTTGTCCTGTAAACATGTTCAAATGTGTCACTTCAATCGGTATTTCCTGTGATCGAATTGACACTGACACTGGAGTTTTTCTCTTTGTTTCAACAGTTATCTTTGATGACAGCAGCACAGAATAACTACTGTTTATGTGGTCTTAACTTTTTGCTATCAGAAAAGCAGATCTATCCTTTCTTCCTTACAGTAAGCATATATGAAATTGTTTGTGTTCTGCATAAGTTCTATTCTAGTGCACATAGTTTGACTTAAACAACAAATTGGTGTTCTGTAGTTCTTCATGTTAAAGCTTTAAGATTTTTCCAAAGGTTGTATGACATTCATATTTTAAGTCATTTGCTTAAGGACTTCCATACTAGTTTGAAACTCCGCCATATGTTAATTAACACAGGAGTTTAAAACAGCTAACTTGTGTGGTTTTAATGTGAATCGAAAGGATGTATTGAAGAGTTTTTGAACAGTTTTCATTCATTTGGTTGCTGGCAGTTCTATGGTATTTAATTAATTCCATTTTCACATTGTCTCTGTTTTTTGTGTTGTAATACGTTTTGAAAGGAGGCTTTTAGTATTCAAGTTTTGTTTTAGTTCTTATACTTAAATTTTTTCTTCTACTGAATATTTTAGCTGAATATAATTTCATTCTTCTTAATACCAGCTGCTCTTACTTTGTTGTTCTTCGCTGATCATATTTCTGATAAGTTATTCTTTCATTTTAGAAAGAGTACTAAAGTATTTGGTCAGCAAGTGCATAGATTTTACCTAAAGAAACAGTACTAAGCGTGCATGTGTCCATGTGACACAGATTTTGGTTGTTCATTACTGATTGTATTTAAGCTGTAGTGTTTTTTTCCAATATTGAGTGTCTTCATGTGTGTTTTGTACCAGCTGTGAAATCTTCTGCTGTGGTTTTGACAATATACAGATACAGAGAACTTGGACTTGTGTCTGCATGGTCCAGATCATGTAAACGAAAAGTTTTTTTTTTTCTTTTTTGGACATGGTGTTCAACAAGGTGCAATTCAATCAACTGGTTATAAATGAATATGTACAATTATGGTATCAACTTCTTATACAAATCATTCTATATCATGGTAATCCAAATTGAAAGCTATTGATAAGTTGACTTTACACATCACTACTACTTATACATGAGTATTGGGTAATTTCATATTTTGCCGACTCAGACTATATGTATTCAGGCTGTTCAAACAACATGTTACCGGTCTTCAATTTTTATGAAATTTCATGTGTTTATTCCTAATACATATGGGAATTTTTTATGCTGAAATGGTGTCTTGACAAGAATCGGAACATGGTAAAATTGCAGATAATATCTGGATGAATACATAACCTGCAGCTGAAATATGGGGCTACCGTTCAACTTAGGTTTTTGCTCCAACACTATTGCTAAGTACATGAAGCCATCCATAGTATCAAAACATGTACTAATGATGGCCTTAATTAATAAAACATTCCAGCATCTGAAAAATGAAATCCTGTTTACTGTACGAAGGTTAATATTAAGGCACCCCCTGATTTGGTAGTGGTAGTGGCTGCGTACAAAACACCATAAATTTACAATGGAACAATATTTAAAAGCCAATGCCTCATAATCATTAGTGTTATACCCTAGGAAACCATTGTGCAGAATTTCATCCAATTCCAAGCGTGGGCAGAAACCAATGTAAATTTCCTATACCGTGTAAGAGCCCCTTTCATATGGCGCCTCCTTAGGTAGGGGGAACAAAAGATTGCTAAAATGGTCACAGTTCGTTGACCAAGATGGCCGCCATGCCCATATATGGTAAAAACCTTTAAAAATCTTCTTCTCTAGAACCGAGGATGCTTTGGGGCTGAATCTTTGCATAAATCATCGGGGACAGGGTGTCTACCAAAGTTGCTAAAATAATGGTCATACATTGACATTTGACCTTTTTACGGCAAGGTCGTTTGCTTCCTTATGCATTTGTATGGGAAAAAACATTTAAAAATCTTATTCTCCAAAACCGAGGATGGCTTGTGGCTGAATCTTTGCATATATCATCTGGAACAGGCGGTCTACCAAAATTGCTAAAATAATTGTCATACATTGACATTTAACCTTTTTACGGCGAGGTCAAGTTTGCATCTGTATGCATTTGTATGGGCCCCATACATTTGTATGGAAAAAATGTTAATAATTTCAAATGGCTTTTCCTCTGAAGCTTCCGGGCCAGTGTTGCTCAAATTTCATGCGGAGCCTCCGTGGGCAGGAGAATGAAAGATTGCTAAAATGGGTATGGTCCATTGATCAAAATGGCTGCCATGCCCATATATGGTAAAAACCTTTAAAAATCTTCTTCTCCATAACCAAATAAGCCCTGGGTCCTAATCTTTGCACAAATTATGGGGGACAGGAGATCTACCAAAATTGCTAAAATGATGGTTCTATGTTGACATTTGACCTTTTTACCTCCAAGGTCAAATTTGCTTCCCCATTTGTATGGGCCATATACATTTATATTGAAAGTATCAAAGTGACTTGTAGATCAACAGTAGTTAAAATTGTTCTGATTGGAAATCTAAGATGGCCATCATCTGGTTTATATTTATAATATTTCCCTGCCACTGTGCTGTTTACATGTATAAAATCATGATTCTTCAGAAACCACTTAGCCAATTTCCAACAAATTTCACATTGATCCTTCTGTTGAAATGTGATTGATAGTTTATTCAAAGATCATGCTCCATTGACTGTCAGGCCCATATATTCTTCTTCAAAACTAAGATCTGCTCAAATGATGATATTTTCATTAGTTGCGATGATAGGATTGGAAAAATGTTGCATAACATCTGCGTGTCTGCAGTGGCTATTTCACTCAGGTGAGCGAACCGTGGCCCGTGGGCCTCTTGTTCTCAAAGTGCTATGATGCTCAGGTGAGCGTTACAGGGCCATCATGGCCCTCTTGTTTGGCTATATGAAAAATTCATGGCAAGTTTTCTCTTAGAAAAAAAAATCATGCTCATCTGATGATTTAACCAAATGTTTTATGGCTATTGTCTGCAACACTCCATACACTGTTGAGTCTGTTCACAACAGGTGGCATTGCCAGATTTACCTGGTGGACTACTTTTCTCTGATAACACTGGTTCCCTGCACTGTTATGTATAATCTAAAAATCTTTGTTTCAACTGCACAACCTATAAATTATGTGCTATTCTATTCTGTATTTCAAACCTTCCACAGAAAAACAACAGTTTAGTCGTCTTAAAAAGTCTTAATCCAGAAGGTCCCTTAGGCAGTTACCTGTGTAACTCATTCTTCCCGCTCTTTTGATCATGTGTCAGTTTCTTTGTGTGGAACAAAGAAAATAAATAGGATTTTTTACCGGATGATAAAAAATTTAAATTTCTTTCTTTTCTCCGATCTATTTTCTTAGTTCCTGTTTTCTTATGAGGGTGAGTCAATAAGTAACCAGCCTAACTTATTTCCGGTTTAGATCCACCTCTTCTTTTTCGATGTAATTGCCCTCTAGTGTGATGCACTTAGACCAACGGTGTTCAAGTGCCATCAGCCCAGAACTGAAAAAATCAGTGTCCTTTCCATTGACCCACTCCTCAACTGCTGTCACGACTTCTTCATCAGACCGGAAATGAAGTCCACAGATATCCTTTTTCAAGTTTGGGAATAGGAAGAAGTTGCTAGGAGCTAGGTCAGGCGAATAGGCAGGATGTGGTATTAATTCATACCCGTTTCGCTCTACAGCATCCATTGCAGCTTTGCAAGTGTGGACTCTCGTGTTTTCCTGTTGCAGCAAAACACCTTTAGAGAGTGTACCTCGGCGTTCTCCACGGATGGCGGTTTTCAGCTGGTCTATCAAGTTTGCATAGTACACTCTAGTTATTGTACTTCTCTTGGGTAAAAAGTCCAACATAATAACGCCTTTTGCGTCCCAAAATATTGTGGCCATCACCTTGCCAGCAGATGTTTGCATCTTGAACTTCTTGGGCCTCGGGGATTCAGGCCCTACCCACTGACGACTCTGAGCTTTAATTCTCTGGCTCATAATAATGAACCCAAGTCTCATCTACAGTCACCAGACACAAAAGAAAACCATCTTTTGACCTAAAACGCTTCAACAAGGCACTGCATACTGATGCTCTGGTTGCCATTTGCTCATCGCTAAAGGATTTGGGGACCCAACGGGCTGTTAGCTTGCGCATACCTAAACGATCATGTAAGATTGTTGAAACCCTACCTTGTGAAATGCCTAATGCCTGCGCTATTTCTTCCACCTGAATTTGCCTATCAGAGTATACCAGATCCCGAACTTTCTTACACATTTCTTCGTCGGTGGCATCCAGTGGGCATCCAGACCTGGCTTTATCTAAAGACGTTCTACCGCGTTTGAATTCCCCTACCCAGAATTTAAACTGAGCATAAGATGATGCAGAAGACCCATAAACATCGGCTAACTCGCCGTGTATTTCCTTGCCTGTTTTACCTTTTAAATACAAGTACCGAATTACAGTACGGTACTCAACTTTAGATGAAAAGCATGCCTTTGCATCACTAGCCATGTTTGACATTCAATATCTTATTAAAGAATGACTCAATACATATGCAATTTTGTACCCATGTATAAAACATATATTGAAACAAAGCATGAAAATTGTGACCATCTCGGTCCATCGGAAATGGGATAGGCTGGTTATTTATTGACACACCCTCATATGTTCCATTCTCATTCCTTTCACTGAAGATTTTATTAGTTTCATAAAATGGATTTTCAATATCTTGTTATTTTGATCGTCAATTTGCGTCATACGCTTTCGCGACTCTCATATTCATCAGCACAACTATCATGTTTGGTCTGGAAGTCATGCATAATAATTTAAATATTTTACTTGTTCTTTTCGCTCCAGGTTATTTATTGACGTGATCTGTAATAACTGGACTAGTATTGGTAACTTGCAGACAACGATGACTTGGCTGAAGATTTCTATGGTGGAGAAGCTGATTAGTATAGAACTTGTCAACCCTTTTGGGTTATATGACAATTCTTTAATGATGGGACACCACCCCACAGGGCTATACTGCCAGGGGTAGGACCCATCTGGGTGGTGTCTTTATGGGTGCTATAGGCACTCAATAAAGTCTGTCCACCAGTCACCGGTCATTCTTCATCATCTTCACCAGGCACCAGTCAACCAGGCACCGGGCAGCCAGTCACTGGTCATCCAGTCACGGGTCATCCAGTCACCGGTCAACCAGGCACTGGGCAACTAATCATCGGGCAAAATTATTGGCAAAATTACCAGGCATCTAATCACCAGGCACCAGTCACCGGTCATCGAGGTACAGGTCATTATGCCGGATTACTAGTGACTGGATATCAGTCGCTAGTCTCCAGAAAACTAGTTTCTTGTCACAGAGCATCAAAGATCAGTCAAATTAATGGATACAGATCATCAAATGACAGTGTTTGGTTCGAATACCGGGTAGCCATTTATATCAAGGAATTCTGTGCAGTCATTATCGAATTAGAATCCTAGATGTTTTTAATTATAATTGAATCAGAACTATGAGTTATGAACAAATTTCTGAATTCAATGAATAATAATAATAAAGTGGGTTAATTTCCACAAACTACTACTTTAGTATTGTTATTGAACAATACTTAATAGATTTGTTCATCTTTATACATATTGAAAGAAATTAACACTCTTATGGATTCCCATTCCATCAAGCTTAAAGCAAGGGATGAGTTCCATAATTTTGTTACATTATTGTTGAGAAAGGAAGATATAGATGCGCTTTTATTCATCTTCTTCTTCTTCTTCAGTTTATTTGCTCTCTTTGGCAAAAGTATAGAGACAAATAAATCAACATATATATAAGAAAAGAAGTATTTGATATTTCTTCTTTTCTTAAAAAATTTATTACCATAAACAGTTTTATAGATCTAAACAAAGGACAGTATACGAAATAGATATCTGATCCTTCTATAATTGAAATATGAAATCTTATGAAATTTACCGAACATGCATCCAAATTTTTTTCAGAAGATCATGTTCTCTTTTAATTCTATTAGGAATTGAACTATTAAGGATTGCACATTTCCTTATTAATTCTCTGTATCTAATTTATTGAATACTTCCAAGTATATCCAGAAGTATAAAGGATAGACTTGGTCAAACACACCAATAGTCAAAATTTGACTTTTAGTATGTGTTATATAAAGTTATTTAATCAAACTTTCTCTCTAGTTTCTAACGATTAGCATAGAATTCTAGTAGAGGTAAATATTCTATTTTATAGAATATGGGAAACAGTCTACAGTTCGCTATTAGTCCCATATTAAATTAATTTATTCACATTAATAATACCACTAACAAGAGTCCATGTCAGTCATGTATTGTCCAGACTCTTGCAAAAAGTAAATAATTAATAAGAGGTATTTATTTTAAGGCATTTGTTAAGTCGAGATGTTCTTATTATTTGCCTTGCCAAATTTCTGGATCATTTTAGTCTAGAGGAGAAATGTTCCAGTCAATTCTATTATCAAACTAAGAAGTTATCTAATCTATTGCGAAGTTCAGTAATACAGATTTTCACTTCTTTTGAGGATAATAAATCAACACCTTAGGCTACCGGAAGGTTTAGAACCCATACAGCTGATAATTTTGACCTAAGCAAGCATATAGTATAAGTCTATAATTAATCCTTAAGTCTGAATGTAGGAAAATTCTATGAGGAATATTAACGCAACAAGTAGCTTTACTTCCTCTGTTATTTATAACGGCAACAAGAGTCCATGTCAGTCATGTCTTGTCCAGACTCTTGGAGTATGTAAATAATCAGTGTATATATATATATATATATATATATATATATATATATATATATATATATATATTAAGGCTTTAATAAATTAGATAAATTAGATAGAAGTTATTATTGCCTTAACCAAATTAATTTATTTCAAGAAGTTGCAAATCTAATTCGGAATATAGAACTGGGCTTCTTTCAAAATTAATTAATTATATTAGGCTATGGAACTGTTTAGAAACCTGTATAACCTATAATATCCAGACCTAAACAAACATATGGTATAGGTCTAAAATCTTTATTCCTTTAATTTGATAAAAGGAAATTTCTAGAGGAGAATTAACACAATGAGTAGTTTTACCTCCTCTAAACATCAGTGACAATTATTAGTCATAAAACTAATTATTCCATTGTCTATCTTTACGTGTCAAGAGATATTACAGTGGGAGAAGCTTTGTATAATTACGAAAGATGAGGATAAGAAGTCCTTTACATTATTCAGTAATGTTTTAGGACTAAATACTTCTATATTACTCATCTATCGTATGTTCTCTCGTTATTGGGAGAATAGAACGTTTCCTTTAATGAGTAATGGAAACTGTACAAACCCGGAAAATCCCGATCTCTCCGGGATATACGGTTCTCTTAAAATAACATTGTAATATCCAACGATGGATATTTTTAATGAAATATAAAAGACAACCAAGTCAGAATGTATTGATATCATTATAAGGCTGGACTGTCTCAGAAAATTACAATGGATTTCTTATATGATTAAGCTTTCCATTTAAGGATGGATATTTTTAATGAAATATAAAAGACAACCAAGTCAGAATGTATCGATATCGTTATAAGGCTGGACTGTCTCAGAAAATTACAATGGATTTCTTATATGATTAAGCTTTCCATTTAAGGAAGTTCCACATTGATGGTTTACTGTCGGATCTTTCTAGTTTTTTTGTTGAAGCAGTTTCAGAATATATCTTAATTTGTACATTTATACATATCATAAATGAATATTAAAGTTACGGAGTTACGTTAACGGACCATTAAAAATTAGTTGACAATAATTAGATGTGACATGATAATATCTATCTTCATATTGTCATCAATAGTGTAAAGTTTAGACTTTTCAATAGTTAGACTTGACCTACTCACGTTTTGTTATAGGTTTTAAAACCTTGTTGATACACTTATTTCAGCATACCATTGACTCAGACTTCTGTTGAATCGACTAGGTCTAATTTGTCGCTGATGAACCTTCATATGTTCTGGGGTTGTCAAGTTGCAATAGTGACAGTCTTTCAGTTTATATCAATGGATACACTGCTATCCCCAGTTTAGGGAGAATACATCCATTAGGTTCCAATTACTTCTTATTTCATTGACACAATCATTGTCAATAAGAACTCATTTCTATCTTCATGGAGAAATAATGAGTTTCTATCCTTTACATTCTGATCAAAGATCAATATGCATCTTTCACTCTGTGTTAAGAATTATCGATAGCACTTTGTGATGTAATGAATTCTCCCAACTTACACATAGATCTATGGGAGTCTCCCCTTTTCTTCCTGAAATGAGATAAAAGTATCGAAAACCGTTATCTTTCAGAAAGTTTCAGTTATAAGAAATTGGTCTTTGAACTATTTAAATGTTAAAGACTAATTTCTGTATATATAAGAATATGGATTGTTTATTATTATATACAACCCTTATAGTTTTATATATTTCATAACCAGTTTCTCTGGATGATTTTAGTGTTACGATAAATCATTCATCCATAAACTGGGACATTTTATTGGTTATTATTAACCAAATTATCTATTTAATTGGATAAATTAGTTACAATAAACGATTTATCCATAACAAGAATATTATATTATTGATTATATATATATATTATCAATGATAATATAAAATATTTTTCATTATTCCTGTTATATACGTTCAGAATAGTTAATAGCACCTTTGAACCTCTACAATCTGGGTTATCAGAGATATTAATAAAAGCACCGCAAGCATAATACCCCGCCATAGCAATTATTTGTTTATGTATTAAAAGTTATCGTTGTGAAAATGTCTGGAAAGAAAATGACGGAGGGACAGATAACAATGCTAAACCAGATCTTGATAATATCAGTGGACAGATAACAATCCTAAACCAGATCTTGATAATAACAATACATATAGCAAGTTTGGTTAAAAGGCCTTGTTATTTACTAAAGTTATCGTCCGGAAACAAAAAATATGGATGTGTCTCGGGCAGATAACTCCATTAAAATTTGATGAAATTTGCCCATTAGCAATCCCAAACCAGATCTCCTTGATGTCAATGCATATAGCAAGTTTGATGAAAATCCCTTGTTATTTACTCAAGTTATCGTCCGGAAACGAAAATATGGGCGTGTCTCGGACAGATAACTGTAAAAATTTGACGAAATTTGCCCATTAGCAATCCCAAACCAGATCTCCTTAATGTCAATGCATATAGCAAGTTTGGTGAAAATCTCTTGTTATTTACTCAAGTTATTGTCAGGAAAGGAAAATATGGGCGTGTCTCGGGCAGATAATTCCGTAAAAATTTGACGAAATTTGCCCATTAGCAATCCCAAACCAGATCTCCACAATATCAATACACATACCAAGTTTGGTGAAAATCCATTGATGTTTGACAAATGTTTACTCAAGTTATCATCTGGAAACGAAAAATGGATGGATGGATGTACGGCGGACGGGCGGACGGACGGACAGACACATGGACGTCCAACATGAAACCATAATACCCTGCCACTATTGTGTGGTGGGGTATAAAAATTAGTAATATTTGACTTGATATGTATAGTATAATCATGGTATAGACTATACCATAATTGGTAGAAGTTTACATAATAAACTCCCCAATTTTCGTCTTATGGGGGAAGTTTTAAGCATTAGTGGAGTCAAATTTGCTATATCATAGCTATCTCATAAAAGAAGGTTGAATTGATAATGACTTCTTTTTATGTCATAGTCAAATTATTGATATACCTTTGGATTTTGACTAAGAATTATCTAGGAATTAGATCCATGATATGTAATACTTAGATCTGGTAATAGAATTGATTCTAGCCAGTTCTTTCTAAGTTAGTTAAATCTTTTCGATATTGTAAGATCTTCTTCTAAAACTTAAGAGGCTGTTATACAGTACGCTATGTTATCAGCCTTTCCTCTTATAAAAATTTTATGCTGCCAAATTTTGTATGATGAGGTTAGCAGTCCTTCATATTTTTTTTTAACTTTTACCAAGGATACGAAATGTTTCCTAAATCTTCTTTGGTAGAAGTTTACTGTTAAAATATATTGAAGTGGTCCATCTTCATGCACAGAAGCAGTCAAGCTTTTTCTAATACCATTGCTGTGACTAAGATATGTTAACAGTCAGCTTCCCAATATATAAAATATATAAATTATCAATCATATGTTTGCTATCATTGATGGATAAACTGGGTATTTGGCAGGAATTAGATTGATGAGTTCATTTACCCAGATTATTATCATTCACTTTTAGCTCGAAAGGTAAAAGGGAATAATTTATAAAGTCTTACGGTCATCTAAGATTTATGAATTGGTTATTGGGAACAGTCAGATCGGTCCAATTAATCAGATTCTAATTATTTCATATTAATAAATAGTTTAGACTATTTACTAATTACATAATCTTTACTTGTCTAGGATTTATATGAAAATCTTGAGAGATGTAGGTTATCTGTAGGAAACTCATCCAAGAGACATTTCCTTATTGAATAATTCACCTCTCAAAGATAGACAGCTATCTGTCGGGACATGTGTTTGACAAGTTTGGCTGAAACATATTGTCAAACAATATTCTTAAAATTGCATTTTAAAGGACAAATATTCAGGTTATGTCTCAATGACTCTTTTCTTTTTTGGGGCCAACTGCTGTTCCCAAAAAAAGAAGCAGGGGAGTGTGTGTGTGTGTGTGTGTGAGGGGGGTTGGTGGGGGGTGGGGGGGGGGGGGCAGGAATTAGGACTCTGAGGCTTGAGAAACTAACATCCCCAGAGTCTACTATTAACATATAAGGTATTAAAGATATGTATTTTAGCTAATCTAGATCATTCTAACTCTTATATATAGAAATAGAATGTATCTGGTTCCTTAGAGTTTCTTGAGTCTTAATCTATAAGTATAGGGACTCTATATATTATCTGTGTTAGAACTAGGAGAGCTCCTTCCTCCTAATCTGCAAGTTCTAGCATATTATCTATAGTTTAATGTATTGTGCAGTTAAAATGAAGTTTTTAAAAGTAAAAAACATATTTTAACTAGCAATACTTAACCTATAGATAAGATAATCCCTCCTTCTACCCCGCTTAGCTCAGTTATAGGGAGTTATACTTCAAGAAACTGACACGTGATCAAAAGAGCAGGAAGAATGAGGTCACACAGGTAACTGCCTAAGGGACCCTCTGGATTAAGACTTTTTTAGACCACTAAACTGTCTTGAAGGTTTGAAATACAGAATAGAACAGCACATTATCTATAGGTTAAAAAAGTATTGCTAGTTAAAATATGTTTTACTTTTAAAAACTTCATTTTTTAAGGTAGGACTTGTAATTTGATTAATTTTTATGAAACTGTAGATTTTGGAATCAGTTTTGAGTTCTTCATTGTGTTTAATATTTAAGAATTTTAGTGTGGGTTAACTGTCCTATCGGTATAAATTGTTTTGAGTGAAGCCGTTTCTGGAGTATGTCAGGTGGAGAGTGTTATTTATTTCAGCATCTGGATGATTCAACAGGGTCTAAAAGTGCCATCTATGTCATTGATAATGGTAAGGGAATGACACCAAGACAGTTGAATAACTGGGCTATTTATAGACTCTCCAAGTTCAACAGGAGAGAAAGGAGGAGAAAACAGTAAGCTAGTTCTTTCTTAGTTTTTATCTCACCTGAGCCTGAAGTGCTCAAGGTGAGCTATTGTGATCACGCTTTGTCCGTCGTACATGCGTTGTGCATCCCGTCGTCAACATTTACCTTGTTCACCCTTGTTCACCCTCTAGAGGCCACAGTTTTGTTTCAATCTTCATGAAACTTTACCAGAATGTTTGTCTTGGTAATATCTAGGTCGAGTTTGAATATGGATCATGTCCGGTCAAAAACTAGATCTCCAGGTCAAATTTCTTTAAAACCTTATTCACCCCACCCCCTCCCCTCTAGAGGCCACAGTTTTGCTTCAATCGTTATGAAACTTTAACAGAATGTTTGTCTTGATGTTATCTCAGTCAATTTCAAATATGGGTCATGTTGGGTCAAAAATTAGGTCACTAGATCAAATTACCTGAAAATCTTGTTCACCCTCTAGAGGCCACAGTTTTGCTTCAATCTTTATGAAACTTTAGTTTTGATGATATCAGTCAAGTTTGAATATGGGTCATGTCGGATCAAAAACTAGGCCACCAGATCAAATTGCTTTAAAACCTTGTTCATCCTCTAGAGGCCACAGATTTGCTTCAATCTTCATGAAACTTTACCAGAATATTTGTCCTGATGATAGTCAAGTTGGAATATGGGTCATGTTGGGTCAAAAACTAGGTCACAAGGTCAAATTGCTTTAAAACCTTGTTAACCCTCTAGAGGCCACAGCTTTGCTTCAGTCTTCATGAAAGTTAACTAGAATGATAGTCTTGATGAGCTCTCGATCAAGTTTGAATACAGGTCATGTCAGATCAAAAACTAGGTCACTAGGTTAAATTTCTTTAAAACCTTGTTCACCCTCTAGAGGCCACAGTTTTGCTTCTATCATCATGAAACTATACCAGAATATTTATTAGCTCACCTGAGCAGGTAGTGCTCAAGGTGAGTTATTGTTATGACCCTGTGTCTGTCGTATGTGCATTGTCCGTCATCTGTGGTGAGTCGTCAGCATTTTCCTTGTTCACCCTCCAGAGGCTGCAGTTTAACTTCAGTTGTCATGAAACTTTACCAGAATGTTTGTCCTGATAATATCTAGATGAAGTTTGAATATGGGTCATGTTGGGTCAAAAACTAGTTTAAATAATCATCATGGATATTGCTCAAAATGTTCGTCTTGATGATTTCTAGGTTTAGTTCAAAACTGGGTCACTTGGAGTCAGAAACTAGGTTTCCAGGCCAAATCAAAGGAAAACCTTGTTGACACTGTAGATATCAAATTTTTAGTGACTTTCTTAAGTTTTTCATTTAGGTCAGTTCTCAGTAACTATTGGTCCTACAGTGATATTTGGCACTTGTGAAGTGTTTGTGTTTAGGTCAGTTTCTCAGTAACTATTGCTCCTACAGCTTAGCACATGCATACATCTTAGCATGGCCTCCTGAGTGCAGTCACCCATATTTGATCTTGACCTCTATTTCACAGTCCATTAGACATGCTACATTGTCTTACTTGTTAATATAATCATTATGGATTTTGGTCAGAATGTTTGCCTTGATCAGTTCTAGGTCAGGTTCTCTTAAGTGTGTGAGTGTTACAGGGTCAATATTTTCCCAGAAAGTAGGGTTTGACATTATGAGACATTTGGCATGAAATGTCAAATCCTGATTTCAGGGAAAATCCAAAAGGTATTTTAATAGTATTTTTGACAGTGCCTCTGTAAGTCCACCAGGTTGCAGTACAAGCTATGTATTTTCTGGCAGGTCCACCAGGTTACAGTACTAGCTATGTATTTTCTCTTGCACATTGTTTGGTCAAATATTAGTTATTATGGAAATAAGTCACCAGCACAGCACGGATTCATCATTCATTAGAAGTATGCTTATAATCAGTGTTATGGCACACTAGTATTATGTTAAATATGACAGACTTGGTATAATCTCACAGTCTTTCTAATAAATGCTGTTTTAAAGGAGTTCTGCTTGTACATTGGATGAGAGATAGTGCATCAGCTTAATAGTGTAATAAGGTAAGTTTATTGTGATCTTATTTTCATGCTCTAGCAATTTTGTCATATCTTGAAGACTATTCCATGGATTAATGTGATACTTGGAATATTGGCTCTGTGTGACACCACAATTGACATAATAACAAATGTAGGTCACCTTGACATATATTTCATGGTCAAGTAATTTGCCTTATATCTTGAATGTTATTTGATGTATGAACAGCATTATTTGGGGTTATGAATCCCTATGATCCAACAGTTGACCTAAAAGTAAATGTAGGTCACTGTGACCTATATGTCGTGGTCCAGTGATTTTATGTTACATCTTGAAGACAATTTGATGTATTACTATCATATTTTGGGATTTTTATAGCCCTGTGATTTTGTCTTATATCTCCCACTATTTGATACCTAAGTGTCATATTTACATATAATGACACAGTGTGACCCAAACTTTGACCTCAAAGTAAATGTAAATATAAATCAGCATGACCTATATTTCATGGTCTAGTGATTTTGCTTAATATCTTTTAGATCATTTAATGGATTAACATCATAGTTGGTATAATAGATCAGTGTGACCATCAGATGAACTTCTCAAGTGCATGTAGGTCAGTGACCTATATTCTATTGTCCAGCAAATTTGCTTCATGTCTTGAAGACTATTTACTCCAGACTGACATGGTAAACTATATTTTGCCTTATATCATTGTCATTAACTTTAAAATATTTTATAATTAAGAAATGGCACCGGCCAGGGGTATTCATGACCCTCTGTTATCTAGTTATTGAATGAGCCTCCGAACTCAACAACGTAAAGAAAATATTATTACCATTGGAGCCAGACTTTAGTGCCATGTCGGATCCAAAATAGAAAGGAAGGCAGTGATCAGGAATCGATACACTTATCACACTCCTCCCATCAGAGACCAAGTATTATTATCGATCCGCCTGGTAATACTTGGCAATCCACTGATAGACATACATCTCAAACTAGACTGAGTAGGAGAGATCAGTCTAAAACAAAACACAAGTCTAAGAAAAGGAGAAGACATAGATCTTCATCTTCTTCCTCCGCTTCTAGATTTTCGATTTTCCTCTTTGTCTTCACATAGAAGAAGTAAGAGATCAAAGAGGTCCAAACACTCACATAAGAAGAGAAGAAGACATTCTATTTCATTCTATGAATGATTATGGTAGATATAAAAGAACAAGACAGTCTCCTCAGGGTGTAGACATACCATCTACGATGCAACCTATTAGAACCATGGATGAGACACCAAACATACTTTCTGATATTGTGGTGCAACAAACATCAAAGGATACAGGTTTAGAATCTGAGGCAGAAATCTGGTCCTTTGACAGGGCGATTAATAAAGTATTTAGACTGTTACCGCAGGAGTTGTGTCCAAAACCTTCAGAAGAACACACACCTGCTAAACCACTGTCAGGAAATGAGCATTTAATGGAGTTGCATGCTACTCCATTATTAGTTCTTCTGCAGTCAAAACTAGTGGAAAATACTACAAAGTTTATTCAGAATAAATTAGATTCTGAAAATTTTGGTAAAGACTGGCTATGTCCTCAGAATATAGTTTCGTCTTTGGCTCTGATGAAATATTACAAAAGCCATAATCAATATTTTCCAACGGAAAATCTTAATCAACTAGAAACCGACGCTTCATCATTGGATATATCTAGTCGAGGAAGATGTTCCGTCCCAGTCAGAAATTTAGAATTCTGGGACAAGAGAGCTATCAAATAAGTGGTGATTAATTTGCACGTCGATTTGTTCTCTTCAACAGCTTATTAATGTCTCCAACAAGAGTCCATGTCAGTCAATGCCTTGTCCAGATGCTTGGAAGCTGTGGCCAAATCTATTAAATATGCTACAGTCATGTGAACTATTTTGGCCACAGAGTTGTTTCAGGCTAGATGTGACACAGCTATAGCCACATCAAAACTACTGTTGGAAAATTCCAGTAATGAACTGAGAAATGCTCCAATCAATGCTAAATCTATGTTTGATAACAAAATTAAGGAGGTAGCTAAAGCTAATTATGAAGCGCAACAGCAGAGATTTCTAGCTTCTTCCTCAACTAATACTAAGGTACAACAACAAAAATCACCTTATTCAGCTCCAGGAGCGTTTAAGAGACCTAGACATCCAAGCAAGTCTTCCAGGCCTGATCAGAGCCAGCCATACAGGTCTAAAACTCAAACTCAGTCCTTTACATCCAGTACTAGAAAGGACTTTTCTGAGAGGAGTAGTAACACTAAACAACTCCCCTCCTCTAAACATGCCTCGTCTTCCACAAAGTTTTGAAAGCCAACCCTTTCCACTGCCTAGCTTGCCATGCCCAGATATTCCAGTGGGAGGAAGATTGGCCCACTTTGTGGAACGATGGGGAGAATTCTCTCTATCATTCGAGACGAAGCGGATACCATTCAAGTTAACTCCCCCTCTTTTGTCAGTTCAGATAAGTCTGAGTCAATCTTTCTCCCCGTTATTATGAGAAGAAATAGCGGAACTTCTCCAGAAACAGGCAGTGGAAAGGGTACAAGATCCAGGATCTCCTGGTTATTATTCCTGGCTATTTCTTATCCAAAAAAAGAAAGGAAAATTACATCAAGTAATAGATCTTACTCTACTAAATCAGTACATAAGGAAACAACCATCCAAGATGGCGACAGTCAAGTCCCTATGACAATCGATATTGGTCAAGGACTGGGCTGTCTCCATAGACCTGACAGATGCTTATCTACATGTTCCAATTCATCCTCAATCCAGAAAGTACCTTCGGTTCATGTTCTAAGATCAGGTCTTCCAATTCACAGTCTTACCTTTCGGAATGTCCCTAAGTCCGTGGATTTTCATCAAAGTAATGGACATAATAGCAGCGCACTTGCGTCAGCGTGCCATCTTGTTACTTCTGTACCAAGACAATTGGCTTATGAGAGATGTAATTTGCAACAGACTAGTATCTCACACAATATATTGCCTTCAAACTGTGCAAAGTCTAGGGTTCATTCCAAATCTAAATGAGTCAGATTTGATACCAGCCAAGAAATTCTGGATGGAATTTCTGACAAAACAAAAACATAGTCAGTCTCTACTTCTGACTATCAAACTATTTCTTACTCAGACTCAGATTAGATACCAGCACAGAAATTCACGTTTATAGGCATGGAATTTCTGACACAACAAAATATAGTCAGGGTACCAGTAGACGGAGTCAATTCTTTTATTCTGACTATTTCTTTCTCAGACTCAAGGTTCTGCACAAACTTTCCTTTCTGTTTTGGGCAAACTCAGGGCAGCGGCAGATTTTGTTCTCCTAGGCAGACTTCATTTTCGACTGCTTCAAATGTGTCTCTTATCTGTCTGGAGACCTCATATTCATTCTCTCGATCATCAGGTTCCAATCAACAGTATGATTCGATTCCATTTGAAATGGTGGACGGACACCAATTGCTTTGCTCAGGGAACATCCATTCATCCTCCAGATCCCAATACATTCCTTTTTACGGATGCCAGTCATTACGGATGGGGAGATCATCTAGAACCAGTGAGACTCCCTTTCAAGGTCGCTGGTCGGAAGACCAATCCCAGCTCCATATCAATATTCTGGAAATAATAGCCATTCATTTCACACTGAAGAAAGCCATAAAATACATACACCACTCTTGTCTCATGATTTCTACTGACAATACAACAGTGGTCTCCTATATCAACAAACAAGGAGGAACTCATTCCCCCAATTCAGTATATTGGCAGACCGTCTTTCAAGGTTGGACAGACCTCTCAAAACAGAATGGGCTTTGGATCAGTGTGGCGAATTCCATTTTCCAAAATGCTCAATTTTCCCAATGTGGATTTGTTTGCAACACGATTCAATTACAACCTCCCATTGTATGTATCTCCAGTTCCAATCATACTTTAGCGGTAGACACATTATCAATGAACTGGAATTTTCTTCATGCATATGCATTTCCACCAACAATTCTGATACCCAGACTATTCTAGCCAAGATATGTCAGTCTCGGTGCGGAATAGTTCTTATTGCTCCTCTTTGGCCTCAATGTCTTTGGTTCTCAGAGGTGTTACAACTACTAGTATCAGCTCTAATTCGTCTTCCGCTCTTTCCAAAACTACTAACACAAGCGAAAGGAAAGTTTCAACATCCAAATCTCTCATTACTCACTCTTCACACTTGGGAGTTATCAAGTAATCAATTAAAGATAAAAAGTTTTCGCATATGTTGCAGATTTGTCTCAAAATCAAGATGAACATCTACTCAAAAAGTCTGTGATTCAAAATGGGTTGTATTCCAATTGGTGTCATAGAAAGAAGGTTAATCCGGTCTCGGCCCCTCTTACAGTTATAGCCGACTTCCTTATTTTCCTCTTTTCTGAGAATAAAATGTCAAATAAGTACCATCAAGGGCTATAGATCCATGATCTCAAATACTCTTAAATTTAGGACTGGTAATAGAATGGGATCTAACCCAGTCTTGAGAGAATTAATTAGATCTTTTGAATTGCAACGTCCAGTACAAAGATCTCTTACCCCAAAGTGGGATTTATCTTGGGTCTTAGTTTGTCTACAGAAAGCCCCATATGAACCTCTACATAAGGCATCTAAACTTCACATTACAATTAAGACAACCTTTCTATTAGCTCTTGTCTCTGCTAAAAGATGCAGCGAAATGCATGCTTTGGCAATGGATGCAAATCATTTGAGGTTCAACCTGATGGTTCAGTATCATTGATATTACAAACAGGGTTTTTGGCAAAGAATCAGCTTCCATCCTTTTGCCCAGATCCTGTAGTCATCCCTAGTTTAGCTCGAACATGTAAATGGGAACAAGTGGATAGGCTTTTATGCCCGATAAGAGCATTAAAATTTTACCTTAAAATGACTAGTTCTTATCATCAGAATAGAACTAGATATTTCTACCAATTAAAGGCAATCAAGACATCTCTAAGGCTTCTGTCTCAAGATGGGTATCTTATACTATTAAGCTTGCCTATAGGAAAATCACCCATAAAGACATTTCTTTCCTAAAAATTAAAGGTCATGAAGTTAGGGTGCTATTTTCTTCCTGGGCATTCTTTGATAAGTTTCCGCTCAATGAAATACTCAAAGCAGCAGTCTGGAATCAATCTCCTACCTTTGCAAAATTCTACTTGAGAGACATGTCTCAACAAGCAGCAGATCTTCATACTTTGGGACCAATAGTTGTTGCCCAAAAAGTGGTGGGGCCCAGGAAAACAGAGCCTTTGATGCTTAAAGAAGACTGACAGCCTTCAAAGCCTATGTTACATATACTAAGGTAGTTAATATCTTATATATATGTTGGGAATTTAGATCATTCTTAGGATTATATATTATGAATGTATCTTATTCCTTAGAGTTTCCTGAGCCTTAATCCAGAGGTATAGGGATTATATATATATATTTGTATCAGAACTAGGAGAGCTGCTTCCTCCTAATCTGCAAATTCTAGCACATCTTCTATAGGTTAATGTATTGTGCAGTTAAAATGAAGTTTTTATAAGTAAAACATATTTTGACTAGCAATACTTAACCTATAGATAAGAAAATCCCTCCTTCCTTCCCAGCATAGCTCAGTTATATTGATTTTATCCTTCAAAGAAACTGACATGTGATCAAAAGAACAGGAAGAGTGACATCACACAGGTAACTCCTAAGGGACCTTCTGGATTAAGACTCATTAAGACTTTTAAACTGTCATTTTTTTCTATAGAAGGTTTGAAATACAGAATAGAATATCACATTATCTATTGGTTAAGTTATGCTAGTTAAAATGTGTTTTACTTATAAAAAATGAATATTTCAGACCAGACATCAGTGATATGAGAATAAATCCAGTACAGACATTAGTGATATGAGAATAAATCCATTTCAGACTTCAGTGATGTGAGAATAAATCTATTTCAGACATTAGTTATATGAGAATTAATTCATTTTAGACATCAGTGATATGAGAATAAATCCATTTCACACATTAGTGATATGAGAATACATGTAAATCATTTCAGACATCAATGATATGAGAATAAATTCATTTCAGACATTAGTGATTTGAGAATTAATCCATTCCAGACATTAGTGATATGAGAATAAATCCATTTCAGTCATTTGTTATATGAGAATAAATCATATCATCATCATAATCATAATCGGATTTTTGATTAACATGCAGGTACAGGGGCAACATCCACACCAGTGGGCCCCCTTCCAGATAGCTGGCTTGCTGCACGCATGGCAGATCTCACACCAGATCTCCAGGTACGTCTATCATGAGGGTTGATAGCCGAGAGCTTCCACTCTCTGCAATCCCTCTCTGTCAGCTGCTTCCATGTCATTTTGGGCCTCCCAGGCCCACGCTTTCCATCAACCTGTATGTCAAAGGCTGTCTTGATTGCACCACTGGAGCGTTCCACATGTCCATACCATCGAAGTCTTCTCTCCTTCAGAATGAGGTCCAGATCCTCAATGCCAAGCTGCACAAGTAGCTCATTGGACCTGGTGGTGACAATGTCTTGCGGCCTGACATTGCAGATCTGTCTGATCATTGCCCTGTCATTTCGCTGCAGACGCTGGAGGTTCGGCTTTGTCAATGGCCAAGTCTTGCTGGCATGGAGCATTGCGCTCCGCACACAAGAGCTGTACACATGGCCATGTGTTTTGAAAGAGAGGTGGCGTGAAGAGAGGACTGGTAGCAGATCCTTGAACTTCTTCCAGGCGGTTTTCACACGTGTTGTGGTTGAAAGTTCACAGCCACCTGCTGCTGAGAGCATGTCTCCTAGGTAGCAAAAGGAAGCTACCACCTCAAGCTTGTCAGGTCTGACCTGGACTTCCTTCTTTGGTCTGCCATCCAAGGGGCGTGCAGTTCCCTGGCACTGTGTACATCTATAGTCAGGGTCCTTTTTCAAGCGCTTGAGCCCACTGCATTTCTTGTGCACCCAGTGCTTGCAGCCATTGCAGAAGATGCTGTTGCTGCCCACTCCAGTGCGACAGACAGCGCATGGAAAATCGCCTGAACTCTGCAGGAGGTCCAGTCCCATACTGCAGATCATGATCTTTGTCTTTCCTGCATTTACTCTCAGTCCTTTGTTCTCCATTGCTTCTTTCCAAGTCAAGAGCCTCCTGACACATTCTTCAAGCGATTCAGCGATGATAACAAGGTCATCGGCATAGAGGTCCTCCCAGGGGACCCCAGAGCGGAACTCTCGTGATAAGGCTTCAAGCACAATGATGAAGAGCAGTGGGCTGAGTACTGATCCTTGGTGAACAGCAACCTTCACTTCAAACTCTTCAGTGTACCCCTCACCAACACGGACACAGCTCCGTGCATTTGCATACATCCCCTGCACCAGTCGCACAATCCACTCCTCCACACCAAGTTTTCTCAGCGCCCACCAGATGACCTTCCGAGGTACTCGATCAAACGCCTTCTCCAGGTCAACGAAAGCCATGTAGAGTCTCTTATTGGCAGCTAGATACTTCTCTTGCAGCTGCCTGACAACAAAGATTGCGTCTGTAGTGCCTCTGCCTGGGACGAAGCCAAACTGGGAATCGTCGATTGACACCAACTGTCTGATGAGGCCGTCCACAATCCTCTCCAGGATTTTCATAACCTGCTCTGTCAGTTTGAGACCGCGGTAGTTGCCCCTTTCCAATGCATCCCCTTTTCCCTTGTAGAGGCAGACAATGAAACTCTGCTCCCAGTCAGAGGGTACCTTGCCATCACGAATGATTGCAACTGCAAGGTCACGGATCATGGAGGCACCCATGTCACCGGCCGCTCTTATCATCTCCACCACTATGCCTGATGGGCCTGGTGCTTTGCCTGCCTTCATCTGCGAGATAGCCTTCTTAACCATATCAATGGTGATTGGGATGGGCGGGCCTTCCACTGGTGATTGATATGACAGGTGGTCTGGGTCCCAGTCAAACTCAACATTGAGAAGCCTTTGGTAGTGCTCCAGCCAGGCCTTCTGCTTTGAGTCTTCGCTCATTGACATCTCTCCTGCATCATTCTTCACAGGTTTGTCACCAACAACATCAGTGTTCTCTCTTCTAAACTGGTTAGCAAGGCGGTAGACTTCTGAAGACTTGGGGTCAATATTCTCGTAGACCTTCTTGTCGGCTTCTTGACGAGCATGGTGCACTGCATGTCTGGCATTTCGTTTGGCTGCATCGTATGATGCCCTAGTGCCTTTACAAGCCTTCCAGGCCTTGAAAGCTGTCCGCTTGGCAGCAATGGCCTTTTCCACGTGTTCGTTCCACCACCAGGTTTCACGATGCCAACGGTGTGGCCGAGTTGTGCCACATACCTCCTCAGTTGTCTTGAGCAGTCCAGTCTTGATGTTGTTCCAGATATCCTCAGTGGCCCCATCAGCTACACCTGCAGATGTGCTCATTTTAGATATCAGTGATATGAGAATAAATCCATTTCAGACATCAGTGATATGAAAATCAATTCATTTCTGACATTAATGATATGAGAATAAATCCATTTTAGACATTAGTGATATGAGAATAAATCCATTACAGACATTATTGATATGAGAATAAATCCATTTCAGACATCAGTGATATGAGAATAAATTCATTTCAGACATTAGTGATTTGAGAATGACTTCATTTCAGGTACCAGTGAAATCAGAAGGTATCCAATTTACCTTTAAATGCTTAATGACTGCTTTAGATGTTTATTTATGCACACCAAATAATCTTGTTAAAGGGACTGGACACATCTGGAAAACAATTTTGATAGAGTTACCACCCTTGAAAGTGTATCCATTCCCCTAAATGGTATATTATAGTGGAGATGGTGGACACTGTGGTGACAGCTCACGTTGACTTTGTTAGGGTACTTTATGTAGTGACAGCTCATGTCGACTTTGTGAGGGCACTTTATGCAGTGACAGCTCGTGTTGAATTTATGGAAGTACTTTATGTGGTGACAACTCCTGCTGACTGTGATGGTACTTTATATTATGACAGCTCATGTTGATTTTGTGGGGATACTTTATGTGGTGACAGCTCATGTTGATTTTGTGGTGGTACTTTATGTGGTGACAGCTCATGTTGACTGTGATGGTACTATATTGTAACATCTTATGTTGATTTTGTGAGGGTACTTTATATTTTGACAGCTCATGTTGATTTTGTGAGGGTACTTTATGTGGTGACAGCTCATGTTGACTTTATAAGGGTACTTTATGTGGTGACAGCTCATGTTGATTTTGTGAGGGTACTTTATGTTTCAGACCCTTGGATGATTCTACAGGAGGCGAAGAGGAAGAGTCATTTTTAGAGCGTGACACACCGAGGTCTTTGAACAGTGATATATCTTACTTTGGGGTTGGTGGAAAACAGGCTGTGTTTTTCATTGGCACCTCAACCAGGGTAAGTTCATTTAAGCCACAACATGAGAAATGTAGCTTTAAATGTGTGCCCAGTGTCAACTCTGATTGTCCTGGCCATTCTCACAGTGTGGTCAGAGTCTTGGCTGGATATTCTGTGAGTATCAAAGAAAGAATCTAAGACTTTTGAGGCAGGGAAGACTCTGGATCTTTGCTAGGCACACATCAAAACTTGAAAGGTACATTTTGTGGCTCATTTAATTGTTTTCAAGGAGTAGTTTTAGGTACTAATATACCACAGATTTTGGGGTTCGGAATCAGATTGGCGAAAGTGTTAATGATAAGTAAATATTTTTCTTATTAGCTCACCTGAGCTATGTTCAGGATGAGCTATTGTGATCACTTTTCGTCCGTCGGTGCGTCAGTCCGTCTGTCCGTTAACTTTTTCAAACGACTTCTCATCTGAAGCCGCTGAGCTAGTTTTGCTCATATTTCATATGGAGCCTCCTTAGGTTGGGGGAACGAAAAATTCCGTTGACCAAGATGGCCGCCATGCCCATATATGGTACAAGCCTTTAAAAATCTTCTTCTCCAGAACCGAGGATGTCTTGGGGTTGTATCTTTGCACAAATCATTTGGGATGAGAGGTCTACCAAGGTTGCTAAAATAATTGTTGTACATTGACGTTTGACCTTTTTACGGCAAGGTCAGCTTTGCTTCCCTATGCATTTGTATGGGCACCATACATTTGTATGGGAAAAATGTTGAGAATTTCAAACGACTTCTCCTCTGAAGCCTCCGGGCCAGTGTTGCTCAAATTTCAAGTGGAGCCTCCTTAGATTGGGGGAACGAAAGATTGCTAAAATAGTTGCGGTCCATTGACCAAGATAGCCGCCGTGCCCATATATGGTAAAAACCTTTAAAACTCTTCTTCTCCAGAACAGATGATGCATCGGGGCTGAATCTTTGCACAAATCATCAGAGACGGGAGGTCTACCAAAGTGGCTAAAATGATGGTCGTACATTGTCGTTTGACCTTTTTACGGCGAGGTAAAGTTTGCTTCCCTATGCATTTGTATGGGCACCATACATTTGTATGGGAAAAATGTTGAGAATTTCAAACGACTTCTCCTCTGAAGCCTCTGGGCCAATGTTGCTCAAATTTCATGTGGAGCCTTCTTAGTTTGGGGGAATGAAAGATTGCTAAAATGGTTGTGGTCAATTGACCAAGATGGCTGCCATGCCCATATATGGTAAAAACCTTTAAAAATCTTCTTCTCCAGAACCAAATAAGCCCTAGGGCCTTATCTTTGCACAAATCCTCGTGGACAGGAGATCTACCAAAATTGCTAAAATGATGTTCCTACGTTGACATTTGACCTTTTACGGCAAGGTCAAATTTGCTTCCCATGCATTTTTATGGGCACCATACATTTATATAGAAAAATGTTATGAATTCATATTTTGGACATCTCCTCTATAATCACTTGATGCCTTGGAGCTGAATCTTTGCACAAATTATCAGGGACGGGAGGTGTACCAAAGTTGCTAAAATGATGGTCGTACATTGTCGTTTGACCTTTTTATGGCAAGGTCAAGTTTGCTTCCATATGCATTTGTATGGGCCCCATACATTTGTATGGGAAAAATGTTGAGAATTTCAAACGACTTCTCCTCTGAAGCCTCCGGGCCAATAATGCTCAAATTTCATGTGGAGCCTCCTTAGGTTGGGGGAATGAAAGATAGCTAAAAATGGTCGCGGTCCATTGACCAAGATGGCTGCCATGCCCATATATGGTAAAAACCTTTAAAAATCTTCTTCTCCAGAACCAAATAAGCCCTGGGGCCTTATCTTTGCACAAATCCTCGGGGACAGGAGATCTACCAAAATTGCTAAAATGATGTTCCTACGTTGACATTTGACCTTTTACGGCAAGGTCAAATTTGCTTCCCATGCATTTTTATGGGCACCATACATTTATATAGAAAAATGTTGAGAATTCATATTTTTGACCTCTATAATCAGTTGAATAGAAACTTGATGATGAGCATTAGGGCACGTATGAGACGAAAATTAGCTAAATGAGCTGATAGAAAATGCCGAGCCGAGCCGAAAAAGCTGATGCTGATATAATGTTTTATTGTATTTGTTCAAATGAGTTCATGATACTTATTCCTTTTTATCTGATATTATGTAAAATGCTCTATTCACAATTAACATTTGTGTTATTACTTGCTTATTTAGGCCTTTATATCCAATTTTCCATTCAACAGGGGTATGAAAGCCACGGCCTCGAAAGGGATATGTTTTGCCAGTTTGTGAACAGTTTCTGCATGTAATAGTGATTCAAAGTAATTTTAAATATCTTCTTGCAACCTATGTCAAATGCTCAGATTATAAAACTTTGCCATTTGTTCACAAACTGGCAAAAACATATCCCTTTCATGGCTGATGCTTTCATACCCCTGTTGAATGGAAAATTTACACTTTAAACTATTTGCTTAGCATACAGAAGTTTCTATAACACATACACATGTAGTGATAACAAAACCAACCAGACACCACCTCTCCTTCCATGAACGGGACTGGTCTAGGGCCCTCCCCAGTTGGTTTCCAAGGGATCCCTTATGTAGATTAAGGGGTCCTTTAATAAGATTTAGGGGTTTATTGGTTTAAAAAGGGCCCTTTAAGTTTAAACACCCATCGCAACTGCAGAAGGCAACACCATGGAACACCCTTCTCAGAGAAGAATAAGGCCCGACACCCCATGTGAATTGTCTGCATACCTGACAGTTCACATGAGACATCGTCCCACCCTCCCCGAAAGAAAAAATCTATTTCAGAATGTTATCCGCTACAGCTTATTTTGTACTTTGTGGGTTTTGCCCACATATTGACAATTTCTAGTCTTTAGACTACTCATGCACTAAAATACAACGCCAAAGATAGATGAAATTAATTTTTGTATTTTGATAATATATGCTTCACTCAGGACCCTTTCCCCAAGCTTTTTAAAAGACTTGAACAGGTTTTGGGGATAAAAACTGCCAAAATACGTGTCTGGGAGAACCCTGTCGGTCCACACAGTTAAAGTAGAATAGTCCACCCGGTACAAACGGGCCAATGAGACAAATATCTCAAATCTCATTCACCCATCCTGCACCGAATGAATTCCTCCCAATATACAACAAGGAATCACCTCCAGGTGTAGGGGTGTCCGGTTCATTTTCTTTTTTTCTTTTTTTTTCTTTTTTTTTTTTTCCTTTTAAGGAGTTTATTCAATAAATGGCTGAAATATACCTCAAAACAGTGAAGGTCCCAATCAGACGCCACATTCTACTGCGTCCGATCCGGGCCTGCACTGCTTGCCAATGACCTACTTTGGGGCTTCCCGTACAAAAAGGGTTCATAGAGCAAATTTTTCTCTCTCTCTTTTTTTTTAGCTCACCTGAGCAAAAGCTCAGGGTGAGCTATTGTCATCACCCTCTGTCCGTCGTCCGTCGTCTTCCGGCGTCCGTCGTTCATCATCAAAGGTCACAGTTTTGACCCAATCTTGATGAAACTTGCTCAGAATGTTTGCCTCTATGAAATCTAGGTCAGGTTCGATACTGGGTTACTTGGGGTCAAAAACTAGGTCACCAGGTCAAATCAAAGGAAAAACTTGTTAACACTCTAGAGGTCATAGTTTAGACCCAATCTTGATGAAACTTGCTCAAAATGTTTGCCTCTATTAAATCTGGGTCAAGTTTGAAACTGGGTCACTTGGGGTCAAAAACTAGGTCACTGGGCCAGATCAGCAGAAAACCTTGTTAACACTCTAGCGGTCACATTTTTGAAGCAATCATCATGAATCATGCTCAATATGTTTGTCTTGATGATTTCTAGGTCAAGTTTGAAACTGGGTCACTTGGGGTCAAAAACTAGGTCACCAGGCCAAATCAGCAGAAAACCTTATTAACACTCTAGCAGTCACATTTTTGAAGCAATCATCATGAATCTTGCTCAAAATGTTTGTCTTGATGATTTCTAGGCCAAGTTTGAAACTGGGTCACTTGGGGTAAAAAACTAGGTCACCGGGCCAAATCAGCAGAAAACCTTATTAAGACTCTAGCGGTCAAAGTTTTGAAGCAATCATCATGAATCTTGCTCAAAATGTTTGTCTTGATGATTTCTAGATCAAGTTCGAAACTGGGTCACTTGGAGTCAAAAACTAGGTCACCGGGCCGAATCAGCAGAAAACCTTGTTAACACTCTAGCGGTCACATTTTTGAAGCAATCATCATGAATCTTGCTCAAAATGTTTGTCTTGATGATTTCTAGGTCAAGTTCGAAACTGGGTCATTTGGAGTCAAAAACTAGGTCACCGAGCCAAATCAGCAGAAAACCTTGTTAACACTCTAGCGGTCACTTTTTGAAGCAATCATCATGAATCTTGCTCAAAATGTTTGCCTTGATGATTTCTAGGTCAGATTTGAAACTGGGTCACATGGGGTCAAAAACTAGGTCACCAGGCCAAACCAGCAGAAAACCTTGTTAACACTCTAGCGGTCACATTTTTGAAGCAATAATCATGAATCTTGCTCAAAATGTTTGTCTTGATGAGTTCTAGGATATGTTTGAAACTGGGTCACGTGGGGTCAAAAACTAGGTCATTAGGCCAAATCATCAAAAAACTTTGTTTACACTCTAGCGGTCATATTTTTGAAGCAATCATCATGAATCTTGCTCAAAATGTTTGTCTTGATGATTTCTAGGTCAGGTTTGAAACTGGAACACCTGGGGTCAAAAACTAGGTCACCTGGCCAAATCAGCGTAAAATCTTGTTATCACTCTAGCGGTCAAATTTTTCAAGCAATCATCATGAATTTTGCTCAAATTGTTTGTCTTGATGAGTTCATGGTCAAGTTTGAAACTGGGCCACTTGGGGTCAAAAACTAGGTCACCAGGCCAAATCAGCAGAAAACGTTGTTAACACTCTAGCCGTCACATTTTTGAAGCAGTCATCATGAATCTTGCTCAAAATGTTTGTCTTAATGATTTCCAGGTCAAGTTCGAAACTTGGTCACGTGAGGTCAAAAACTAGGGCACCTGGCCAAATCAGTGGAAAATCTTGTTATCACTCTAGCGGTTACATTTTTGAAGCAATCATCATAAATCTTGCTCAAAATGTTTGTCTTGATGATTTTTAGGTCAAGTTTGAAACTGGATCACTTGGAGTCAAAAACTAGGTCACCGGGCCAAATCAGCAGAAAACTTTGTTAACACTCTAGCGGTCACATTTTTGAAGCAATCATCATGAATCTTGCTCAAAATGTTTGTCTTGATGATTTTTAGGTCAAGTTCGAAACTGGGTCACCTAGGGTGAAAAACTAGGTCACCTGGCCAGATCAGCGGAAAACCTTGTTAACACTTTAGCGGTCACATTTCTCAAGCAATCATCATGAATCTTGCTCAACATGTTTGTCTTGGTGATTTCTAGGTCAAATTTGAAACTGGGTCACTTGGGGTCAAAAACTAGGTCACCTGGCCAAATCAGCAGAAAACCTTGTTAACACTCTAGCCGTCACATTTTTGAAGCAATCATCATGAATCTTGCTCAAAATGTTTGTCTTGATGATTTCTAGGTCAAGTTTGAAAGTGGGTCACATGCGGTCAAAAACTAGGTCACCAGGCCAAATCAGCAGAAAACTGTTAACATTCCAGAGGTCACATTTTTGAAATAATCATCATAAATGTTGCTCAAAATGTTTGTCTTGATGATTTCTAGGTCTAGTTTAAAACTGGGTCAATGATATCAGAACTAGTTCACCTGGCCAAATCAAAGGAAAACCTTGTTGATGCTCTAGAGGTCACATTTTTGAAGTGATCATCATGAATCTTGCTCAGAATGTTTGTATTGATGATTTCAAGGTGATGTATAGTTTTCTGTCCAGTGACTCTCTTAAGTTTTTCCTTTTAGGTCAGTTTCTCAGTAATTATTGGTCCTACAGAGTGATATTTGGTACTTGTGAAGTGTTTGTGTTAAGGTCAGTTTCTCAGTAACTATTGCTCCTACAGCCAGTGATACTTAGTACATGCATACATCTTAGCATGGCCTCTTGAGTGCAGTCATCCATATTTGACCTTGACCTTTATTTCACAGTCCATTAGACATGCTACATTGTCTTACTTGTTAATATAATAATTTTGAACTTTGATCAGAATGTTTGCCTTGATCAGTTCTAGATCAGGTTCTCAAAGTGCTATGTTGCTCAGGTGAGCATTACAGGGCCATCATGGCCCTCTTGTTTTTTTTTCTCCTGCCACTACAAAACAACATAAGTGTCTCACATTCATAAAAAAAAATATACACAACCCACATACTCATATATGCACATACCCGCGCATACACATATGCATGCACATACACATACACACATATATATAAATATACATATACATATACACACATACATACCCACATACACACATGCACACATGTATACATGCGCATACCCATATATCCACACGTATACATGTATACACACTCACCCATATACATGTTAAATAGGCATATTATCGTTACATTACGGTAACACATCTGCGTGAAATGGTGCATTCTGTCATATCTCTTAAACCAATTATTTTTCTGATTTAAATTTACGACTTTTATCTCACCCATATCCCAAACATAGACTGCTGGTACTCACCAGAACCGCCTCAGTGAGGTGGCCCTAATGAGCACCCACAATCCATGCTCCGAGCAAAAGTAAAGAAAATAATGTATAACCCGTAAACCCCACTTTCCCCTACATAAAGTGGGTCCTAGGGAGGTCTTCATTTCACAGACTTGTTAACTTGATGTATTGGTCTATATATTGACCTTATATATACCCATTAAGTCATACATATACATAAGCGGGACACTGAGAAGAAAAAGAAAAAGGTAAAGCTTGAGACTATTTTAGTCTCTATCTGTTAGCAATGAAGCCACCGAGTTCTTTGGAATGACTAGGGGCTTAGATAAGTCAGTAGACAAAGTGACAACCATGGTATTTTTCTTCCCTGTCTGTGTTCCATTCTTCAAAAGTGCAATTATTTTTCCCTGATCAGACCATACTGATTGAACATTCTCAAGTTCTGAAGTTTTTTCTAATAATTTTGCATTTCTTCTCGTCAGATCTTCCTTTATTACAAACTGAGTACCTTTAAGCGCCGATCTCTTTTTCATGACTTCATTTCGCTGTGTTCTAGACACGAAGCAACAGATAACAATTCTGTTCCAATTACTCTGAAAGCGACCTATCCTATGGGCTATATCTATATCTCCAGGTTTCAAACCAATTTCGAGCTTCTCTCTTAGAAAGTTAAGCACAGCATAGGTAGTTTCTTGAGCTGATTCATCTTTATCTCTATCATTCAATCCATAAATTCGAATGTTATTTCGTCTGGTATATTGTTCAAGGTCATTTAGTCTTTCATTCATACTATGTAACATTTCCTTCAGTTCTTTTATTATCCTCGTTTTAATTTGGGCATTATCCAGGGAAGTTTGTAATATCATAGATATCATTTTGTGTTTTTTCCACTTTTGTCTTTGCTTCATCTCTCTCTTTCTCAAGACTCTGAATTCTTATATAGACTTTGTCAAGCTCTTTATCAAAATGGCCTTTCAGTTTTTTTTTTCAACTTATCTAACTCAGAGGTTAACACTTCCTCTCTAATCATCTTTTTAAACTGTTCCTGTAAACTGTTCCTGTAAATGCTCTGTTGTGACTAGTCTATTCATTTTAGTTTCTAAAGACTTCAATATCTCCTCTGTACTCCTTTTACTACTATCACCAAATTGTTCCCCAGGTTGCCCACCCACCGTTATAAATTATATCAAATTATTATAAATTATTACAAACTTTTTAACTTTTTAAACTTTTGGACCACAGTTTTCTGTCCATATTAAAACTGTCCATATTAACCTTTACCTGTGTTTTGTGTATGCGCTCTTGCCGGACTAGTACACAATGTGTATTACAAATGTGTACAATTAATTACCATTTACACAAAGTTTACTCACGCTAAATTATAATCCATATATCTCCCTCTGTATTCTCCTACACATGTCTTTTCAATATATTGCCACTATAAAAAGTGTCCCAAAACCCACACACCTGATTTTCCACACTTTTTATTGCATTTAGGTCTTTAATTCCAAAATATTTCCGAAAAATATCGCCTCTGCTCAATTTCAATGACCTGTTCATCCCGTCGACCTTGACCACACCACAACTTAATACTTTTGGTTTTAAGAGAATTCATTGTGACATTATTTGGCAGAAATTATCAGTTTTTTAACCCAGAATTTTTCACTGGATATGGAACCAATGGATGATAGTGCCAGAATTTACGATTTTGTGTAAGTATTATAGTCCCTGAAAACTATGAGGTTGGTCCTTGAAAAGTCTTTGAATTTGACTTGGCCTTAACTGTATGAACCCTGAGTTGTCTCTGTCTGTTCATCCATCCATCCGTCCACAATTTCTGCTCCTAAACCACTGAGCCAATTTTAACTAAATTTCACAGGGTTGATCCCTTTGTGATACTGACTGAAAATTATTCAAAGATTTGGAATCCATGCAGGACTCTGGTTGCTGAAGAAAAAAAAAATTCTTCTTGTCCACCAATTTCAATATAATTTGGAAGAAATGTTCTGCTGGTGATCCTCTACCAAGATTGTTCAAGCGATCAAATGGGATTAGAAAATGGGAGTCTCAGTTTTATTAAGAGTCTTCATAAGCAGTAATGAACTTTGCAACTCTGCTTACGCCCTTTAGCGTATACATGAGAAGAACTCCTTTTTAGCTCACCTGAGCAAAAGCTCAGGGTGAGCTATTGTCATCACCCTATGTCCGTCGTCCGTGGTCGTCTGTCGTTCGTCGTCAACAATTAGTTTGTTAACACTCTAGAGGTCACAGTTTTGACCCAATCTTGATGATACTTGGTCAGAATGTTTGCCTCTATGAAATCTAGGTCAAGTTCGATACTGGGTTACTTGGGATCAAAAACTAGGTCACCAGGTCAAATCAAAGGAAAAACTTGTTAACACTCTACAGGTCATAGTTTTGACCCAATCTTGATGAAACTTGCTCAAAATGTTTGCCTCTATTAAATCTAGGTCAAGTTTGAAACTGGGTCACCTGGGGTCAAAAACTAGGTCAGCTGGCCAGATCAGCAGAAAACCTTGTTAACACTCTAGCCGTCACATTTTTGAAGCAATTATCATGAATCTTGCTCAATATATTTGTCTTGATGATTTCTAGGTCAAGTTCGAAACTGGGTCACCTGGGGTCAAAAACTAGGTCACCTGGCCAGATCAGCAGAAAATCTTGTTAACACTCTAGCAGTCATATTTTTGAAGCAATCATCATGAATCTTGCTCAATATGTTTGTCTTGATGATTTCTAGGTCAAGTTCGAAACTGGGTAACTTGGGGTCAAAAACTAGGTCACCGGGCCAGATCAGCAGAAAACCTTGTTAACACTCTAGCGGTCACATTTTTGAAGCAATCATCATGAATCTTGCTCATTATGTTTGTCTTGGGTCACCTGGGGTCAAAAACTAGGTCACCTGGCCAGATCAGCAGAAAACCTTGTTAACACTCTAGCGGTCACATTTTTGAAGCAATCATCATGAATCTTGCTCAATATGTTTGTCTTGATGATTTCTAGGTCAAGTTCGAAACTGGGTCACTTGGGGTCAAAAACTAGGTCACCTGGCCAGATCAGCAGAAAACCTTGTTAACACTCTAGCGGTCACATTTTTGAAGCAATCATCATGAATCTTGCTCAAAATGTTTGTCTTGATGATTTATAGGTCGAGTTCGAAACTGGATCACTTGGTGTCAAAAACTAGGTCACCGGGCCAAATCAGCAGAAAACCTTGTTAACACTCTAGCGGCCACATTTTTGAAGCAATAATCATGAATCTTGCTCAAAATGTTTGTCTTGATGATTTCTGTGTCAGGTTTGAAACTGGGTCACATGGTGTCAAAAACTAGGTCACCAGGCCAAACCAGCAGAAAACCTTGTTAACACTCTAGTGGTCACATTTTTGAAGCAATTATCATATGTATCGCTCAAAATGTTTGTCTTGATGAGTTCGAAGATATGTTTGAAACTGGGTCACTTGGGGTCAAAAACTAGGTCACCGGGCCAAATCAGCAGAAAACGTTGTTAACACTCTAGCGGTCACATTTTTGAAACAATCATGATGAATCTGGCTCAAAATGTTTGTCTTGATGATTTCTAGTTCAAGTTCGAAACTGGAACACCTGGGGTCAAAAACTAGGTTACGTGGGCAAATCAGCGTAAAATCTTGTTATCACTCTAGCGGTCACATTTTTCAAGCAATCATCATGAATCTTGCACAAAATGTTTGTCTTGATGAGTTCTAGGTCAAATTAGAAACTAGGTCACTTGGTATCAAAAACTAGGTCACCAGGCCAAATCAGCAGAAAACTTTGTTATAATCATTTTGAACTTTGATCAGAATGTTTGCCTTGATCAGTTCTAGATCAGGCTCTCAAAGTGCTATGTTGCTCAGGTGAGCGTTACAGGGCCATCATGGCCCTCTTGTTCAAATATACAACAATGGGCCCAATGATCCCAAAGGAAATGAAATATAATTTGCACTATGGTGATGTACGGGGAGACGTTGAACTGATTTCAATACAGTTTGGCAGAAATGTTTCTTTGGTGACCCTCTACCAAGATTGTTCAAGCCAACATGATTCATCAAGAACGTACATATGTTCACCTTTTGTCATTGCTCTAGCACCTATATTTATTGATGGATTTTAATATAACTTCACACAAACGTTGGGTATGACAGACTTTCAGGGTCCTGGGCTCAGGGTCAAGTCACTGTGGCTAATTTTAGAAAAACTTTGTCATCACTGTAGTGCCTACATTTATTGAAGGATTTAAATATAACTTCACACAAATGTTGGGTATGACAATATGTCAAGGAAGTACAACTTTCTGGGTCCTGGGCTAAAGGCCAAGATCATTGTGGCTTTTTTAGAAAAACATTGTCATCGCTCTAGCACCTACATTTATTGATGTAACTTCACATGAATGTTGGGTATGATAATAACGAGCAAATTTGACTTTCATGGTCCTGGGCTCAAGGTCAAGGCCACTAAGGCTATTTTTAGAAAAACTTTGTCATCTCACTTATGCCTGCATTTATTAATGGATTTTAATATAAGTTCTCACTGATGTTGGGTATGACAATATCTCGAACAAGTTTGTCTTTTCTGGATCCTGGGCTCAAGGTCAAGGTCACTATGGCTATTTTTAGAAAAACTTTATCATCGCTCTAGTGCCCTCATTTATTAATAGATTTTTATCCGTCGTCCATTGTGCGTCGTCCATCGTGCATCTGTCAACAATTTACTTAAAAGACAGTGACTTTCTGGGTCCTGGTCTCAAGGTCAAGGTCATTGTGGCTATTTTTAGAAAAAACTGTTGTCATTCTAGTGCCAACATTTATTAATGGATTTTAATATAATTTCACATAAATGTTGGTTATGAATATCTCGAGCAAGTTCAACTTTCAGTTTGCTGGGCTCAAGGTCAAGGTAACTGTGGCTATTTTTAGAAAAACTTTGGCATCACTCTAGCCTCTGCATTTATCAATGGATTTTAATGTATCATCAGACAATTGTTTGGTATTATAATATCTCGAGCAAGTTCAACTTTCAGGTTGCTGGGCTCAAGGTCAAGGTAAGTGATTACTTTCAGAAAAAACTTTGTAATCGCTCTGGTGCCTACATTTATCAATGGATTTAATATAAGTTCACATAAATATTAGGTATGATTATATTTTCAGCAAGTTCATCTTTCAGGTTGCTGGGCTCAAGGTCAAATTAATTGTGGCTATTTTTAGAAAAAAAAAACAACTTTGTCATTGCTCTAGCCCCTGCATTTATCAATGGATTTTAATATATCTTCACAAAGTCATTGGGTATTGTTATATGTTGAGCAAGTTGCTGGGCTCAAGGTCAATTTTTAGAAAATGTGGCTATTTTTAGAAAAAAAAAACAACTTTGTCATCGCTCTAGCCCCTGCATTTATTAATGGATTTTAATACAGTAAAATCTCAATAATTCAAAGTGCAAGGGACTGCAGGAATTCCTTCGAATTATCGGTAGTTTGAATTTCTGAAATTGGTAGTTTTAGGATATGTTCAGATTTTTTCATTCTATATCATTGAAGTAATTCATTTCCATGCAGAATTTAAATTAACAGTGAAGCAGATGATGGATATTTTCTCCAGAAATTGAACCCCACTAAAACACCACAAAATTCTGGATCCAAGTTTGGCTTGCATTGTCAGTATAACATCTGCCTAAGCATTAAAGATAATGAGCTGCTTGAAGGTTGAGCCAGTCATCTTTTACTCTTTACAGGCCTACGGAACCAGAAAATAAAGAAAGAAAACATGAACTTACATTTTTATTTACAGCTATCAACAGTAAAGAAAATGAAGGTTAAATGTAAAGTAACGAACCATTTTACTGACGAAATATTATATTTAACCTTGCAACACGCGGTGCAGAAAAGAGAAACATTGACAGCCAGTGAAGATTTGTATCAGTCTGTAATAAACTGGCTGATACAGATCTGAAAGGGCTAACTACAGGTTTCTAGCCAATTTTGTTTCGCCTTTTTGCCCTACTTTTACTTAAAAAAACGTCCATAAATATTCAGGAATTTTATTTATTTTCAGTGTTACCAGAATTGTTATTTTTGCTGTAACCGTACGATTACAGATCCTTTGTATTTACACTTTACATGAATCACTGTTTTTTAAAATCTATTAAAGTTCATTAATGACCCATAATTAAAACACTTAAAAACATCAAATAAGACGATCATTGCTAACAATCTTAATTAAAGACACCCTTTACTCGATCAAGGATCATCACTCAATAGTGCGACTGTTAATCCAGTATCAGTTACCTGTAGCGAATAAACCAATGAAGTCACTCGGGTGTGTAACAATCAAACTTGCCGCACAAAGAAATCATGATCATCAAAAGTGTAGAATTTCGAATTTAGCATGGGATTTTAATAGGAATTTCTTTGATTGGGTCCGAGGAATCTGTTCCGAATATTCATCGTTAATCCGGTGTTGATTACCTGTAGAGAAAAAACCAGTGAAGTCACATGGGTGTTTAACAATCGAACTCGCTGCACAAAGAATTCATAATCATCATGCGTGACTGTGATTGGCAGTTTGGAATTTCGAATTTAGCAGGGGATGTTAATAGGAATTTCTTTGATTGGGACCGAGGAATCTGTTCGAAAAATTGATTTTTTTTTTCGAAAAATTGAGATTTGAAAAATCGGTGATACTTTTTGCAATAAATTATAGTGAAAAAAATCCAATACCATCAGTCGTCTTTGAAAAATCTGGTAGTTTCTAAAAATTGGCGTTCGAATTACAGAGGTTCCGCTGTATATCTTGACACATTTGTGAGCAAGTTCAACTTCAGGTCCTGGGCTGAAGGTCAAGGTTGACATGACTGAACTATTTTCTATCATGTGAGATCTAATTTCTCCCAGCCTGAAAATCTGAATGTGATATATGACCTTTACATTACAGTTACAGGCTTTTTGTTTCGTCATTCATATAACTGTTATATGTCATGAAATTTCCCCATTCAGTGTTTACCCACACCAAGTAGTCTTGTGTGAGGGGATTTGTATCACCTGCAATGCCTTGTTTTCCCTATATATCTATATAGAAAACCTTAAAAATAATCTTGTCAGAAACCAATGGACCGATTTCAATATTACATGACCCTCTACCAAGAAATTCTAAGCTGTCATGATTCTTCAAAAAACATGGCCACCAGGGAGCGGGGCTTATTTTCCCTTTATAAAGAAAACTGTAAAAATCTTATGGTCAGAAACCACTGGATCAATTTCAATTTAATTCATCAGAAATGTTTCTGTGGTGACCCTCTTCCAAGATTATTCAAGTCATGATGACTTGTTAAAAAACATGGCCGCTAGGAGGTGGGGCTTTTTAGCTCACCTGAGCCAAAGGCTCAAGGTGAGCTTTTGTGACCGCTTGATGTCCGTCATCCGTCATGCATCTGTCAACAATTTACTTAAAAGACATCTCCTCCTGAACCAGTGAATGTATTTTGAAATAATTTTACAGGAATGTTCCTTGGGTGACCCTCTACCCTCTACTAAAGTTGCCTAAATGATTCCGCTCCGCTGAACAAAATGGCCGCCAGAGCTAAAAATAGAAAAACCTTAAAACAAAATCTCCTCCAAGGCCACTGGCCCAATTTCAAAATAATTTCACAGGAATATTCCTTGTGTGACCCTTTACCAAAATTGCTCAAACCATTCAGCTCGGATGAACAAGATGGCCACCAGAGCTAAAAATAGAAAAATCCTTAAACTCTTCTCGTCTGTTAACAATTTACTTAAAAAGTCATCTCTTAAACCAGTGAACGGATTTTGAAATAATTTTACGGGAATGTCCCTTGGGGTACCCTCTACCAAAATTGCCTAATGGTTCCGCTCTGCTGAACAAAATGGCTGCCAGAGCTAAAAATAGAAAAAAACCTTTAAACGACATCTCCTCCAAGGCAACTGGCCCAATTTCAAAATAATTTCACAGGAATATTCCTTGGGTGACCCTCTACCAAAATTGCTCAAACCATTCTGCTCAGATGAAAAAGATGGCCACCAGAGCTAAAATAGAAAACCTTTAAATGACTTCTTCTCATTAACCAGTGAACGCATTTTAAAACAATTACACATGAATGTTCCTTGGGTGACCCTCTACCAAATTTGCTCAAACCATTCGGCTCAGATGAACTGATTGGCCGCCAGAGCTAAAAATAGAAAAACCTTTAAATCACTTCTCTTCCTTAACCAGTGGATGGATTTTGAATTAATTTCACATGAATGTTCCTTGGATGACCCTCTATCAAAATTGCTTAAACTGTTCCGCTCGGATGAACAAAATGGCAGCCAGAGCTAAAAATAGAAAAACCTTTAAGCGTCTTCTCCTCCTAAACCAGTGGATGGATTTTGAAATAATTTCACAGGAATGTTCCTTGTGTGATCCTCTACCAACATTGCTTAAACCGTTCCACTAGGATGAACAAGATGGCTGCCAGAGCAAAAAATAGAAAAACCTTCAAATGACTTCTCCTCCTTAACCAGTGGATGGATTGTAATAGGCAATTTTTTAAAAATTGAAGAGAAAATAATATATTTGTACAAAAATATGATCTGTATAGAAAACTTTGATAACCTTACAAACCACTTGCCTGATTTAAATTAAATTAATACAACCATCCTAAACCTAAAGCAATGGGACAGAGGTGAGCAATTTAGGGCCATCATGGCCCTCTTGTTTTCCTTATATATCTATATAGAAAACTTTAAATATCTTCTTGTCAGAAGCCACTGGACCGATTTCAATATAATTAGGCAGAAATGTTCTTTGGTGACCCTCTTCCAAGATTGTTCAAGCCATCATGATTCATAAAAAACCTGGTCCCCAGGGGGTGAAGCTTATTTTCCCTATATAGCTATCATATCATATCATAGCCGGATTTTTGATTAACATGCAGGTACAGGGGCAACATCCACATCAGTGGGCCCCCTTCCAGATAGCTGGCTTGCTGCACACATGGCAGATCTCACACCAGATCTCCAGGTACGTCTATCATGAGGGTTGATAGCCGAGAGCTTCCACTCTCTCTGTCAGCTGCTTCCATGTCATTTTGGGCCTCCCGGGCCCACGCTTTCCATCAACCTGTATGTCAAAGGCTGTCTTAACTGCACCATTGGAGCGTTCCACATGTCCATACCATCGAAGTCTTCTCTCCTTCAGAATGAGGTCCAGATCTTCAATGCCAAGCCGCACAAGTAGGTCACTGGACCTGGTGGTGACAATGTCTTGTGGCCTGACATTGCAGATCTGTCTGATCATTGCCCTGTCATTTTGCTGCAGACGCTGGAGGTTCGGCTTTGTCAATGGCCAAGTCTCGCTGGCATGGAGCATTGCACTCCGCACACAAGAGCTGTACACACGGCCACATGTTTTGAAAGAGAGGTGGCATGAAGAGAGAACTGGTAGCAGATCATTGAACTTCTTCCAGGCGGTATTCACATGTGTTGTGGTTGAGAGTTCACAGCCACCTGCTGCCGAGAGCATCTCCTAAGTAGCAAAAGGAAGCTACCACCTCAAGCTTGTCAGGTCCGACCTGGATTTCCTTCTGTGGTCTGCCATCCAAGGGGCGTGCAGTTCCCTGGCACCGTGTACATCTGTAGTCAGGTTCCTTTTTCAAGCGCTTGAGCCCACTGCATTTCTTGTGCACCCAGTGCTTGCAGCCACTGCAGAAGATGCTGTTGCTGCTCACTCCAGTGCGACAAACGGCGCATGGAAACTCGCCTGAACTCTGCAGGAGGTCCAGTCCCGTACCGCAGATCATGATCTTTGTCTTTCTTGCATTTACTCTCAGTCCTTTCTTCTCCACTGCTTCTTTCCAAGTCAGGAGCCTCCTGACACATTCTTCAAGTGATTCAGCGATGATAACAAGGTCATCGGCATAGAGGTCCTCCCAGGGGACCCCAGAGCGGAACTCTGCTATGTAGAAAACTTTAAAAATCTTCTTGTCAGAAACCACTGGATAGATTTCAATATTACTTAGCAGAAATGTTTCTTTGATGACTCTCTACCAAGATTGTTCAAGCCGTTATATGTCAAAAAACATGGCTGCCAGGGGGCAAGGCTTGTTTTTTAGCTCACCTGGGGTGAGCTGCATGTATTTTGATTGCCCTGTGTCTGACATCCGTCGTGCATCATCCACAATTTCCTTCAAATGACATTTCCTCTGTAACTACTGGGCAGATTTCAACTAAAGTTGATAGGCTTGTCCCTTTGGAGATCCTCTACCAAAATTGCTCAAATTGTTCTACTCTGCTACACAAAATGGCTGCCAGAGCTAAAAATAGAAAAATCTTTAAATGACAACTCCTCCTAGGCCAGTGGCCCAATTTCAAAATAATTTCACAGAAATGTTCCTTGGGTGACCCTTTACCAAAATTGCTAAAATGGTTTCGCTCCACTGAACAAAATGGCCACCCTAGCTAAAAATAGAAAAAAATTTTAAACGACATCTCCTCCTAAGCCATTGGCCCGATTTCAAAATATTTTCACAAAAATGATCCTTGGGTGACCCTCTACCAAAATTGCTAAAATGATTCAGCTCTGCTGAACAAAGTGGCCACCAGAGCTAAAAATATACAAATCTTTAAATGACATCTCCTCCTAGGCCAATGGCCCCATTTCAAAATAATTTCACAGAAGTATTCCTTGGGTGACCCTCTACCAAAATTGCTAAAATGGTTCTGCTCCACTGAACAAAATGGCCGCCAAAGCTAAAAATTGGAAAACCTTTAAACGACATCTCCTCCTAGGCCAATGGCCTGATTTCAAAATAATTTCACAGAAATGTTCCTTAGGTGACCCTCAGTCAAAATTGCTTACATCTTTCTTTGCTCCGCCGACCGAAATGGCTACCAAAGCAAAAAATGGAAAAACGCTTTAAATGACATCTCCTCCTAGGTCAATCACCCGATTCCAAAATAATTTCACAGAAATGTTCCTTGGGTGACCCTCTGCCAAAATTGTTAAAATTGTTTCGCTCCACTGAACAAAATGGCTGCCAGAGCTAAAAATAGAAAAAAACTTTAAACATCTCCTCCTAGGCCAATGGCCTGATTTTTAGCTCACCTGAGCTCTGCTCAGGATGAGCTATTGTGATCACTTTTCGTCCGTCGTCCGTCCGTCCGTGCGTCCGTCCGTTAACATTTTCAAACGACTTCTCCTCTGAAACCGCTGAGCCAATTTTGCTCAAATTTCATATGGAGCCTCCTTAGGGTAGGGGAACGAAAAATTGCTAAAATGGTCGCAGTCCGTTGACCAAGATGGCCGCCATGCCCATATATGGTAAAAACCTTTAAAAATCTTCTCCTCCAGAACCGAGAATGCCTTGGGGCTGAACCTTTGCAGGAATCATCGGGGACGGGAGGTCTACCAAAATTGCTAAAAGAATTGTCGTACATTGACATTTGACCTTTTTATGGCAAGGTCAAGTTTGCTTTCCTATGCATTTGTATGGGAAAAACCTTTAAAAATCTTGTTCTCCAAAACCGAGCATGCCTTATGGCTGAATCTTTGCATATATCTTAGGGAATAGGAGAGCTTATAAAATTGCTAAAATAGTGGTCGTACATTGACATTTGACCTTTTTACGGTAAGGTCAATTTTGCTTCCTTATGCATTTGTATAGGAAAAATGTTCAGAATTTCAAACAACTTCTCCTCTGGAGCCTCTGGGCCAATTTTGCTCAAATTTCATTTGGAGCCTCCTTAGGGTGGGGGAACGAAAAATTGCTAAAATGGTCGCGGTCCATTGACAAGATGGCCGCCACCCCCATATATGGTAAAAACCTTTAAAAATCTTCTCCTTCAGAACTGAGAATGCCTTGGGGCTGAACCTTTGCAGGAATCATCGGGGATGGGAGGTCTGCCAAAATTGCTAAAAGAATTGTCATACATTGGCGTGTGACTTTTTACGGCAAGGTCAAGTTTGCTTCCCTGTGCATTTGTATGGGAAAAACATTTAAAAATCTTCTTCTCCAAAACCGAGCATGCCTTATGGCTGAATCTTTGCATATATCTTCGGGAACAGGAGGGCTACCAAAATTGCTAAAATAATGGTCGTACATTGACATTTGATCTTTTTACGTTAAGGTCAATTTTGCTTCCTTATGCATTTGTATGGGAAAAATGTTCAGAATTTCAAACAACTTCTCCTCTGGAGCCTGTGGGCCAATTTTGCTCAAATTTCATATGGAGCCTCCGTAGGTAGGGGGAACAAAAGTTTGCTAAAATGGTCACGGTTCGTTGACTAAGATGGGCGCCATGCCCATATATGGTAAAAACCTTTATATATCTTCTTCTCTAGAACTGAGGATGCTTTGGGGCTGAATATTTGCATAAATCATCGGGGACAGGGGGTCCACCAAAGTTGCTAAAATAATGGTCATACATTGACATTTGACCTTTTTAAGGCAAGGTCAAGTTGCTTCCTTATGCATTTGCATGGGAAAAAACACTTAAAAATCTTATTCTCCAAAACCGAGGATGGCTTGTGGCTGAATCTTTGCATATATCATCTGGAACGGGCGGTCTACCAAAGTTGCTAAAATAATTGTCATACATTGACATTTAAACTTTTTACGGCGAGGTCAAGTTTGCTTCTGTATGCATTTGTATGGGCCCCATACATTTGTGTGGAAAAGATGTTGATAATTTCAAATGGCTTTTCCTCCGAAGCCTCCGGGCCAGTGTTGCTCAAATTTCATGCGGAGCCTCCGTGGGCAGGAGAATGAACGATTGCTAAAATGGGTATGGTCCATTGATCAAAATGGCTGCCATGCCCATATATGGTAAAAACCTTTAAAAATCTTCTTCTCCATAACCAAATAAGCCCTGGGTCCTAATCTTTGCACAAATTACGGGGGACAGGAGATCTACCAAAATTGCTCAAATGATGGTTCTATGTTGACATTTGACCTTTTTGCCTCCAAGGTCAAATTTGCTTCCCTATTTGTGTGGGCCATATACATTTATATTGAAAGTATCGAAGTGACTTGTAGATCAACAGTAGTTAAAATTGTTCTGATTGGAAATCTAAGATGGCCATCATCTGGGTTATATTTATAATATTTCCCTGCCACTGTGCTGTTTACATGTATAAAATCACGATTCTTCAGAAACCACTTAGCCAATTTTCACCAAATTTCACATTGATCCTTCTGTTGAAATTTGATTGATAGTTTATTCAAATGATCATGCTCCATTGACTGTCAGGCCCATATATTCTTCTTCAAAACTAAGAACTGTTCAAATGATGATATTTTCATTAGTTGCGATGATAGGATTGGAAAAATGTTGCATAACATCTGCATGTCTGCAGTGGCTATGTCACTCAGGTGAGCGAATTGTGGCCCATGGGCCTCTTGTTTTTATTTATCCGCTGCCTCAAGTCCCTCCTCTACCATTTTCTGTTGTTTCCTCCGAAAAGAACGATCAAAGCGTATTTCCTCCGAAAGGCACCATTATGGTTACCCACCATGATTCTGCTCTGCTGAACAAAATGGCTACCAGTGCTGAAAACTGAAAAAAAAATCAAACAATTTCTCTGTAACTGATAGAGACCCGGCACACTATGAACTTGTGTAAAATCACCAGAGCAAAAAATGGAAAAACCTTTCATTAATAACTGGGCCAATTTCAAACAAACTTCACTGGATTGTTCCTTGGATGTCCATTAATGTCTTGAGATCTACATTGCATTGGATAAATCATTATGTGCCAAGACTAGGACATTTAAATATGAATATCAAGTCTTCATTTAAAGCAGATGTTCTCAGATGAGTGATTTCAGAGGCTGTGGCCTATTGTTTCTATATATCTTTATCACAAATTTTGAAACTGTTTTTGTCAGAAACCACTGGACCAGTTTCAATATAATTTATCAGAAATGTTGTTTTGGTTACCCTCTAACAAGATTGTTCAAGCCATGATAATTTGTTAAAAAACATAGCCAACAGGAGAAGGGGCTTATTTTCCCTATATATCTATAAAGAAAACTTCAGAAATTTTCTTGTCAGAAGCGACTTGACCGATTTGAACATAATATGCAGAATGTTTCTTTGATGGCCCTCTATCAAGATTGTTCAAGCGATCATGATTCATCAAAAAACATGGCCGCCAGGAGCGGGGCTTATTTTCCCTATATATCTACACAGAAAACTTTAAAAATCTTCTTGTCAGAAACCACTGAACTGATTTCCAGTATGATTTTGCAGAACTGTTTTGTTGGTGACCCTCTCTACCAAGATTGTTCAAGCCATCATGATATGTCAAAAAACATGGCCCCCATTGGGCCGGGCTTATTTTCCCTATATATCTTTCATAGAAATGTTGAAGATCAGATTTAAAAAAAAATGAGCACTGTGTGCCATATACAGCATTGCAACTCCATTTTTAGCTGAAATGAGCACAACGTACTCATGGTGGACTATTGTGATCGAAGTTTGTCTGTCATCTGTCTGTCTGTCCGTCCATCTGTCATCAACAATTTCTTCAAACCACATCTCCTCCTAGACCACTTTCAAAATAATTTCCTACAAATATATCTGTTATTGCCCTGTACCAAAATTGCTAAAATAATTCCGCTCCAATGAATAAGATGACCACCAGAGCTAAAAACAGAAAAACCTTTAAATGACATCTCCTCTCAAGCCATTGGCTTGATTTCAAAATAATTTCACAGATATGTTCATCTCTTGATCCTATACCAAAATTGCTAAGACTGTTCCATTCAACTGAAGATGATGGCTGCCAGAGCTAAAAATAGAAAAAAAAAAAAACTTCGAACAACATCTCACAAGTCCAAATGTTCAATTTCAAAATGGTGTCTCAGAAATGTTCCCCTTATGTCCCTGTACCAAAATTTGCTGAAATGATTCCACTCCACTGAACAAGATGGCCACCAGAGATAAAAATAGAAAAACCTTTAAACAACATCACGTCTCAAACCAATGGCTAAATTTCAAACAAATATCACAGATATGCTAAAACTGTTCCACTCCACTGAACAAGATGGCAGCCAGAGCTAAAAATAGAAAAAAAAAAACAACAACTTCAAATGACATCTCCTTTCAAGCCAATGGCTAAATTTCAAAATAGTTTTGCAGTAATGTTTCTATCATGGTCCAGTATGAAATTGCTAAAATGGTTCCACTCCACTGAACAAGATGGCTGTCAGAGCTAAAAATAGAAAGAAAAAAAAAATCTTTGAATGACATCTTCTCTCATGCTGATGGCTCCATTTCAAAATAATGTTAATGAAGGTTCCTCTTATAGCCTTATACGGAAATTTCTAAAATGGTTCCACTCCACTAAACAAGATGGCCACCAGAGTTGAAATTAGAAATAAAACTTCGAATGTTATCTTCTGTCATGTTGATGGCTTGATTTCAAAATAGTTTCACAGAAATGTTTCTCATGTGGCTCATACCACAATTGCTAAAATGTTCCACTCCACTGAACAAGATGGCTGCCAGAGCTCAAAATAGAAAAAAAAAAAAAAATCTTCAAATGACATCTCCTCTCATGCTGATGGCTTGAGTTAAAAATAATTTTGCATAAATGTTCCTCTCATGGCCCTGTACCAAATTGCTGAAATGTTTCCATTCCACTGAACAAGACATCAGAGCTAAAAATAGAAAAGATCTTCGAATGACACATTGTCTCAAGCTGATAACTTGATTTCGAAATAATTTCACAGAAATGTTCCTCTCATAAGTGGCTGCCAAACTTACTAAAATGGTTCTGGTCCATTGAACAAAATGGCTGCCAGAGCTAAAAATAGAAAAAAAATCTGTGAATAACATTTCTCAGGGCAGTGTTCCCTTCCATGTATACTTTCGTGTTTGATTCATGCCAAAAAAAAAAAAAACCCCGCAAATTTCTTTTGCTGAGGATGTGACTTGTCATATGTTTTTTTTATGCCCCCGCCATTTTCAATGAGGGGGCATATAGTACATACATGCCATAACCTCAGTTGGTCAATCTGTGAGATCTGAGAAAAATTTAAGTGAGATTTCAAAAAATTCTGTGAGATTTTTTCTCGGCGCTGTATTTTGTCAAACGAAGTAATTTTCGAAATTTAAAGCTTAATTATTTGAAAGGCATGACTTCTGCAGGAGTCTTTAAAGTGTTTAAATAATGAGGGCCAGCAAACTTTGAGCTCTTCACCCATGGAAATTCTTCAGACCATGCAGGGTTGAAATGGACAGAATAGGCCTTTTTCTCGGATGCTGGAGATGCTTTTGTATCAGGAGAAGCAGGGCGCTTGGGCATGATACTGGCAGTACTTCAAATTTAAGAATGATTTATGACTAAAATTATCTGCATTTTATATAAAGATATCAACATCTGCTTGAGCAACCCTAATTCTATTCTTTATGTGACAATTATTGCAAACAAAACAAAAAAATATACAACATAAAAGGGGCCGCTAATTATCACAAATACTTACCCTAAGACCAGACACAATACGCCAACCCCATTTTTCTTCAAGCCAGATCATTGGCGCATGCCATTATCTCGTCCACTAGCGTAACTGATCATCTTTAGTTGACCCAGAAAGCGGTCCGATTGACCAATCTGTCATTTAACACCTTCTTAATCATTTAATTACTATTGTTTATCATGTTTATTGCGGAATCAACACCGTCCACCATCACAGGTCATGCGGATACCTTTGCACTTATTTTGACACTTGTTATCGGCTTTCGATTCAACGTAATAGAATACACTTCTATTGATCCGGAAACCAATACTACAGTAACTGTCTACAAAAAAGGTGCCTTAAGATTTTTTTTCGATGGGGTTTTTCGATTCCGTGAGTTTTACCGCTCACGGCGTGAGCCCGTGAGAAACGTCAGAATTACGTGAGGTTTTTCCTCACGGCGTGAGACTTGGCATGTATGATAGTATCACCGCTGTCCGTACGTACGTCCGTCCGTCCGTCCTGTCCATCCGTCCTGTACGTAACACTTTTGGTTTCCGTGCGATATCTTTTGAAAGGATTGGTGTATTGGATTGAAATTTTATACACAGGTATGTAATCATAAAATACAGGTCAAGTTCGATTTAGGGTAAAATCCGCCAATTATTTTGGGAGTTATGGCCCTTTTCGACTTTGAAAAATTTTCAACTTTGAAAAATGGTTTCCGTGCAATATCTTTTGAAGGGGTTGGTGTATTGGACTGAAATTTTGTACACAGGTATATAATCATAAAATGTAGGTCAAGTTTGATTTAGGGTAAAATCCACCAATTATTTTTGGAGTTACGGCCCTTTATCAATGTTGAAAAATAGTTGAAAATGGTTTCCGTTTGATATCTTTTGAAAAGATAAGTGTATTGGATTCAAATTTTATACACAGGTGTATAATCATAAAATGTAGGTCAAGTACGATTCAGGGTAAAGTCCACCAATTTTTTTTGGAGTTATGGCCTTTTTTCAACTTTGAAAAATGGTGTCCATTCGATAACATTTTAAAAGATTAGTGAATTGGATTCATATTTTGTACAGAAGCATATAATTATAAAATATAGGTCAAGTTTGATTTAGGGTAAAATCCACCAATTATTTTTGGAGTTATGGCCCTTTATCAATGTTGAAAAATAGTTGAGAAATGGTTTCCATTCAATATCTTTTCATCCGGACCCCCCAGGTTTACCTTTTGGATAACCTTTTTTCAAAGTTGTGTTACCGTTATTCTTCAGCCGATTGCTTTCATATTTAGTAGGGATAGAGAGGACGACCAGTAGGTGTGTCACGTGCAAGAGAGACAACTCTAGCTGACTCCGTTTTGGAGTTACCTCCCATAGTTTTTAAATCTTGTGCGGCCCATACCTCTAAAACCCTTTAAGGTATTTTCATGATATTTCACCATTAGGTAGAGGACATTGAGTAGGTGTGTCACGTACAAGAAAGACAACTCTAACTGACTGTGTTCTTGAGTTATCTCCCATAGTTATAAAATCTTGTGCAGGCCATAACAATAACTCTTTGAGATATTTTCATGATACTTGATCAAGTTGTAGAGGACATTGAATAGGTGTGTCACATACAAGAACAACAACTCTAGCTGACTCCCTTTTGGCAGTTATCTCCCATAGTTCTTAAATCTTGTGCGGCCCTTAACTCTAAAACCTTATAAGTTATTTTCATGATACCTCACCTATAGGTAGAGGACATTGAGCAGGGGGTGTCGCATACAAGAATGACAACTCTAACTGACTGCGTTCTGGAGTTATCTCCCATAGTTATGAAATCTTGTGCAGGCAATAACTCAATAAACCTTTGAGATATTATCATGATACTTGATCAAGTTGTAGAAGACATTGAGTAGGTGTGTCACGTAACAAGAACAACAACTCTGACTCAGTTCTGGAGTTATCTCCCATATTTGTTAAATCTTGTGCAGCCCATAACTCTTCAACCTTTTGAGATATTTTTATGATACTTCATCAAGTTGTAGAGCACATTGAGTTGGCATGTCATGTACACAAAAGACAAGTCTGACTCCATTTTTGAGTTATCTCCCATATTTTTTTAAATTTGCTGATGGTCATACCAGTTGAGATTTTTTGTTGATAATTAATAGGGATGCTTAGAACATTAAGAAGGAGAGTTGCATTTAAAAATTGTAACTATGGGTTACTCATTACTCCATTTATTTTCAATTATCTCCCCTGGTTGTAAAATTTTGTGCAGGCCATAACTCTTTAACCAGTGGAGACATTAGGTAGTATGTAGAGATGCTTAGAACATAAACTAGGTGTGTCACAGTATGTAAGGACAACTCTGACCTATGGAATGTTGGAGTTATCTCCATTACTTACACTTCGGATGCAGATTTATCAGCAATGCATGCAGCAGGCTTTATTTTTCTCATTATTTTTGGATTCTTTGTTGAAAATCACTTACTAGCAAACACAAAATTGAGTTTCTCAGACTAATGGCTGAAGAGTTACAGGCCTTGCAGGCAAAGGGCCTTATATTTCTCATTATTTTTGGATTCTTTGTTGAAAATCACTTACTAGCGAACACAAAATCCAGTTTCTATGATGTACAGTTTGAGAGTTATAATCATTGCAGGCAACAGGCCTTATTTTTCTCATTATTTTTGGATTCTTTGTTGAAAATCACATACTAGCAAACAAAAAATCCAGTTTCCATGACTTACGGTTTGAGAGTTATAATCATTGCAGGCAACGGGCCTTATTTTTCTCATTATTTTCAGTTTCTTTGTTGAAAAACACAAACTCCAGTTTCTACAACTTATGGTTTTAGAGTTCTGTGTCTGATTCACAGTTGTGGAGTTATCACCCACTGCAGGGTTAAACAAGTGTATCCCTTGATAAAATTACATCTCTGATGCCCTAGATTGAAAAAAGACTGCCATTTGCGGTGCGGTCAGGGGATTTGCCGTCTCTTTTGATGGCTATTTTTTCAAGTTAACTCCCCCGAATGAATTTCTAAGCCAAATTCTTGTACACTTCATAACTTCTAAATGGTTTGAAATATTTTGATAATAGTTGGTAGAGGCATAGATAAGGGCAAGTAGGCATACCCTGTATAAGAGAGACAATGCTGACTTTCTTTGTTAGGTACCTGAAGCCGAAAGCTTGTGCAGCGAAAATTGAATTTTTGACGGATTTTTCATAAATCTGTCCTTTAAAATAGCGATGTCATGGCCATGGGCATTGGGTCTTCCGAGGTTTACCTTTTCATTGACCTTTTGAAAAACCTGCCCATAATGAGTTAGGCATTTTTCTTGTTTTAAAAAAGTTTGATTTAGGGTAAAATCTGCCAATTATTATGAGAGTTATGGCCCTTTTTCAACTTCATTTTTTGCAAAATACCTGCGCGTGGGTGAGGATGGCCCTGGCCGGGGGCATCTGTGTCATACTGACACATTTCTAGTTTTTTTTCTGAAATACAACAAAATAGAAATGTGTGGTAAAAATGTTGAGAATTACAAATGAACTGTGAAGCCGCTTGGCCAGTGTTGCTCAAATTTCATGTGGCGCCTCCTTGGGGCAGGGGAAAGAAAGATTACTAAAATGGTTGTGGTCCATTGACCAAGATGGCTGCCATGCGCATATATGGTAAAAACCTTAAAAAATGTTCTTCTACAGAACCAAATAAGCCCTGGGGCCTAATCATTGCACAAATCATCCAGGACAGGAGGTCTGCCAAAATTGCTAAAATGATGGTCCTATATTGATGTTTGACCTTTTGACAGCAAGGTCACATTTGCTTCCTCATGCATTTGTATGGGCCCTATACATTTATATGGGAAAAATGTTGAGAATTCATATTTTGGACCTCCTCTATAATCCATTTGAATTGAAACTTGATGAGGAGCATTTAGGTGCCTAGTAGACAAAATAGCTAAAACTGAGTCAGTTGAAAATCCAAGATTTCCGCCACAGCCGCCATTTTGAAAATCAATTTTCGACATATCTTCCCAAACCTTTGGTTGCTTTGAGCCGAAACGTGCTCTGTAGCAACAGGATGACCTCTGGATCGAAATGAGCTAAAATTGTGTCGATCGGAAACCCAAGATGGCCACAATAGTGCCACTCCATTGAACAAGATGACTGCCAGAGCTAAAAATAGAAAAACTCTTCCAATGACATTTTGTCCTTGGCCAATGGCCAAATTTCAAAATGTTTGCACAGATGTTTTCCTCCAATGGCCCTCTACCAAAATTGCTAAAATGGTCTGGCTTGGCTGAACAAAATTGTGGCCACTGCTAAAAATAGAAAAAACCTTTAAAAGACGGCGGCCAATGGCCCAATTTCAAAGTAATTTCACAGAAGTGTTCCTCTTATGGCACTTTACCAAATTGCTAAAATGGTTCAGCTCAGCTAACAAAATGGCCATCAGAGCTAAAAATAGAAAAAAAAAACCAAAACAACTTTAAACGACATCTCCTCCTGGCCTGTCTCCCGATTTCAAAATACTTTCACAGAAAATTAATATTCCTCTTATCTCCCTTTACCAAGATTGGTAAAATGGTCCCGCTGTGCTGAACAAAATAGTCGCCAGAGCTAAAAATAGAAAAACCTTTTAAGCGACATCTCTGTGGTCAGTGGCCGGATTTCAAAATAATTTCACAGATTGTTCCTCTTATGCCCCTTAACCAGAATTGCTTAATGGTTCTGTTCTGCTGAACCAAGTGGTTGCCAGAGCTAAAAATAGAAAGAAATCTTCCAATGACATTTCGTCTTTGGCCAATGGCCTGATTTCAAAATGTTTGCACAGATGTGTTCCTCCAATGGCCCTCTACCAAAATTGCTAAAATGGTTTGGCTTGGCTGAACAAAATGGTGGCCAGAGCTAAAAATAGAAAAAAACCTTTAAAAGACATCTCCACGGCCAATGGCCCAATTTCAAAGTAATTTCACAGAAGTGTTCCTTTTATGGCACTTTACCAAATTGCTAAAATGGTTCAGCTCAGCTAACAAAATGGCCATCAGAGCTAAAAATAGATAAAAAAAAAAAAAAAAAAAAAAAAATACTTAAAACGACATCTCCTTGGTCTGTCTCCAAATTTCACAGAATGTTCCTCTTATGCCCGTTTACCAAAATTGCGTAAATGGTTGCCAGAGCTAAAAAATAGAAAAATCTTTAAAGGACATCTCCTCCACGGCCTGTTGCCCAATTTCAAAATAATTTTTCAGATATGGTCTTCTTATGTCCTTTTACCAAAATTGCTAAAATGGTTCCAGTAGGCTGCTCAAATCAGCCGCCAGAGCTAAGAAACAAGCTCTGCAAGGTCTGCTTTCCCTATGGATGCTTCACAGTGTCTTCTTTCCTTGCTGGCATATCATATGGTCTTCTTTCCCTGCTGGTGTTTCACAAATTTCCCACTTTTAAGTTTTGTCTCAACAACCAAACAAAATGGTAGCCTTTATTCGACATAACTCAAGCCATGACACCATCACTTCCACAAGCTATCTTTTTTAGTTAATACCCTTTGCAAAAAATTGCAATGAAATCTTGTAAGCAACATATCTCAAAAAACTATTTGAGCTGTTGTATTGAAACTTAATATGCTGATAGGATAAGTAGATGACCCAATTAACTTTTGAAAAAAAAAATCTGATTTTTTTTAGCTCACCTGAGCTATGCTCAGAATGAGCTATTGCGATCACTTTTCGTTCGTGCGTCCGTCAGTCCATGTGTCCGTCCGTCCATTAACATTTTCAAATGACTTCTCCTCTGAAGCCCCTGAGCCAATTTTGCTCAAATTTCGTATGGAGCCTCCTTAGGTTGGGGGAACAAAAAATTGCTAAAATGGTCGCAGTCCATTGACCAAGATGGCCGCCATGCCCATATATGGTAAAAACCTTTAAAAATCGTCTTCTCCAGAACCGAGGATGCTTTGGGGCTGAATCTTTGCATGAGTCATCGGGGACAGGAGGTCTACCAAAATTGCTAAAATAAAGGTTGTATATTGACATTTGACCTTTAAAACTCTTCTTCTCCAAAACCGAGGATGCCTTGTGGCTGAATCTTTGCATATATCATCGGAAACGAGAGATATACCAAAGTTGCTAAAATAATGGTCGTACATTGACATTTGACCTTTTTACGGTAAGGTCAATTTTGCTTCCTTATGCATTTATATGGGAAAAATGTTCAGAATTTCAAACGACTTCTCCTCTGGAGCCTCTGGGCCAATTTTGCTCAAATTTCAAATGGAGCCTCCTTAGGTTGGGGGAATGAAAGATTGCTAAAATGGTCACGGCTTGTTGACCAAGATGGCCGCCATGCCCATATATGTTAAAAACCTTTAAAAATCTTCTTCTCCAGAACCAAGGATGCCTTGGGGCTGAATCTTTGCTTAAATCATCAGGGATGGGGGGTCTACCAAAATTGCTAAAATAAGGTCGTACATTGACATTTGACCTTTTTACGGCAAGGTCAAGTTTGCTTCCCTATGCATTTGTATGGGAAAAACCTTTAAAAATCTTCTTCTCCAAAACTGAGGATGCCTTGTGGCTGAATCCTTGCATATTTCATCTGAAACGGGAGGTCTATCCAAGTTGCTAAAATAATGGTAGTACATTGATGTTTGACCTTTTTACAGTGAGGATGGGAAAAATGTTCAGAATTTCAAACGACTTCTCGTCTGGAGCCTCTGGGCCAATTTTGCTCAAATTTCATATGGAGCCTCCTTAGGTTGGGGGAATGAAAGATTGCTAAAATGGTCGCGGCTCGTTGACCAAGATGGCTGCCATGCCCATATATGGTAAAAACCTTTGAAAATCTTCTTCTCCAGGACCAAGGATGCCTTGGGGCTGAATCTTTGCTTATATCATCGGGGATGGGGGGTCTACCAAAATTGCTAAAATAAAGGCTCTATATTGACATTTGACCTTTTACGGCAAGGTCAAGTTTGCTTCCCTATGCATTTGTATGGGAAAAACCTTTAAAAATCTTCTTCTCCAAAACCGAGGATGCCTTATTGCTGAATCTTTGCATATATCATTGGAAACAGGAGGTCTACCAAAGTTGCTAAAATAATGGTCGTACATTGACATTTGACCTTTTTAAGATAAGGTCAATTTTGCTTCCTTATGGGTTTGTATGGGAAAAATGTTCAGAATTTCAAATGACTTCTCCTCTGGAGCCTCTGGGCCAATTTTGCTCAAATTTCATATGGAGCCTTCTTAGGTTGACAGAATGAAAGTTTGCTAAAATGGTCGCGGTTCGTTGACCGAGATGGCCGCCATGCCCATATATGGTAAAACCTTTAAAAATCTTCTTATCCAGAACCTAGGATGCCTTGGTGCTGAATCTTTGCTTAAATCATCGGGGACGGGGGGGGGGGGGGGGGTCTACTAAAGTTGCTAAAATAATGGTCGTACATTGACATTTGACCTTTTTACGGCAAGGTCAAGTTTGCTTCCCTATGCATTTGTATGGGAAAAAGCATTTAAAAATCTTATTCTCCAAAACGGAGGATGCCTTGTGGCTAAATCTTTGCGTATATCATTGGGAATGGGCTGTCTACAAAAGTTGCTAAAATAATTGTCATACATTGACATTTGACCTTTTTACGGCGAGGTCAAGTTTGCTTCTGTATGCATTTGTATGGGCCCCATACATTTGTATGGAAAAAATGTTAATAATTTGAAATGACTTTTCCTCTGAAGCCTCTAGGCCAGTGTTGCTCAAATTTCACGCAGAGCCTCCTTGGGCAGGAGAATGAAAGATTGCTAAAATGGGCATTGTCCATTGATCAAAATGGCTGCCATGCCTATATATGGTAAAAACCTATAAAAATCTTCTTCTTCAGAACCAAATGAGCCCTGGGCCCTAATCTTTACACAAATTATGGGGGACAGGAGATCTACCAAAATTGCTAAAATGATGGTTCTATGTTGACATTTGACCTTTTTTACCTCCAGGGTCAAATTTGCTTCCCCATGCATTTATATGGGCCATATACATTTATATTGAAAGTATCGAAGTGACTTGTAGATCAACAGTAGTTAAAATTGTTCTGATTGGAAATCTAAGAGGGACATCATCTTGTTTATATTTATTATATTTCCCTGCCACTGCGCTGTTTACATGTATAAAATCATGATTCTTCAGAAACCACTTAGCCAATTTCCCCCAAATTTTGCATTGATCCTACTGTTGTGATGATAGGATTGGAAAAATGTTGCATAACATCTGCATATCTGCTGTGGTTATGTCACTCAGGTGAGCGAGCCGTGGCCTGTGGGCCTCTTGTTAGTCACCTGAGCTCTGCTCAGGATGAGCTAATGTGATCACTTTTCGTCCGTCCGTCCATCCGTGCGTCCGTCCGTCCATTAACATTTTCAAATGACTTCTCCTCTGAAGCCGCTGAGCCAATTTTGCTCAAATTTCATATGGAGCCTCCTTAGGGTGGGGGAACGAAAAGTTGCTAAAATGGTTGCGGTCCGTTGACCAAGATGGCCGCCATGCCCATATATGGTAAAAACCTTTAAAACTCTTCTTCTCCAGAACTGAGAATGCCTTGGGGCTGAACCTTTTACAGGAATCATCGGGGACTGGAGGTCTACCAAAATTGCTAAAAGAATTGTCGTACGTTGACGTTTGACCTTTTTACGGCAAGGTCAAGTTTGCTTCCCTCTGCATTTGTATGGGAAAAACCTTTAAAAATCTTCTTCTCCAAAACCGAGCGTGCCTTATGGCTGAATCTTTGCATATATCATCGGGAATGGGAGGGCTATCAAAATTGCTAAAATAATGGTGGTACATTGACATTTGACCTTTTTACAGTAAGGTCAATTTTGCTTCCTTATGCATTTGTATGGGAAAAATGTTCAGAATTTCAAACAACTTCTCCTGTGGAGCCTCTGGGCCAATTTTGCTCAAATTTCATATGGAGCCTCCTTAGGTAGGGGGGGGACGAAAGATTGCTAAAATGGTTACTGTTCGTTGACCAAGGTGGCTTCCATGCCCATATATGGTAAAAATCTTTAAAAATCTTCTTCTCTAGAACCGAGGATGCTTTTGGGCTGAGTCTTTGCATAAATCATCGGGGACGGGGTCTACCAAAGTTGCTAAAATAATGGTCGTACATTGACATTTGACCTTTTTACGGCAAGGTCAAGTTTGCTTCCCTATGCATTTGTATGGGAAAAAACATCTAAAAATCTTATTCTCCAAAACTGAGGATGGCTTGTGGCTGAATCTTTGCATATATCATCTGGAACGGGCGGTCTACCAAAGTTGCTAAAATAATTGTCATACATTGACATTTAACCTTTTTACGGCGAGGTCAAGTTTGCTTCTGTATGCATTTGTATGGGCCCCATACATTTGTATGGAAAAAATGTTGATAATTTCAAATGGCTTTTCCTCTGAAGCCTCCAGGCCGGTGTTGCTCAAAATTCATGCGGAGCCTCTTTGGGCAGGAAAATGAAAGATGGCTAAAATGGGCATGGTCCATTGATCAAAATGGCTGCCATGCCCATATATGGTAAAAATCTTTAAAAATCTTCTTCTCCATAACCAAATAAGCCCTGGGCTCTAATCTTTGCACAAATTTATGGGGGACAGGAGATCTACCAAAATTGCTAAAATGATGGTTCTATGTTGACATTTGACCATTTTACCTCCAAGGTCAAATTTGCTTCCCCATTTGTATGGACCATATATTGAAAGTATCGAAGTGACTAGTAGATCAACAGTAGTTAAAATTGTTCTGATTGGAAATCTAAGATGGCCATCATCTGGTTTATATTTATTATATTTCCCTGCCACTGTGCTGTTTACATGTATAAAATCATGATTCTTCAGAAACCACTTAGCCAGTTTCCACCAAATTTCACATTGGTCCTCGGTAAGTGACAAGAGTGTGGATCCTGTTCAGACTTGCATTATGTAGCGACAGATCTGGGTCAACACTCTTTGCTTAGACTTGTCTTCCCCAATTTTAGGACAAATGCGGTACATATATACACATATTATAATCCTAATGCAAGAATGAATATACATCCTCTCTATTGCACCGTATCGCACGAACTGAGCCTTTTATTCACTGAAGCGTTGAGCAAAGCATATATGAATACGAGGTGGAATAGATCTTTTCCACCTTGTGTACATGTATGCAGACGCTTCAATAGTTGTGTTAGTGAGCCCATATATATCCTAGTGTATGCTTTATTCTTTGTGCTTATTCGAGCGATATATACATTGAACTACAAAGTTATAATCTACGGTGGTAAAATTCATATATGTATTTGTGTATCTATGCCTTGACATCTGGTCGTGGAATGTGTTATATCCAGTTAAGCTCATAAACATCGAGGGCCGTGACTGGACTGCGCAGAGGCGCAGGCTAATCAGGGTCACCGCTACCCACGTCTACCAAAGACTTCTTTATATTTTATGCTGAGAGTCACCTACGTATTCTTGTCTGATACATGTTTATACTAAAATGATGATATAGTCAGAATGGATAAGTATAGGCAGCCGCTTTTGTTAAGAATATTATTATTTTGCGAGTTATTTGTTTTGTAACGAAAGCAGTGAACATATAATATCTGTCTTCCTCCTTCTCTTCTCCTCTCCGTTACTGTCATTCTATATTTTTCTTAGTGTATGAAATATAATGAAACAGTTTCAGAATCAACAGAAATATAAATATGTCTAAATAAAAAAAAAAAGACAGATGCTTAAAAAAAAAAAAAAAAAAAAAAAAAATTTCACATTGGTCCTTCTGTTGAAATGTGATTGATAGTTTATTCAAATGATCATGCTCCATTGATTGTCAGGCCCATATATTCTTCTTCAAAACTAAGAACTGCTCAAATGATGATATTTTCATTAGTTGCGATGATAGGATTGGAAAAATGTTGCATAACATCTGCATGTCTGCAGTGGCTATGTCACTCAGGTTAGCGAACTGTGGCCCGTGGGCCTCTTGTTTTTCTTATGGCTCTTTGAAAATTTCAGCATTTGAACCCTGTAAGCAAGATATCTTGAAAACTGTTTAAGCTATTGCCTTTAAACTTGACAGGCTGATAGGAAATGATGATTTAATGACCTGATTAACTTACATCAGTTAATTCAGGTGAGCATTGTGGCCAATGGGGCTCTTGTCTTGTGGACCTTTACTTTTTTTATTTAGACTCCTGTAGGCAAAACTTAAAAAATCTTCTTGTCTAAACCTAGAAGGCCCAGGTGTTTGATATTTGGTATGTAGCTTTATTTTGTGGACCTCTACAAAGAGTGTTCAAATTATAACCCCAGGGTCAAAAATGGCCCCTACCCTAGGGGTGATTTTTTACATAGACTTATATATGGAAAAATTTTAATTTTTTTTTTTTTGTCTGAAACTTGAAGGCCCTAGCCTTTGATATTTAGTGGACCTCTACCAAGAATGTTCAAAATATGGCATGGTATCAGAAATGGCCCCTCTCTAAGGGTCACTTGTTTTACATAATCTCATTTAAGGAAACACTTTAAAAATCTTGTCTGAAAACTAGAAGGCCCAGACCTTTGATATTTGGTATGTAGCTTCAGCTAGAGGGCCTTTACCAAGATTTTTCAAATTATGGCCCTGAAGTCAAAATGGCTCCGTCACTGCGGTCATTTGTCTTACATAAATGCTTATTGGGAAAAACTTTAAAGATCTTCTTGTGTAAAGCTAGCAGGCCTAGACCTTTGACACCTGGTAGTTGTACCGTTATCAAGATTGTTCACTAGGGATCACTTGTATTACAGATTTATATGGGGAAAAACTCTAAAAATCCTCTTGTGTGAAACTAGAAGGTACAGGTCTTTGATATTTGGTATGTCACTTTATCAAAGCCATATTTTATGTGAAGTTTCTGTTTTGCCAAATTGGTTAAAGCTAAACTGCATACCACGTTTCTACAGGATACAGAGACCAAAGGTTTTTCAAACTGTACTGGCTACCAAACCCATGTTTCATCATTAAAAATGTTACCATAAGCTTGCTCAGAATAAATAGTTGCAGGTAAGCTACAGGACCATTGGTACTCTGGTTACTCACATCAAACAGAAATGGCCTGCATTTAGTGAAATGTAAGTAATATAACTGAAGAATGTAGTGTCTGCATATTGTTTATGCCTTGTGATGAATTAGTTTGCATTTCCCCAGTAAACTGTAAGCGGTGTTGCAAAATTCATTACTGCTTATGAAGAGTCTCACTAAAACCGAGACTCCCATTTTCTAATCTGTAGTGTGTTCTTTGTTTCCAGAGGTAATTTTTTTGACATTTATTTAACTTGAAAATCAAAAAGTCTTGCAAGAAAATTGTTTGTTTCATTTCTAGATGATCTCGCGACCAAAAGGTGCCAAAGATGTGCATGAGCTAACAATATCAAAAGAAGAGTTTGAACAAAAAGAAAAGAATCATGAGTCTATCTACAGTGGATATATAAGGAACAGAAAGGTAAAACTAAAACATTACTAGGCAAATAGAAATAAAAATGAAATAGTTAAAATAAAAAAAAATAATAATGAGGGTTTACAATGACCTAAATGTAACAAATCATAACAATATCTACTGAGTCTGTAGTTGTGACATAAACATACCTCTAGATAAGACAAGTATCAGTACAGTGTCTCTAGTAGTGACAGAAACATACCTCTAGATAAGAGTACAATGTCTATAGTAATCACATAAACATACCTCTAGATAAGACAAGTATCAGTACAGTGTCTCTAGTAGTGACATAAACATACCTCTAAATAAGACAAGTATTAGTACAGTGTGTGTATGGTAGTGACATAAACATACCTCCAGATAAGACAAGTATTTGTACAGTGTCTTTAGTAATTACATAAACATACCTCTAGATAAGACAAGTATCAGTACAATGTCTGTAGTAGTGTCATAAACATACCTCTAGATAAGACATGTATCAGTACAGTGTCTGTAGTAATGACATAAAAATACCTCTAGATAAAACAAGTATCCATACAGTGTCTGTAGTAATGACATAAACATACCTCTAGATAAGACAAGTATCAGTACAGCGTCTGTAGTAGTGACATAAACATACCTCCAGATAAGACAGGTATCAGTACAATGTCTCTAGTAGTGACATAAACGTACCTCTAGATAAGACAAGTATCAGTACAGTGTGTCTATGGTAGTGACATAAACATACCTCTAGATAAGACATGTATTTGTACAGTGTCTGTAGTAATGGCATAAACATACCTCTAGATAAGACAGGTATCAGTACAGTATCTTTAGTAGTGACATAAACATACCTCTAGATAAGACAAGTATCAGTGCAGTATGTGTATGGTAGTGACATTAACATACCTCTAGATAAGACAAGTATTTGTACAGTGTCTGAAGTAATGATAAAAACATACCTCTAGATAAGACAAGTATCAGTACAGTGTGTGTGGTAGTGACATAAACATACCACCAGATAAAAAAAAATCAGTACAGTGTGTATGGTAATGACAAAAAAATACCTCTAGTCAATACAAGGAACAGTATAAGGTCTGTGGTGGTGACCAAACATACCTCTAGATAAAACAAGTGTCATGATAGTGTCTATAGTAGTAACATAAACATACCTCTAGACAAGACAAGGAATACCTCTAGATAAAACAAGTGTCAGTATAGTGTCTGTAGTAGTGACATAAGATTACCTCTATACAAGACAAAAAACAGTACAGTGTCTGTGGAAGTGACCAAACATACCTCTAGATAAAACAAGTGTCTGTATAATGTCTGTAGTAGTGACATAAATTTACCCATAGACAAGACAAGGAACAATACAGTGTATGTGGTAGTGACTTCTAGATAAAACAAGTGTCAGTATAGTGTCCGTAGTAGTGACATAAACTTACCTCTAGATAAAACAAGTGTCAGTATAGTGTCTGTAGTAGTGACATAAACATACCTCTAGATAAAACAAGTGTCAGTATAGTGTTTTTAGTAGTGACATAAAATTACCTCTAGACAAGACAAGGAACAGTATAATGTCTATGGTAGTGACCAAACATACCTCTAGATAAAACAAGTGTCAGTATAGTGTCTGTAGTAGTGACATCAAATTACCTCTAGACAAGACAAAGAACAGTACAGTGGTACAGTGTCTGTGGTAGTGATCAAACATACCTCAAGATAAAACAAGTGTCAGTGTAGTGTCTGTAGTAATGACATAGACATACCTCTAGATAAGACAGTTATCAATACAGTGTCTGTGGCATTGACATAAACATACCTAGAGATAAGACAAGTGTCAGTACAGTGTGTGCAGTAGGGACATAAACACACCTCTAGGTAAGACAAGTATCAGTACAGTATGTGTGGATGTAATATGAACATACCTCTACATAAGACAAGTATCAGTACTGTGTATGTGTGTAGTGACATAAACCTACCTCTATGTTAGACAAGTATCAGTACAGTGTCTGTGGTAGTGACATAAACATACTTCTAAATAAGACATACTTCTAGATAAGTATCACTACTGTGTCTATGGTAGTGACATACTGCTAGACAAAACAAGTATCAGTACAGTGTGTGATAATGACATAAACATTTACATACAAGTATCAGTACAATATCTGTAGAAGTGACATAAGCATACCTCTAGATAAAACAAGTAGCTGATGAGTGTCTGTGGTAGTGACATAAGCATACTTCTAGATAAGACAAGTATCAGTACAATGTAACTCGAAGCAATATAAACATACATCTAGATAAGAAACATTTTATTACAGTGTCTGTGGTAGTGACATAGACATACTTCTAGATAAAACAAGTATCAGTAAAGTGTATGTGGAAGTGACATAAACATACCTCGAGAGCAGACAAGTATCAGTAAAGTATGTGGTAGTGACATAACCATATGTCAAGATAAGACAAGTATCAGTAAAGTGTCTGAAGTAGTACCTCAGATAAGACAAGACTCTGTACAGTGTCTGTTGCAGTGAGATAAATATACCTCAAGATATGACAAGTATCAGTACAGGTATGAGTGACATAGACATACCTCTAGACAAGTATCAGTACAGTATCTGTGGCAGTGACATAAATATACATCTAGTTAAGACAAGCATCAGTATAGTTACTAAAATAGTGACATAAACATTCCTCTAGACAAGACAAGTATCAGTACACTGTCTGTGGTGTGACATAATCATTCCTCTATACATAAGTATCAGAACAGTGTGTGTAGATAAATCAAGTATCAGTACTGTGTGTGTGTGTGTGTCTGCATGTGTGTGTGTGTCAGTGTATCTGTGTGTGTGTGTGTGTGTATGTGTGTTAGTGTGTGTTAGTGTGTGTGTGTGTGTTTGTGTGTGTGTGTGTGTGTGTGTGTGTGTGTGTGTGTGTGTGTGTGTGTGTGACATTTTCATATCCCTAGATATTACAAGTACATGTATCAGTACAGTGTCTAAAGTAGTGACATAAAAGTACCTCTAGAAATGACAAGTATCAGTACAGTGAAGTAGCGACCCAAACATTCCTCAAGATAAGACAAGTATCTGTACAGTGTGTAGTAGTGACATAGACATACTTCTAGATAAGACAAATATCATTACAGTATCTGTAGTAGTGACATAAACATGCCTCTAGATAAGACAAGTGTCAGTACAGTTTGTGTGATAGTGTCATGAACATATCTCTAGACAGGACAAGTATCAGTACAGTGTCTGTGGTTGTGTTAACATACTTCTAGATAAGACAAGTATCAGCACAGTATCTGTAGTAGTGACATTAACATACCTCTAGAGAAGACAAGTATTTGTACAGTGTGTGTGGTAGTCACATAAACATACCACTAGGTAAGAAAATTATCAGTGCAGTGTGTGTGGTAGTGACAAAAACATACCTAGACAAGACAAGGAACAGTACAGTGTCTGTGGTAGTGACCAAACATACCTCTTGATAAAACAAGTGTCAGTATGGTGTCTGTAGTAGTGACATAAATTACCTCTAAACAAGACAAGAAACAGTAAAGTGTCTGTGGTAGTGACCAAACATACCTCTAGATAAAACAAGTGTCAGTATGGTGTCTGTAGTAGTGACATAAATTACCTCTAGACAAGACAAGGAACAGTACAGTGTCTGTGGTAGTGACCAAACATACCTCTAGATAAAACAAGTGTCAGTATAGTGTCTTTAGTAGTAACATAAACATACCTCTAGACAAGAAAAGGAACAATACAGTGGTAGTGACCAAACATACCTCTAGATAAAACAAGTTAGTATAGTGTCTGTAGTAGTGACATAAAAATACCTCTAGACATGACAAGGAACAGTACATTGTCTGTGGTAGTGACCAAACATACCTCTAGATAAAACATGAGTCAGTATAGTGTCTGTAGTAGTGACATAAGCATACTTCTAGATAAGACAATTATCAGTTCAGTGTCTGTGGCATTGACATAAACATACCTTGAGATAAAACAAGTATCAGTACAGTGTGTGCAGTAGTGACATAAACATACCTCTACATAAGACAAGTATCAGTACTGTGTGTGTGTAGTGACATAAACATACCTCTATGTTAGACAAGTATCAGTACAGTGTCTGTGGTAGTGACATAAACATACTTCTAAATAAGCATAAGCATTAGTACTGTGTCTATGGTAGTGACATAAACATACTGCTAGACAAAATAAGTATCAGTACAGTGTGTGGTAATGACATAAACATACCTTGGTATGAGACATATCAATACAATGTCTGTAGTAGTGACATTAGCATGCCTCTAGGTAAGACAAGTATCAGATCATTGTCTATGGTAGTGACATAAGCATACTTCTAGATAAGACAAGTATCAGTACAATGTATCTAGAAGCAATATAAACATACATTTAGATAAGAAATGTTTCATAACTGTGTCTGTGGTAGTGACACAGACATACCTCTAGATAAAACTAGTATCAGTACAGTGTTTGTGGAAGTGACATAAAGATACCTCGAGAGCAGACAAGTATCAGTAAAGTATTTTTAGTAGTGACATAATCATATGTCAAGATAAGACAAGTATCAGTAAAGTATAGAAGACAAATATCGTACAGTGTATGTGGTAGTGACATAAAAATACTTCTAGATAAGACATACTTCTAGATAAGTATCAGTACTGTGTCTGTGATAGTGACATAAACATACTGCTAGACAAGACAAGTATCAGTACAGTGTCTGTAGTAATGACATAAGCATACCTTTGTATAAGACAAGTATCAGTACAATTTCTGTAGTAGTGACATTAACATACCTCTAGATAAGACAAGTATCAGATCAGTATCTGTGGTAGTGACATAAGCATACTTCTAGATAAGACAAGTATCAGTCTCTACAAGTGATAAAAACATACCTGTAGATAAGAAATGTATCATTACAGTGTCTGTGGTAGTGACATAAACATACCTCTACATAAAACAAGTATCAGTACAGTGTATGTGGAAGTGACATAAACATACCTTGAGAGCAGTGACATTATCATATCCCTAGATAAGACAAGTATCAGTACATTGTGTGTAGTAGTGACATAGACAGTCCTCTAGATAATTATCAGTACTGTGTCTGTAGTAGTTACATAGACATACCTTTAGACAAGTATCAGTACAGTGTCTGTGGTAATGACATAGACATTCCTCTATACATTTATTAGCATAGTGTCTGTAGTTGTGACTTAAACATATCTCTAGATAAGACAAGCATCACTAAAGTGTGTGTAAAAGAAGTGACATAGACATGGGCCCTGTAAAGTTTAAAAAAATGATATCATTGGGTTGACCTTGACCTTTTTTACTGAAAGTTTTTTTTTTTTTTTTTTTTACATAGGCAAAACTTTTAAAAGTCTTCTTGTCTGAAACTAGAAAGTCGGGGGTGGCGAAGGTGTCATGTATCTTACGTCACTGGGGCGTCCAACTGATATTGGCTTACAGTTGGGCAAGGCCTGCTATCCTTGTAGCAGGTAAGGGTAGAGGGGGAATGTTTTTTTATGCCCCTGCCTATTTGAAGAATAGCAGAAGGGCATTAAGTGTTACCCCTGTCCGTCACGTACGTACGTACATCCGTCCCAATTCGTGCCTGGGCCATAACCTCTAAACTGTATGGAATATATTTATGAAACTTTACAGGCGCATGCATGACATTGAGACGATGTGTCATGAACAAGTAAGAAAACTCCTAAACTGTATGGAATATATTTATGAAACTTTACAGGTGCATGCATGACATTGAGACAATGTGTCATGAACAAGGAAGACAGCTCTTGCTTGTTTGGTTTTTGAATTATCTGCCCTTGACTTAGCTCCATATAGTAAACCGTGTCCGGGCCATAACTCCTAAACCGTATGGAATATATTTACGAAACTTTACAGATGCATGCATGACATTGAGGCGATGTGTAATGAACATGGAAGACAACTCTTGCTTGTTTGGTTTTTGAATTATCTGCCCTTGACTTAGTTCTATATAGTAAACCGTGTCTGGGCCATAACTCCTAAACCATATGGAATATATTTATGAAAATTTACAGATGCATGCATGACATTGAGACGTTGTGTAATGAACATGGAAGACAACTCTTGCTTGTTTGGTTTTTGAATTATCTGTCCTTGACTAAGTTCCATATAGTAAACCGTGTGTGAGCCATATCAACCTTAATAATAACTTCATGCTTACCTGTCACAATTATATATGTAACCTTTTTCTGAGTGGCATTTTGGTGGGGGCATCTGTGCCCTATGGAAACTTTTTCTAGTTTTTCTTCTGTTTCTTCACTTTCATTCCTGTTCCTCTTTCTTCCCTGTCCCTCTCTTTCATCTCCTCTACTCTCTCTTCTATCTCGTTTCTCCCTTTCTCTGGGAGACAGCACAAAATGACCCACAAGGGTTGACGTGTTGTTAAACCCCAACACAGTCAATTAATCAAGTCAAGTCTGAAACTAGAAGGCACAGACCTTTGATATTTAGTATGTAGCTTTTTTTTCTTGTGGATCTCTACCAAGATTGTTCAAATTATAGACCTGATGTCAAAAATAGCCCTGCAGTAGGAGTCACATGTTTTTTATAGACTCGTATAGGAAAAAACTTAAAAAAAATCTTCTCTGAAAGTAGAAGACCCAGGTCTTTGATATTTGGTATGTAACTTCCAATCTTTGAAAAAGGAGTTCTGCTCATGTATATGCTAGTGGCATAAGCAGTGTTGCAAACTTCATTACTGCTTATGAAGCGTCTCAAAACCGAGACTCCCATTTTCTTATCTGTAGTGTGTTCTTTGTTTCCTAAGGCAGTCTTTTTGACATTTATTTTACTACACTGCAGCTGGTATTAGTGCCGTGCTTTTGATATTTGGTATATAGATTTATTTGCTCACCTGAGCCTTCAGGCTCATAGGTGAACGTATAGTATAGGCAGGCTCCATCTGTACGTCCATCAGTCGTCTGTCTGTAGTCCGCACACTTCTTCTCAGAAACCACTAGGCCAATCAAAGTCAAACAAAAGTTTGTTGACTGTATCAGGGTCACATGACCAAGATGGCTGCTATGCCCTTAAAACCCTTTAAAAATCTTCTTCTCCGGAAAGATAATGCCAATGGCTCTGGGGCTTGTTATGCAGCATTTGGGACATGGGCCCAATGAAGTTTGAAAAATTATGACCTTGATCTTTTTTTATCCACCCGACCGATAGGTTCGGGATATAGGGATCAGCATGGCGTCCGGCTGTCTGTCTGTCCATCCATCCATAGACGCATCCTTGTGTGCTCCATAACTTTGATACCCTTATACGTATTTTGATAATATTTGTAAGAATGAAGGGGAGGACCAGTAGGCATGTTGCATGCAAGAGAGACAACTCTCATTATCTTTGTTATGTAGTTATCTCCCCTGAAGGCAAAATCTTGTGCAGGCCATAACTTCCATACTGTTTGAGATAATTTGATAATATTTGGAAGGGATGAAGAGGAGGACCAGTAGGCGAGTCACGTGCAAGAGAGACAACTCTCATTTTCTTTGTTATGTAGTTATCTCCCCTGAAGCAGAAATTGTAGAAACATCCTTGTGCGCTCCATAACTTTGATACCCTTAGACATATTTTGGTAAGAATGAAAAGGAGGACCAGTAGGCGTGTCACGTGCAAGAGAGACAACTCTTACTTTCTTTGTTATGTAATTATCTCCCCTGAAGTCGAAGTCTTGTATAGGCCATAACTCCCATACTGTTTAAGATAATTGGGTAATATTTGGTAGGGATAAAGGGGAGGACCAGTAAGGGTGTTGCGTGCAAGAGAGAGACAACTCTCATTTTCTTCATTTTGTAATTATCTTCCCTGAAGCAGAAATTGTAGACACATCCTTGTGCACTCCATAACTTTGATACCATTTGACATATTTCGATAATATTTGGTAGGAATGAAGAGGAGGATCAGTAGGCATGTCATGTGCAAGAGAGACAACTCTCACTATCCACATTATGTGATTATCTCCCCTGAAGCCGAAATTTTTTGCGGGCCATAACTCCTATACTGTTTGAGATAATTTGGTAATATTGGTAGGAATAAAGAGGATAACCAGTAGGCATGTCACATGCAAGAGAGACAATCTCACAGTATTTGTTATGTAGTTATCTCCCCTGAAGGTGAACTGAAGACATAGTTGTGCATCCTTGTGCACTCCATTACTTTGATACCCATAGACATATTTTGATATGTAGTTATGAAGAGCAGGACCAGTAGGTGTGTCGCATGCAAGAGAGACAACTCTCACTATCATTGTTATGTAGTTATCTCCTCTGAAGCCCAAATCTTGTGCAGGCCGTAACTCCCATACCGTTTGAGATAATTTGATAATATTTGGTAGGGATGAAGAGGAGGACCAGTAGGTATGTCACATACAATAGAGACTATACTCACTATCTACTTTATGTAGTTATCTCCCCTGAAGCATAACTTCCATACTTTTTTAAGATAATTTGATAAAATATGGTAGAGACATATATTCGGTCAAATAGGAGTGTCCCATGCAAGAAGGACAACTCTTGCTCTGTCCTTTTTCTAGTTATTTCCCCTGAACAAATTTCTAAGCCAAATTCTTGTGCACTCCAGAACTTCTAAATGTTTTGAAATATTTTGATAATATTTGGTAGAGGCATAGATAAGACCAGAAGGGCTGTTGGGTGCAAGAGAGACAACTCTCAGTTTCTTTGTTATGTAGTTACGTACCCTGATACCGAAATCTTGCGCAGGCTTCAACTCCCATACTGTTTGAGATAATTTGATAATATTTGATAGGGCCATATATCAGGTCAAGTAGGAGTGTTTCATGCAAGAAGGGGAACTCTTGCTTTGTTCTTTTTTTCTAGTTATCTATCCTGTATAAATTTCTAAGCCAAATTATCGTGTACTCCATCACTTCTTAATGGTTTGAAATATTTTGATAATATTTGGTACAGGCAAAGATAAGGACTAGTAGGCATGTCACATTCTAGTTATCTCCCCTGAATAAATTTCTATGCCAAATTCATGTGCAATCTATAACTTCTAATTGGTTTGAAATATTTTGATAATATTTTGTAGAGGCATAGGTAAGGACCAGTAGGCGTGTCATGTGCAAGAGAGACAACTCTCACTTTTTAGCCCATCTAAACCTCTGGCTCACTGGTGAGCTTATAGTATGACTAGCCCCTGTTATCATCATCTGTCGTCTGTAGTCCATTGTCTGTAGTCTGTCAACATTTTCAGACATCTTCTCCTCTGAAACCACTGGGCAGATTGAAGTCCAATCTCATGTGGAACATCCATGGGATAGGGGAAAAAAGTTTGTTTTGGGGTCTAGGTCACATGACCAAGATGGCCACCTTGTCCATATATGGTCAAAACCCTTCAAAATTATTCTTCTTTCAAACCAGTAAGCCCATTGTCATGAAACTTGGTATGTAGCATTGGGGACTCGAGCCAATCATAGTTTTTAACTCACCTGAGCCAAAGGCTCAAGGTAAGCTATTGTGATCACCCACCATCCATCGTCGTCGTCATCCGTCTGTCCGTCCGTAGATAGATTAAAAACTTAAAAAATCTTCTTGTCAGAAACCACTGGACCGATTTCAACATAATTTTGCAGAAATGTTCCTTTGGTGATCATCTACCAAGATTGTTCAAGCCATTTGGTTTCATCAAAAAACATGGCCACCAGGGGGCGGGGCTTATTTTCCCTATATATCTATATAGAAAACTTTAAAAATCTTCTTGTCAGAAACCAATGGACTGATTTCAGTATAATTTTGCAGAAATGTCTTTTGGTGATCCTTTACCAAGATTGTTCAAGCCATTTGGATTTGTCAAAAACATGGCCGCCAGGGGGCGGGGCTTATTAGCTCACCTGAGCACGAAGTGCTCATGGTGAGCTATTGTGGTCAGTCAATGTCCGTCGTCCATCGTGCGTCGTGCGGCGTCAACAATTACTCCTCCTACACCCCTGGGCCAATTGACTTGATACTTGGTAGGAAGCATCGGGGTGGCTTGTAGATCAAAAATAGCTAAAATTGTGTCGATCGGAAATCCAAGATGGCCGCCATGGCAGCCATCTTGAAAATCTATTTTTTGCTTCTTCTCCTGAACCGAAAGGCCAATTGACTCCAAACTTGCTAGGATGCATCAGGGTGACTTGTAGATCAAAAATAGCTAAAATCGTGCCGATCGGAAATCCAAGCTGGCCGCCATGGCCGCCATCTTGAAAATCTATTTTTCACTTCTTCTCCTGAACCGAAAGGCCAGTTGACTCCAAACTTGCTAGGAAGCATCAAGGTGACTTGTAGATCAAAAGTAGCTAAAATCGTGCTGTTTGGAAATCCAAGATGGCTGCCATGGCCGCCATCTTGAAAATCTATTTTTCGCTTCTTCTCCTGAACCGAAAGGCCAGTTGACTCCAAACTTGCTAGGAAGCATCAGGGTGACTTGTAGATCAAAAATAGCTAAAATTGTGCCGATCGGATATCCCAGATGGTCGCTATGGCCGCCATCTTGAAAATCTATTTTTCGCGACTTCTCCTGAACTGAAAGGCCAATTGACTCCAAACTTGCTAGGAAGCATCGGGGTGACTTGTAGATCAAAAATAGCTAAAATCGTGCCGATAGGAAAAATCTATTTTTCGCTTCTTCTCCTGAACCGAAATGCCAATTGACTCCAAACTTGCTAGGAAGCATCGGGATGACTTGTAGATCAAAAGTAGCTAAAATTGTGCTGATCAGAAATCCAAGATGGCCACCATGGCTGCCATCTTGAAAATCTATTTTTCTCTTCTTCTCCTGAACCGAAAGGCCAATTGACTCCCAAACTTGCTAGGAAGCATCAGGGTGACTTGTAGATCAAAAATAGCTAAAATCATGCCAATCGGAAATCCAAGATGGCCGCCATGGCAGCCATCTTGAAAATCTATTTTTCGCTTCTACTCCTAAACCCAAAAGCCAATTGACTCCAAACTTGGTAGGAAGCATTGGGGTGACTTATAGATCAAAAATAGCTAAAATTGTGCTTATCGGAAATCCAAGATGGCTGCCATGGCAGCCATCTTGAAAATCTATTTTTCGCTTCTTCTCCTGAACCGAAGGGCCAGTTGACTCCAAACTTGCTAGGAAGCATCAGGGTGACTTGTAGATCAAAAATAGCTAAAATCGTGCCGATCTGAAATCCAGGATGGGCGCCATGGCAGCCATCTTGAAAATCTATTTTTCGCTTCTTCTCCTGAACCGAAAGGTCAGTTAACTCGAAACTTGGTAGGAAGCATTTGGGTGACTTGTAGATCAAAAATAGCTAAACTCATGCCGATCGTAAATCCAAGATGGCCACCATTGCGGCTATCTTGAAAATCTATTTTTCACTTCTTCTCCTAAACCCAAAAGTCAATTGTCGAAACTTAGTAGGAAGCATTTGGGTGACTTGTAGATCAAAAATAGCTAAAATCGTTCTGATCCGAAATCCCAGATGGCCACCATGGCCGCCATCTTGAAAATCTGTATTTAATTTCTTCTCCTGCACCGAAAGGCCAGTTGACTCCAAACTTGTTAGGAGACATTGGGGTGACTTGTAGATGAAAAATAGCTAAAATCGTGCCAATTGGATAACCAAGATGGCCGCCATGGCAGCCATCTTGAAAATCTATTTGTCGCTTCTTCTTCTGAACAGAAGGCCAGTTGACTCGAAACTTGGTAGGAAGCATTGGGGTGACTCGTAGATCAAAAATAGCTAAAATCGTGCCGATCGTAAATCCAAGCTGGCCGCCATTTAGAGTTTGTTCAAATGATCACGCTCCACTGACTGGCATGCCATATATATTCTTCTTCAAAATTAAGAACTGCTTAAATGATGATCTTTGAATTAGTTGGGATGACAGGATTGGAAAAATGTTGCATAACATCTGCATATCTGCAGTAGCTATGTCACTCAGGTGAGCGACCCGTGGCCCGTGGGCCTCTTGTTTTCCCTATATATCAATATAGAAAACTTTAAAAATCTTCTTGTCAGAAACCACTGGACCTATTTCAGTATAATTTTGCAGAAATGTTCCTTTGGTGATCCCCTACCAAGATTGTTAAAGCCGTCATGATTCGTCAAAAAACATGGCCGCCAGGGGGCGGGCTTATTTTCCTTATATATCTATATAGAAAACTTTAAAAACTTCTTGTCAGAAACCTCCGAACAGATTTCAATATAATTATGCAGAAATGTTTCTTTTGTAACCCTCTACCAAGATTATTCAAGCTGTCATGATTTGTCAAAAAACATGGCTGCTAGGGGGCGGGGCTTATTTTCCCTATATATCTATATAGAAAACTTTAAAAATCTTCTTGTCAAAAACCACTGGACCGATTTCAATATAACTTTGCAGACATGTTTCCTTGGTGACCCTCTACAAAGATTGTTCAAGCCATCATGATTTGTCAAAAAACATGGCCGCTAGGGGCGGGGTTTATTTTTCCAATATATCTATATAGAAAACTTTAAAAAACTTCTTGTCAGAAACCACTGGACTGATTTCAATATAACTTGGCAGAAATGTTTTCTTGGTGACCCTTTACCATTATTCAAGCCATCATGATTTGTCAAAAAACATGGCCACTAGGGGGCGGGGCTAATTTTCCCTATATATCTATATAGAAATCTTTAATAATCTTCTTGTCAGAAACCACTGGACCGATTTCAATATAACATTGCAGGAATGTTTCTTATGTAACCCTCTATCCAGATTGTTCAACCTGTCATGATTCGTTAAAAAACAAGGCCACCAAGGGGCGGGGCTTATTTTCCCTATACATGTGTTTATCTATATAGAAAATTTTAAAAATCTTCTTGTCAGAAACCAATTGGACTGATTTCATTATAGCTGGGCAGAAGTGTTTCCTTGGTGACCCTTTACCAAGATTGTTCAAGTAATCATGATTCGTCAAAAAACATGGCTGCCAGGGGGCAGGGCTTATTTTCCCTATATATCTATATAGATAACTTTAAAAACCTTTTTGTCAGAAATCAATGGACCTATTTCAATATAACTTGGCAGGAATGTTTCTTTGGTGACCCTCTACCAAGATTGTCCAAGCTGTCATGATTTGTCAAAAAACATGGCCGCTAGGGGGACAGGGCTTATTTTCCCTATATATCTATATAGAAAACTTTAAAAATCTTCTCGTAAGAAACTGTTAGACTGAGTTAAATGTAACTTGGCAGGAATGTTGCTTTGGTGACCTTCTACCAGGATTGTTCAAGCTGTCATGATACGTCAAAAAACATGGCCCCCAGGGGGCGGGCTTATTTTCCGTATATATCTGTATAGAAAACTTTGAAATTCTTCTTGTCAGAAAGCACCTGACTGATTTCAGTATTACTTGGCTGGAATGTTGCTTTGGTGACCCTCTACCAAGATTGTTCAAGCAATTATGATTCGTCAAAAGACGTGGCTGCTAGGGGGTGGGGCTTATTTTCCCTATATATCTAAATAGAAAACTTTAAAAATCTTCTTGTCAGAAACTACTGAAATGATTTCAGTATAACTTGGCAGGAATGTTCCTTTGGTGACCCTCTACCAAGTTTGTTCAAGCTGTCTTGATTCTTCAAAAAACATGGCCTGTAGGGGGTAGGGCTTTATAGCTATATAAAACACTTTGAAAATATTTTTGTCAGAAACGACTGGACCAGTTTCAGTATAACTTGGCAGAAATGTTCCTTTGGTGACCCTCTTTCAAGATTCAGTTCAAGCCATCATGATGCATTTAAAAAACCGTGGCCACTGGGGGGAGCAGAGCTATAAAATTTCTACAAAAATCTTAGAGCAGTGAACTTGACTGAAACTTCAACAGTAAGTATGCAAATCTGTTTGCTCAGGTGAGCGATATAGGACCATCATGGTCCTCTTTTGTTTCAAATGATGACACTGGATGATCTCAACCTATTTTAGGCCAAGGTCAAATTTGTTTGCATAGACTTTTGTATGGGAAAAAGTCAAAACCTTGTATTTTTTCAGAAACTATTGCAGCCTGTGGTCTGAAAATTGGTAAATGCAGTGAGCTAAATGAGTAAATTTAACTACATGTACATGAGTATTCAAGGTCAGGGTCATTCCTTGACCTTGGCCCAAGGTCATTCAGATAAGAAAATTAAAACTTGTTTTTCTCAGAAACTACTGAGCCATCTGTAACCAAATTTCATATGAAACATTTTAGGAAAAAGAAAATGAAAATTAATTAATATAAGTTTGGTCACATGACCAATATGGCCGCCATGCCCATATAAGGTCAAAACCATTTAAAAATCTTCTCAGGAGCCAGTGGGCTGATTATCATGAAACTTGGAATATAGCATTGGGGACTCAAGCCAATCATAGTTTATTTAAATGATGACCCCTGGATGGCCTTGACCTATTTTAGTCCAAGCTCAACTTTGATCGTATAGGTTTTTGTATGGGAAATAGTCAAAACTGTGTATTTTTCAGAAACTATTCCAGCCTGTGATCTGAAAATCTGTAATGCAGGTAGCTAAATAAGTAAATGAAACTACCTAAGTATTCAGGGTCAAGGTTATTCCTTGACTTTGCCCCAAGGTCATTCAGATATGAAAATTAAAACTTGTTTTTCTCAGAAACCACTGGGCCATTTGTAACCAAATTTTATAGGAAAGCTTTTTGGAACAAGAAAATGAAAATTAATAAATATGAGTATGGTCACATGACAAATATGGCTGCCATGCCTGTATATGGTAAAATCATTTCAAAAATCTTCTGCTTCAGAACCAATGGACCAATTGCCTTGAAACCTGGTATGTAGTATTGGGGTCTCGGGGCCCATCATAGTGTATTCAAATGATGACTGGCTTGACCTTGACCCAGTTTACATCAAGGTCAAATTTGGTCACATATGTTTTTGTATTGGAAAATTTTGGAAGCTATTTGGAAGCCTGTGAAATTTTGGAAGCCTGTGAACTTTAATTTTGTATTTGCAATCAGCTAAATAAGTAAATGAACCTAAATGAGTATCAAAGGTCAAGGTCAGTCCTTGACCTTCAACCTTAGCACAGAATTTAACATAATCAGCAAATAAACTCATGCTACAGACCCCTGGGTTCATGATCCTAAGGTGGGGCATATGGCCCCATAACATGAGCCTGGCTTCCAATAAGCATATTAATGGTCCATGGGACAGTCTTCTATAATGACCTTCAAATTCATTTAAAAAAAAAACAAACACTCAGCACTCAGGTGAGCAGTTTAGAACCATTGGTCCTCTGATTGTTATGTATGTTGAAATCTTGTGCCGGCTATAACTCCCATGCTGTCTGAGATAATTTGATAATATTTTTGTGGGACATATATCAAGTCAAGAAGCAGTGTCACATGCAAGAAGGACAACTCTTGCTTTCTTCTTCTTCTTCTACACTCCACTGACTAGATTTCTAAGCCAAATTCTTGTGCAATCATTGACTTCTTAATGGTTTGAAATATTTTAATAATATTTTGTAGAGGCGTAGATAAGAACCAGTAAGCATGTGTGCAAGAAGGACAACTACTGTTATCATACAGTCAGTCTGACCTAAATTAAAAAAACAAAACAAAAAAAAAAACAATGCAAATAAATTTTGTTATCACTTTTCTGACTTATTAGCAGCTAATTCTGTTAATTAGTGCTTGTTTCATATCTGGAGTGTACAGCTGATGAGTGGAAAAATGTAAATATATTACTCCAAATAGAAACTCAAACTTTATTATTATGTGACCAGCATACATGCAGTTTGGCCTGCAGATCTGCATGGCTGTCTAATCAGGATCTACACTGTATGCAAATAGAAATATTGCAGTATAGTGACCAGTGTAGACCCTGTGAATGCACAAGCTGATCTGAGTGTATCCTGTTCACATATGTCTGAAGGTCAGTTTCTATTTGGAGAGCCTCAAATGATTATTGGGTCAGCCTGGATTCTGATGAACATATCTATGTACATGTACAGTATGGTGGCTTACTGTACATGGCTTTCAGTAGAATATAATAAACCCTGCCCAAACTTTGGTGGGGCTATAATGTCTTGCTGCTGGGGAATATTAGCACAACATTTTGGGCTACAACAAGAAACAATGGAACATATATTACTGACCAGCAAATAATTCTTTTTTCCTTTCATACAAAACTTTCATCGGAAATTATCTCTAACTATTCATTTTTGATGATGCAGATTAACGCTAAGCACTCTGGGTAAAATTGTCAGCAGATGACATCTTGAAATATTTTTTTAATTTTTTTCTCAGGATACAGGATTAAATATATCATGCAAAGTGTCTCTAATGAAGACAATTTGCATGAAATATCAAATCCAGTTTTCTGGGAAAAATAAGAAAAATACTATCCATTTGTCATCTGCTAATTTTTCGCAGAGAGTGGTAAAGGTTAAGAAACAATATTGCGATTATAGATAAGCTTTAAAATAAAAAGAAAACTATTATTTGCCCCTTCTTCTTAAAACACATATAAATGCAACTGTTTACCCACGAGGGTATTTAACAAGGAGGGGCAAATATTTACCCATAGGGGTAAATTTACCCCTAGGGGTAAACTTAATGCATGTAAACGGGGCTATAGATATAACACAGGATAAGAAAGGTATCAGTACAGTGTCTATAGTAGAGACATTAAGATATCTCTTGATAAGAAAAGTATCAGTGCTGTGTCTGTAGTAGTCATTCCTTTAGATAATTACCAGTACAGTGTCTGTAAAAGTGACATAGACATACCTTTAGACAAGTGTCAGTACAGTGTCTGAAGGAGTGACAAACAGATAGCTCTAGATAAGACAAGTATCAGTACAGTGTTTGACATAGTGACAGATACGTTACTATAGATAAAACAAGACTCTCTACTGTGTCTGTGGCAGTGAGATAAACATACCTCAAGATATGATAAGTATCAGTACAGTGTAGGTAAGAGTGATAGACAGTATCAGTATCAGTACACTGTCTGTGGCAGTGACATAAACATACCTCTAGTTATGACAAGCATCAGTACATTGTCTAAAGTAGTGCAATAAACATACCTCTAGATAAGACAATTATCAGTATAGTGTCTGTAGTAGTAACATTGACATACTTTGAGATAAGACAGGTATCAGTACAGTTTGTGTAGTAGTGACATTAGCATACATCTAGATACAAGTTAAAGTACAGTGTCAGTAGTAGGGACCTTAACATATCCCTAGATAAGACAAGTATCAGTACAGTGTCTGTAGTAATGTCATAGACATTCCTCTAGATAAGTATCAGTACAGTGTCTGTAGTAGTGACATAGACATACCTGAAGGAAGTATCAGTACAATATCTGTGGTAATGACAGACATACCTCTAGACAAGTATTGGCAGAGTGTATGTAGTAATGACCTATACCTATCTCTAGATAAGACAAGTATCAGAACAGTGTCTGTAGAAGTGACATAGACATTCCTCTAGATTATTATCGGTACAGTGTCTGTAGAAGTGATATAGACATACCTTTAGACAAGTATCAGTACTTGCAAACAGTGTAGATCATGATGAAGAAGCCAACTGATCTGGATCTACACTGTTTATCATTATGCAAATTTGTATCAACAACTGGATCAGATAATTTGATAATTGGAAATGAGCATGGCATCATAATTTATTCAGCATAGAAAGGGTTAAGGTACATATGGTACTTTATTTTGAGAGTATGAGTGTTAGAAACAACAAATCTTTATAAATCTTACTAGTGTCAAAATTAACAGCCACTCCCTGCTCAGCCTTAATAAGATGTTTAGAGATAAAAGATTCTATCCGTACACAGCTGACCCTCATCAAACTGGTCTGGTTCCATGCTGGATGCATGTCATTAGGATTTCAAGTATTTTTTTTTCACTCAGAAGATTCAGATGTTATAGAATTTTTTTGCCATTCTTACTTTGTTAAGTAAAAAATAAATAAATATGACCTTTTCAAAAAAAAAAAAAAAAAAAAAATTACATTCCTATGATAAGACAAGTATCAGTACAGTGTGTGTAGGTGTGACATAGACATACCTTGAGATAAGACAAGTATCAGTACAGTATCTTTAGTAGTGACATAAACATACCTCAAGATAAGGCAAGTATTAGTACAGTGTCTGTAGTAGTAACAGATATCACACAACATAAGACAGGTATCAGTACAGTGTCTGTAGTAGTGACATTAAGATATCTCTAGATAAGACAATTATCAGTACTATGTCTGTAGCAGTGACATAGACATTCCTCTGGATAATTACCAGTACAGTGTCTGTAGAAGTGACATAGACATACCTTTAGACAAGTATCAGTACAGTGTCTGAAGGAGTGACATGCACATATCTAGATAAAACAAGTATCAGTACAGTGACTGATATAGTGACAGAGATGTTACTATAGATAAGACAAGACTTTCTACTGTGATTGTGGCAGTGAGATAAACATACCACTAGACAGGATTAGTATTAGTACAGTGTAGGTAAGAGTGACAGACATACATCTAGACAAGTATCAGTACGCTGTCTGTGACAGTGACATAAAAATACTTCTAGTAAAGACAAGCATCAGTACATTGTTATACGCCCGTTTGAAAAATGGGACGTATTATGTTACGGGATATGTCGTCTGTCTGTCCGTCCGTAAACTTTTTCGTTTCCAGCTAACTCCTCCTACAGTTTACATCCAATCAAGCTGAAACTTGGTATATAGTTAGATTATTTCAGCGCATATTATTTCAGGGTTACAGTCCACCAAATGTTTGCAGAGTTATGCCCCTTTGAAAATTTCTGTAAACTTTCCGGTTAACTCCTCCTCCATTTTACATCCGATCAAGTTGAAACTTCATTTATAGTTAGACCATAATGTGGAGCAGCGCATATTGTTTTGAGGTTACAGTCCACCAAATATTAGCAGAGTTATGCCACTTTGAAAATTTCTGTAAACTTTTTGTTTCCGGCTAACTCCTCCTACAGTTCACATCCAGTTAAGCTGAAACTTTGTTTATAGTTAGATCATGATGTGGAGCAGTGCATATTATTTCGGGGTTACAGTCCATCAAATGTTTGCAGAGTTATGCCCCTTTGAAAATTTCTCTAAACTTTTCATTTCTGGTTAACTCCTCCTACATTTTACATCAGATCAGAGTGAAACCTCATTTATAGTTAGACCATGATGTGGAGCAGCGCATATTGTTTCGAGGTTACAGTCCACCAAATATTGGCAGAGTTATTCCCCTTTGAAATGTTTCAGAGTTATGCCCCTTTGAAAATTTCTGTAAAATTTTCGTTTCAGGGTAACTCTTCCTACAGTTTACATCCGATCAAGCTGAAACTTGATTTGTAGTTAGACCATGATGTGGAGCAGCGCATATTATTTCAAGGTTACAGTCTACCAAATATAGCAGAGTTATACACCTTTGAAAATTTCTGTTTAATTTTCATTTCTGGCTATATCCACCTATAATTTACATCCGTTCAAGCTGAAACTTCATAAATAGTTACATGATGATGTGGAGCAGTGCATATTACTTCAAGGTTACAGTGCACCAAATATTGGCAGAGTTATACCTTTTGAAAATTTCTGTAAACTTTTCGTTTCTAGCTAACTCCTCCTACAGTTCACATCCAGTTAAGCTGAAAATTTATTTATAGTTAGATCATGATGTGGAGCAGTGCATATTATTTCGGGGTTACAGTCCATCAGATGTTTGCAGAGTTATGCCCCTTTGAAAATTTCTCTAAACTTTTCATTTCTGGTTAACTCCTACATTTTACATCAGATTAGACTGAAAAGTCATTTATAGTTAGACCATGATGTGGAGCAGCGCATATTGTTTCGAGGTTACAGTCCACCAAATATTGGCAGAGTTATTCCCCTTTGAAATGTTTGCAGAGTTATGCCCCTTTGAAAATTTCTGTAAAATTTTCGTTTCAGGCTAACTCCTCCTACAGTTTACATCCGATCAAGCTGAAACTTGATTTGTAGTTAGACCATGATGTGGAGCAGCGCATATTATTTCAAGGTTACAGTCCACTAAATATTAGCAGAGTTATACACCTTTGAAAATTTCTGTTAAATTCTCATTTCTGGCTATATCCTCCTATAATTTACATCCGTTCAAGCTGAAACTTCATAAATAGTTACACGATGATGTGGAGCAGCACATATTATTTCGAGGTTACAGTGCACCAAATATTTGCAGAGTTATACCCCTTTGAAAATTTCTGTAAACTTTTCCAGCTAACTCCTCTTACAGTTTACATCCGATCAAGCTGAAACTTGATTTGTAGTTAGACCATGATGTGGAGCAGAGCATATTGTTTCAAGGTTAAGTCCACCAAATATTAGCAGTGTTAAACCCCTTTGAAAATTTCTGTTAATTTTCGTTTCCGGCTAAATCCTCCTACAGTTTACATCCGATCAAGCTGAAACTTCGTGAATAGTTCTACGATGATGTGGAGCAGCGCATATTATTTTGAGGTTACAGTGCACCAAATATTGGCAGTTATTCCCCTTTGAAAGTTTTTGTAAACTTTTCACAGAATATTGTTATGGAGGTAATAGCATGCTAATTTTATTTTATAATAGGTATATTTTTTGCAAATAACTAAAGTTATGGCCATATGGGCAAGTTATTTATTTATTTATTTTTTTTTTTTTACATCTTCTTTTATTAGATTTGCAAGAAAATGTTGCCATTATTAAATCTTTATAAATACATTTATTAAATGATACAGAATTAAGAAGCTTGACTAATATCAAAATTTATAAACATAATTCTTGTTGTTTTTTTTATATGCTCGTTTGAAAAAGGGGATGTATTATGTTTCGGGGTATGGCGTCCGTCCGCCTTTCCATCCGTCCGTCTGTTCGTAAACTTTTTCGTTTCCGGCTAACTCCTCCTACAGTTTACATCCGATCAAGCTGAAATTTGGTATGTAGTTAGACCATGATGTGGTGCAGCGCATATTGTTTCGGGGTGACAGTCCACCAAATGTTTGCAGAGTTATGCCCCTTAGAAAATTTCTATAAACTTTTCATTTCCAGTTAACTCCTTCTACATTTTACATCAGATCAAGCTGAAACTTCATGTATAGTTAGACCATGATGTGAAGCAGCCCATATTGAATCAAGGTTACAGTCCACCAAATATTAGCAGAGTTATGCCCCTTTGAAAATTTCTGTAAACTTCTCGTTTCCAGCTAACTCCTCCTACAGTTTTCATTCGATCAAGCTTAAGCTTGATTTGTAGTTAGACCATGATGTGGAGCAGCGCATATTGTTTCAAGGTTACAGTCCACCAAATATTAGCAGAGTTATACCCCTTTGAAAATTTCTATTTTTCGTTTCATGCTAAATCCTCCCTACAGTTTTCATCCGATCAAGCTGAAACTTCATAAATAGTTACATGATGATGTGGAGCAGTGCATATTATTTCGAGGTTACAGTGCACCAAATATTGGCAGAGTTATGCCCCTTTGAATATTTCTGTAAACTTTTCGTTTCCGGCTAACTCCTCCCTACAGTTTACATCCGATCAAGCTGAAACTTGATTTGTAGTTAGACCATGATGTGGAGCAGCGCATATTATTTCAAGGTTACAGTGCACCAAATATTGGCAGAGTTATGCCCCTTTGAATATTTCTGTAAACTTTTCATTTCTGGCTAACTCCTCCTACAGTTTTCATCCAATCAAGCTGAAACTTGATTTGTAGTTAGACCATGATGTGGAGCAGCACATATTGTTTCAAGGTTACAGTCCACCAAATATTAGCAGTGTTAAACCCCTTTGAAAATTTATATTAATTTTTCGTTTCCGGCTAAATCCTCCTACAGTTTACATCCGATCAAGCTGAAACTTCATTAATGGTCACACGATGATGTGGAGCAGCGCATATTATTTCGAGGTTACAGTGCACCAAATATTTGCAGATATGCCCCTTTTAAAGTTTTTGTAAACTTTTTGCAGCATATTGTTTAGAGGTAATAGTGTGCAAATTTTATTTTATAATAGGTATATTTTTTGCAAATAACTAAAGTTATGGCCATTTGGGCAAGTTATTTATTTATTTTTTTTTTTAACAACTTCTTTTATTAGATTTGCAAGGAAATGTTGCCATTATTAAATCTTTATGAATACATTTATTAAATGATACAGAATTAAGAAGCTTGTCTAATATCAAAACTTATAAACATAATTCTTTTTGGATTTTTTTTGTTTTTTTTAATAATCTTCTGAGTTGGCTCCCTTGAAGAACAAAAATAAAATCAGTATAAAACAAGTTAAAGGTTTACAAAAAAATTTCTTGCAGCATTTTTTTTTTTTTTTTTTGATTGTTTATTTTTGTTTTGTTATTGTTTGGTCCGATATTGAAATATAGGAAAAACAAATCAGTCAAAGGCTCACATGAGCTTATAATATAGCCATGCTTCTGTCATGTGTCCTCCGTCTGAAAGCACTTCTTCCTAGACACAGCAGACTTCTCCCTATTTTCCCAGGAGGGAGAAGTCACTTCTCCCTTAATTTCTGGGCCAGCTTGGACCCTTAGGTTACAGTTCACCAAATATCAGCAGAGCTACGCCCCAATGAAAACTTTTTAATTTTTTTTTTTTTGTAATTCCACTTACAGTTTAGATCCGGAGCACTAAATTATACAGGAGCCAGTTTATGTGCTACATCGTATTACTTGCCACGGGCCTATAATGCCTTACTTGGCGGAGCTCTTGTTTTTTTTTTAATACATTTCTGAGTTGGCTCCCTTGAAGAACAAAAATAAAATCTATAAAACGGTTTGCAAAAGAAATTCTTGCAGCATTTTTTTTTTTTTTTTGTTGTTGTTGTTTATTTTTGTTTTGTTATTGTTTGGTCCGATATTGAAGTATAGGAAAAACAAATCAGCCAAAGGCTCATATGAGCTTATAATACAGCCATGCTCCTGTTGTATGTCCTCCATCCAAAAGCACTTCTCCCTAGTCGCAGCAGACCTCCCTATTTTCCCAGGAGGGAGAAGTCACTTCTCCCTTAATTTCTGGGCCATCTTGGACCCTTAGGTTACAGTTCACCAAATATCAGCAGAGCTACGCCCCAATGACTTTTTAAATTTTTTTTTTGTAATTCCACTTACAGCTTATATCCGGAGCACTGAATTATACAGGAGCCAGTTTATGTGCTACATCTTATTACTTGCCACAGGTGTATAATGCCCCGCTTGGTGGAGCTCTTGTCTAAAGTAGTGTAATAAACATACCTCTAGATGAGGCAACTATCAGTACAGTGTCTGTAGTAGTAATATAGACATACCTCAAGATAAGACAGGTATCAGTACAGTTTGTGTAGTAGTGACATTAACATACATCTAGACACTACAAGTTAAAGTACAGTGTCTGAAGTAGTGACATAAACATATCCCAAGATAAGAAGTATCAGTACAGTGTCTGTAGTACTGACATAGACATTCCTCTGGATAAGTATCAGAACAGTGTCTGTGGCAGTGACATAAACACAACCTCTAGTTAAGACAAGTATCAGTACAGTGTCTAAAGTATTGCAATAAACATACCTCCATATAAGACAACAATCAGTAAAGTGTCTGTAATAGTAACATAGACATACCTTGAGATAAGACAGGTATCAGTACAGTTTGTGTAGTAGTGACATTAACATACATCTAGAGACTACAAGTTAAAGTACAGTGTCTGTAGTAGTGACAGTAACATATCCCTAGATAAGACAAGTATCTGTATCTGTAGTAGTGACACAGACATTCCTCTAGATAAGTACCAGAACAGTGTCTGTAGATGTGGCATGTACCTATCTCTAGATAAGGCAAGTATCAGTACAGTGTCTGTAGAAGTGACATAGACATTCCTCTAGATAAGTATCTGTACAGTGTCTGTAATAGTGACATAGACATACCTGAGAGAAGTATCAGTACAGTATATGTGGTAATGACACAGACATACCTCTAGACAAGTATTGGCACAGTGTCTGTAGTAGTGACATATACCTATTTCTAGTTAAGACAAGTATCAGTACAGCATCTGTAGAAGTGACATACACATACCTCAAGATAAGACATGTGTCAGAATAGTGTCTGTAGTAGTAAAATAAACATGCCTCTAGATAAGACAAGTGTCAGTTTAGTCTGTGTGGTAGTCACATAGACATTCCTTGGGATATGACAAGTATCAGTACAGGGTGTGTAAGTGTGACATAGACATACCTCAAGATAAGACAAGTATTAGTACAGTATCTTTAGTAGTGACATAAACATACCTTAAGATGAGACAAGTATGAGTACAGTGTTTGTAGAAGTAACAGATATACCGGGAGATAAGACAGGTGTCAGTACAGTGTCTGTGGTAGTGACTTTAAGATATCGCTAGATAAGACAAGTATCAGTACTGTGTCTGTAGTAGTGACATAGACATTCCTCTAGGTAATTACCAGTACAGTGTCTGTAGAAGTGACATAGACATACCTTTAGACAAGTATCAGAACAGTGTCTGAAGGAGTGACATAATCATATCTCTAGATAAGACAAGTATCAGTAGTGTCTGACTTAATGACAAGGACATTACTCTAGATAAGACAAGACTCTCTACTGTGTTTGTGGCAGTGAGATAAACATACCTCGATCTTACAAGTATCAGTAGGTAGGAGTGACATAGCCATAACTCTTGACAAGTATCATTACAGTGTCTGTGGCAGTGACATAAACATACCTCTAGTTAAGACAAGCATCAGTACATTGTCTAAAATAGTGCAATAAACATACCTTAAGATAAGACAACTATCAGTACAGTGTCTGTAATAGTAACTTAGACATACCTTGGGATAAGACAGGTATCAGTACAGTTTGTGTAGTAGTGACATTAACATACATCTAGATACTACAAGCAACAGTACAGTGTCTGTAATAGTGACACTAACATAGCCCTAGATATGAGAAGTATCAGTACAGTGTCTGAAGTAGTGACATAGACATTCATCTAGATAAGTATCAGTACAGTGTCTAAAATAGTGACATAGACATACCTGAAAGAAGTATCAGTAAAGTATCTGTTGTAATGACATAGACATACCTCTAGACAAGTATTGGCACAGTGTCTGTAGTAGTGACATAAACATATTTCTAATTTTTTTTGTCATCGACAGGCCATGTGATAAACAGAATCTTACATCGTGATCATTTAATATGAAATTTATGAATTTAATTATGAATTTATGTCCTGGGTATGACGTAAAACTGCATCCATCTGTGACACTCAACATGAGTGTGGGAATGTGAGGCTGCCCTCTATCACAGTTGCCTCCCCACCTTCAGGGTAACGAGGCTGCCACAACCTGGGTGGCAGAGCTAGGCAGCAATCATCTACAGACTGATGGCTTGGTGTTCTAGCTGTTGTGGTTTGGCGGACGATCCTTTCTTTATAAGGACAACGGCAAAGCACACTGCCCGAGTGCGGGAACGGCGCGCATACTCAGATGCCGTAAAAGAACTGAGTTGGGATGTCAGCTAGGACTGCTTTGACTTTTACCTTAACTTGATACCATCATGATAATGAGACAATAAAAACGGACATCGATAATAAGATTGTTTTTCTAATAAAGCAGGTTCCTGCCACCCTGTGACGTGACATTACTTTTAGGGTCAGGCAGTTTCTTCATATGGGAATGAGTGAAAAAATAATTTATTATATATGGGAACAGTCTACATTCAGCAAATCTGTGCATTCCAATAAGAAGCTTTGCTCGATAGATAAATTATATTTGGCCAACAGGAACAATCATTTTAATATGCAGGTTGATGTCTGTCAAAAGTGATAAAGTAACGTGTTACTTGTCTTTGCATGTCTTATAAAATGGCATGCATGTTCATAGTCTCAGTGGCAGTGGATGAAACGATACCAGTTGATTATCTTATTGCACATTTGAATTACACATGCCCAAATGAGCTGCATATATATGCAGATTTCACAGCATTTGCTAATTTTAACTGCACGATACGTTAACCTATAGATAATGTGCTATTCTATTCTGTATTTCACACCTTCAACAGAAAAACAACAGTACGGTCGTCTTAAAAGAGTCTTAATCCAGAAGGTCCCTTAGGCAGTTACCTGTGTGACATTACTCTTCCCGCTCTTTTAATCACTCTTCCCGCTCTTTTAATCACGTGTCAGTTTCTTTTCTGTGGACAAGAAAGTAAACAAAGGATTTTTCTCATGATGAAAAAAATCTATATTTTCTTTCTTTTTCTCCGGTTAACTTTCTTTATCCTTGTCTTTCTTATGCTCCTCTGTCATTCCTTCCACAGTTTATCTTATTTCTTTATGCAAATCATTTTTCGATTTTTTGATATTATTTGTCTTTGTCATGAGTTTTCTCAACTTTTCATAAAAATTGTTTGTAGCAATTGTGGACATATTAAAGTGCAGTGGGATAATCACCCAAATTGCCTTTCATGTTCTTCTTGTTCCAGGTTGTTGATTTGTTCTACGTGTAGTAATTGGTCTGAAAATACATGGATTCTTGCCGATAAAAGAAGAACATACAGAAAGTCAATGATGACTAAGAAGAGACACAACAAGCAGAAGAAACAGATTGTTGTTTCTGATCCGTCAGATGACAGTTCTGTGGATGGGAACACCACCCCACAGGGCTATACTGCCAGGGATAGGCCCCATCCTGGTTGTGTCTTTATGGGTGCTATAGGCACTCAAAAAAGTCTAAGTCCACCAGTCACCAGGCACCAGTCAACCAGTAACCAGTCAGTTAGTCACCAGTCAACCAGTCATCAGATAAGATTTCACCGGTCAACCAAGCATCAGTCAACCAGGAACTGGTCAACCAGTCACTGGTCAACCAGGCAATGGTCATGTGATACCAGGCATCAAGCACCGGTCACCAGTCACCTGTCATCCAGTCACCGGTCATTGGAAAGTGATTACCAGGCACCGGGCACCAATCACCAGTTACCGGGCATTTTATCACCAGGCACCAGTCATCCAGGCACCGGTCACTAGGCACCAGTCAACTTACCAGGCTCCAGTTTGCAGTATTCATGCTATAGGCAGCGAATACAGAATAACTAACCAGACGGTTTTGGGTTCTGACTGAGCATTCATTTTCGAATGAGCCTCAGTTCCCAACTACTGCAAAAAGAGTATTATTGCCTATTGAGCCTGATTTTAGCAATATGTCTGACCCCAGTATAGTTATAGAGCCACCTAGTAATACCTGGAGGTCAGACAATAGACAGACATCTCAGACTAGACGTACTAAAAGAAAACACAAATCTAGAAAGAGAAGAAGGCATAGATCGTCTTCTTCTTCCTCCTCTTCTAGATCATCCTCTTCAGACTCCGGTAAACTTAGTAATAAATCTAAGAGGTCTAAACAGTCACATAAGAGGAGAAGACGATCGACATCTTCTTCTCCCTCCTCTTTTCTAATCATTCGGTAAATGATTATGGCAGATATAAAAGAAGTAGACAATCTCCATAGGTTGCAGCAATACCATCTACGCTGCAACCTGCAGAAACAACCAATATAACACCTATATCACAGTCTGATAGTGTTGCACAGCACTCTGCAAAGGACACAGGTTCTGAATCAGAGCAAGAAATCTGGTTATTTGACAGAGCCATAAATAAAGTGTTCAGACTCTTACCTCAGGAGTCCTAGACCTACCAAAGAAAAACTCCTGCTAAGCCCCTTTCTGGCATTGAGCACTTAATGGAGTCGTATGCGACTCCATTATTAGTGCTACCACAATCAAAGTTGGTGGAGAATACCATGAAATTTCTCCAGAATAAGTTGAATTCTGAGAAATGTGGTAAAGATTGGTTATGTTCACAAAGTTTAGTCACGTCTTTGACGCCGACTAAATTCTACAGGAGCCAAAATCAATATTTCTTAACTGAAAATATTCCACCATTAGAAGCGGACACTTCTTTGCTGGATTTATCCAGCAAAGGAAGATGTTCTATACCAGTTAAAGGTCTAGCAGTATGGGAAAAAAGAGCTCGCAAACTAGTGGCGATAAATTCGCATGCAGACTTGTTCTCTTCTGCTACCTACTTATGTTTGGAACAGCAGTCCATGTCTGTCACAACCCTGTCTAGACTTTAAGAGTCTGTAGCTAAGTCTATTAAACATGCCACAGCAATGTCTACTATCTTAGCTACAGAATTATTCCAGGCTAGATGTGATGTGGCTTTAGCCAATTCAAAGTTTCTTTTGGAGAATTCATGTTACAAACTACGAAATGCTCTAATTTATGCCAAGTCTCTATTTGACAATAAAATCAAGGAAGTTGCCAAGGGCAATTATGAAGCACAACAGCAAAGGTTCTTGGCATCTTCCTCAACTAATACAAACATACAACAACAACAAAAGATGGCTTATTCGGCTCCAACAGCCTTTAAGAGTCCTAGACAGCCGAATAAGCCTTCTAAGCCTAAACAGGCGCAACCTTACAGGCCTAAAAGTCAGAGCCAGTCCTTTTCGTCCAGTACTAGAAAGGACTATTCAAAGAGGAGTGGTAACACGAAACAGTTCCCCTCCTCAAAACATGCCTCATCCTCCACAAAGTTCTGAAATCCAACCCTTTCCACTGCCTGTCTTACCACGACCAAACATTCCAGTGGGAGGAAGATTGGCCCACCTTGTGGAACAATGGGAAGAGTTAACAGACAACAAATGGGTCCACTCTATCATTCGAAATGGTTTCAGGATACCATTAAGGTTACCTCTTCCTCTTTCGGTAGTTCCGATAAGTCTGAGTCAGTCTTCCTCCCAGTTATTACCAGAAGAGATCGCAGAACTTCACTAGAAATGGGCAGTGGAAAGGGTACTTTGTGGAAACTCCTGGCTTTTATTCCCGGCTATTTCTCATACCAAAAAAGAATGGAAAGTTACGTCCGGTAATAGATCTTTCTATACTAAATCAATAAATACATAAGGAAACAACCTTTCAAGATGGAGACATTCAAGTCAGTAAGACAGTCGATATTGGTCAACGACTGGGCTGTCTCCATAGACCTGACAGATGCGTATCTTCATATCCCAATTCATCCACAATCCAGGAAATTCATTTCTTTGGTTCATCTACGGACATCAAGTCTACCAATTCATGGCCTTACCTTTCGGAATGTTCCTGTTCGTGGCTTTTCACCAAACTAATGGACGTAATAGCAGTGCACTTGCGTCAATATGCCATCTCCCGCTTTCCGTACCAAGACAATTGGCTGATAAGAGATTTGATCCGCAATCCACTAATATCTCACACAATCTATTGCCTTCAAATAGTACAGAGTCTAGGTTTCATATCAAATCTAAAGAAGTCAGATTTGATACCAGCACAGAAATTCACGTTTATAGGCATGGGATTTCTGACACAACAAAATATAGTCAGGGTACCAGTCAGTTCTTTTATTCTGACTATTTCTTTCTCAGACTCAAGTTTTGGCACAAACTTTTCTTTCTCTTTTGGGCAAACTCAGTGCAGCAGCAGACTTTGTTCTCCTAGGCAGACTCCACTTACAGTCTCTGCAAATGTGTCTATTATCTGTCTGGAGACCTCACATTCTTCCTCTCGATCATCAAGTTCCGATTAACAGTATGATTCGATTCCATTTGAAATGGTGGATGGACACCAATAGCTTCATTTAGGGAATGTCGGTCATTACGGATTGGGAGCTCATCTAGAACTGATGAGACTATCCTTTCATGGTTGCTGGTTGGAAGACCAATCCCAACTCCATATCAGTATACTGGAAATAATGGCCATTCGTTTCGCACTGAAGAAAGCCATAAGATATATACACCATTCTTGTGTCATGATTTCTACCAACAACACAACAGTGGTCTCTTATATCAACAAACAAGGAGGAAGACATTCCCCCAGCCTATCTGTACAGGTATGGAAGATCCTCCATTGGTGCCTGGAACACAATGTTGTTATCACAGTTCGACATAGCCCAGGCAAATTCAATATTTTGGCAGATCGTCTCTCGAGAATGGACAAGCCTCTCAAAACAGAATGAGCATTGGATCAGTCGAGTGCAAACTCCATTTTCCAAATGCTCAATTACCCCAATGTGGATCTGTTTGCTACACGCTTCAGTCACAAACTCCCATTGTATGTAATTCCAGTTCCGGACAATCATGCCTTAATGATAGTCACATTATCAGTGAACTGGAATCTTCATCATTCCTATGCGTTTCCTCCAACAACTCTGATACCTTCTGTTCTAGCCAAGATACAGCAATCTTAGTGCAGAATAGTTCTTACTGCTCTTCTTTGGCCCCAACGCCGTTGGTTCTCAGAAGTATTACAACTGTTAGTATCAGCTCCAATTCTTCTTCTGCTCTTTCCAAAACTACTGACACAAGCAAAAGGAAAGTTTCAACATCCAAATCTCCCATTACTCGAACTTCATGCTTAGGAGTTATCAAACAATCAATCAGAGATAAAAAGTTTTAGCAAAATGTTGCAGATTTTGTCTCAAAATCAAAATGAACATCATCTCAGAAGGTCTATGATGCAAAATGGATTGTATACTCCAATTGGTGTTATAGAAAGAAGGTTAATCCGGTCTCGGCCCCTCTTACTGTAATTGCCGACTTCCTCAGTTACCTTTTCTCTGAGAAAAAGTATCAAATAAGTACTATAAAGGGATATAGATCCATGATCTCTAATACTCTTAAATTTAAGACTGGAAATAGGATCAGATCTAATCCTATCTTGTCAGAATCAATTAGATCTTTTGAATTGCAACGCCCAGTACAAAGAACTCTTACTCCTAAATGGGATTTATCTTGGGTCTTAGTCTGTCTTCAGAAAGCCCCATATGAACCTCTAAATAAGGCGTCTAGACTTTATGTTACGATTATTAAGACAGCCTTTCTATTAGCTCTTGCCACTGCTAAAAGATGCAGCGAGATTCATGCTTTGGCAGTGGATGCAAATCATTTAAGATTCAATCAATCTGATGGCTCAGTATCATAGATAGTACAAACTGGGTTTTTGGCTAAGAATCAACTTCCATCCATCTGCCCAGATCTCTAATTTAGCTCAAACATGTAAAAGGGAACACTCGGATAGATTTTTATGCCCGATAAGAGCATTAAAATTTTACCTTAAAATGACTAGATCTTATCGTCAAAATAGAACTAGACTATTAAAGGCAACCAAGATATCTCTAAGGCTTCTGTTTCCAGATGGGATCTATTAAACTTGCCTATAGGAAACTCATCCGTAGAGACATTTCTTTCCTAAAGATTAAAGTTCATGAAGTTAGGGCAGTATCTTCTTCCTGAGCATTCTTTGATAAGGTTCCGTTTAATGAAATACTCGAAGTAGCAGTCTGGAATCAATCCTTTACTTTTGCTAAATTCTATTTGAGAGATATGTCTCAACAAGCAGTAAATCTTCAACTATGGGCCCAATAATTGTTGCCCAAAAAGTGGTGGGGGGTCAGGAAAATAGAGCCTTTGACGCTTAAAGAAGACTGACAGCCTCCAAAGCCTACAGTACATATATTAAGGTAATTAATACCTTATATGTATGTTAGGAATTTAGATCATTCCTAGGATTATATTTCATGAATGTATCTTATTCCTTAGAGTTTCCAGAGTCTTTATCCAGAGTATAGGCTCCTAAATCATCATATATCTTAATCGGATTTTGATTAACGTGCAGGTACAGGGGCAACATCCACATCAGTGGGCCCCCTTCCAGATAGCTGGCTTGCTGCATGCATGGCAGATCTCACACCTGATCTCCAGGTATGTCTATCATGAGGGTTGATAGCCAAGAGCTTCCACTCTCTGCAATCCCTCACTGTCAGCTGCTTCCATATCATTTTGGGCCTCCCAGGCCCACGCTTTCCATCAACCTGTATGTCAAAGGCTGTCTTGATTGCACCACTGGAGCGTTCCACATGTCCATACCATCGGAGTCTTCTCTCCCTCAAAATGAGGTCCAGATCCTCAATGCCAAGCTGCGCAAGTAGCTCATTGGACCTGGTGGTGACAGTGTCTTGCGGCCCGACATCGCAGATCTGTCTGATCACTGCCCTGTCATTTCGCTGCAGACGCTGGAGGCTCGGCTTTGCCACTGGCCAAGTCCCGCTGGCATGGAGCATTGCGCTCCGCACACGAGCTGTACACACGGCCACGTGTTTTGAAAGAGAGGTGGCGTGAAGAGAGGACTGGCAGCAGATCCTTGAACTTCTTCCAGGCGGTTTTCACACGTGTTGTGGCCGAAAGTTCACAGCCACCTGCCGCTGAGAGCATGTCTCCTAGGGAGCAAAAGGAAGCTCCCTCCTAATATGCAAATTCTAGCACATTATTTATAAGTTAGTGCATTGTGCAGTTAAAATGAAGTTATTAAAAGTAAAACATATTTTAACTAGCAATACTTAACCTATAGATAAGAGAATCCCCCCTTCCTTCCTCGTGTAGCTCAGTTCATATTGCTTTATCCTTCAAACTGACACGTGATTAAAAGAGTGACATCACATAGGTAACTGCCTAAGGGACCTTCTGGATTAAGACTCTTTAAGATGACTGTACTGTCTTTTTTCAGCAGAAGGTGTGAAATACAGAATAGAAAAACACATTATCTATAAGTTAACTATTGCTAGTTAAAATATGTTTTACTTTTAAAAGCTTCATTTCTCACAATGTCTGGCAGATGTCTGGCAGATGTCTGGCATTGCAATGACTGATCAGCAAAACTATCAACCCTGATCAAACTCTCTGTCGTGCAGACCAATCGAGGTCTGTGAGATTTACATTTATGACATGTTAACTGTTCTGCTTTAGTGGTTATTTAAGTCATTGCGGAGAAATATCCCCTGCATTTAGAAACAATAGAAAGAGTGAAAAAAAAAAGATCTTCAGAAACTGCTATCATTCACGGAAATTACCAAATGGAAAAATGCCAAACCGATTTGCATTTGTCAGTTTCTTAAACCCTGCTAGAGCCTTGGCAAAGCTCTAGATCATGTGTTCCTTTTAAGTTTAAAAATGCGCAGTGCTGTTAATTTTATTTTTTCTTCCATATTGGAAACGTTCCTTTTCTCATCTGATGTCAATTGAAAAGCCCTTGAGTTGAACCCTCCAAACAATGGCAGAGAGGTTGCACTGAACCACTAGATAAGACACTTATCAGGGAAATTTTTATTTTCTATCTGCCTGCCTGTCTGTCTGTGTGTCTGTCTGTCTCTCTCTCTCTCTGTCTCTCTCTCTCTCATATGTATATGTAACGGGTCCGAGGTCTTGTATATTGGCCAATATGAAATTACTTGGTTAATGACAATTTTATTAATTAACTTCAGTAATAATAATGATGATAATACTACTACTACTAATAATAATAATAACTTAGGGAAGGGCATATAACTTGATTCATGACAATTTTGTTAATTAAAATTCTGTTTTTATTATTGATGTCATTAATTTGACGACAGATGTCCAATAATCAATAGCATTAATTGGAAACATAACTGTGTCCAAATATTTAGAACATTTACTGTATTTGTCATTTTGTGACACAAAACTACCCATCTGATTGACAGCCAGAGTGCCAACTGACATTGTAATTAACATCATCAGTTGTAGTGAAATGGACATGGTTTTCCTTAACTAACTAAAAGAGCAGAGGACATCATTGCACCAAAATGTCTTCTCTAAAAATGATTTAAATATAGGAAAGTGACATTATTTTCTTACAATAAGGTAGGCAAAACTAGAAGTTCTATTTCATTTTAGGCAGTTGGACTGTGCATCCACTAACATGGACCATGTACCATCACACATTCATAGACATAATAAATCATATTAGTAAGACATGATCTATGAATATTGCAGTTCTTTGACTTTTTTTTACCTGATGAGTTCCTCTACAGGTTATACCATTCAAACACATTCTTTCTACTTCTTGTTTGCATCATGTTTGTTGATATGTCCGAAAACAAAAGTAAGTTGGTTAACATTCTTATTTTGCTGTTTTATATCTGTCCTTCTTAGATCCATCGCGGCACGCCAATTTCATACATTTTGCAATTCTTTCAGGAACACAGGGTACAAGTTTTTATATTTTACAGCGTTTTTATATTTTACATCGTCGGCTGATTCGCATGTTATCTGCCATTTTGAATATTCATCATCGAACCTTGTAACTACGTAACCGTGTGATGTAATACTTAAGAGGTATTGTCAACTACCAAAGGGGAAGTCAGGTAATAAAAAAAATAATAAAAATCAATAAAAAAATCTCATTTATGCAAACAATTCGCTCAAAGAGGGGTGTTTAAAAACAAATAAATTATTCTGAACTGTGCTCAAATGCCCCAGATAAAGCAAAGTTGAGTTTGGGTTGTACCCATTTTCAAGAGCACTCGAAACTTGAGCGGATGACCAACAGGGCAAATACAAGAAAAACAGGGCCAATGTAGGATTTTTCCATATTGGCCCTGTTTATTTCGTATTGGCCCTGTTTGTTATCTGTATGAAGCAGGCTGTTTTGGCTGTATAAATGCAATATTATCATAGTTGATTAATAAATATCTATCTTACCCTGTGCAAATTTAGTAAAAATATTAAAAATAAAAAGTTCCCATAAGACAAGTGAAATAAAAATGACAGATTTAAATGTTGAAAGTCAGAAAAAGATGGACAGTGAAAGCTAAAAGGATAAAAACAATGTACTGGCATCATAAAAAGCACCTGTAAATGTTGAAAACATATTTTATGGATATTCGTTCAAAGTGTCTCTTCAAGTGTTTCTAATGAGTTCGCTCACCACATGTTTTTGTGGAGAAATAAGGAAAATATAAGTACTTTTTGGTTCAAAAAAGGAAGAGAGAAAAATGCTTTATCTAGAGCTGTACATAAATGTAAATGATTGTGGCCCACTCTACACAGTCAGAACAGTGATAATTGGCTATAATCATTAATCATTATAAGAAATGATCAGTGAATCACCATGACAATATCTACAGTCAATGAAGTTCTAAGGAATGTTTCAGTGTCTAACTCAATATTTATACTGGAAAAATCAGACAACACAAAAGCTGTTCTCTTTCTCTGTTTACAATGGTTATAGGAGCAACAGCAACTAAAGAAATTCTGAATCTATCTGCATTTCAAGAAAACCCTTTTACAGTTCATAAATAATCACATTGAAATCAGCTGGTCAAATGGAAATATTGTTTACATTATTTAGTATTTAAATGAGCTGGGGCACAGCATTGCATGTGTTCCCAGGGAAATCTGATCAGCCTGCACATCTGCACCCTGGCACACAGTCTGATCAGTCTTTGCAGGGCTCTGTGTGTAGCCCAGGATCCAAAGCTTCTTCAGATAGCAAAGACTCTGATCAGCTGCATATAGGCACAGGCTGATCTGAGTCTTAGCTAGGCACGCATGCAATACAGTCTTGTAGGAAATGTTGTGCCTCAGCTCAAATATAAAAGAGGATACGCAGGAGAAGCCACAGTCATGAAGGAGAGCCTTCTTGAGGCATGAGAAGAAGGAATGAGGAACAATAAATGACAAGACACAATGGCAGACTTGTAATAACCCATATACAGTGAATAACTGCAACAAATAAACTCTTTGAATAGTCAGCAGATAAACTAATGAGTTGGGTGTGGGGCTTAAACTAGCTTACACTAGTTCAACTTGATCAGAAACTTGCCCTTAGTTATGATACAGCTTCAGATTACAAATATGTGTGCGATCTGCATAGGGTCCTTTAAAAAACACATTAAAAACAAATTGTCTGATTTTAACGAAAAGAATAATTTATACTGTATGTGTCCTTATACTGTATGTGTTTGTAAATATGAGTAAGGAAGTCAGTGTAAGTTTTATTATTTCAGTCAGGAGATTATTCTCATGTAGCCCCTGAGGATGAGACACTGAGAAAGATTATTGCAGAAGAGAATGAGCGGGACAGTTTCACTGTGGTTGTAATACAAGGGATCAATTCAGAACATATACAGTACCTGAAAACACAAAGCAAGATGTGGACCAAACAATTAGCGTAAGACATATTATCTGTACAACATATGAAAAGGGCCCATATGGCATTGATGAATAGTGAAGGACTAGGTCAGCTCATGCATGCATGAAGTTGGATCAGGGTTTCTGTATTCTAGTGTTTCCATTTATTCTGTAAGAGAGAAAAGAAAATTTGGCTCAGGGCCCTTTATACACTTGACATAAGTTATAATGATAAAAAATGTAGAAAGTTATGGCATATGGGTAGGAAGTGAACCACACTGCTTTAGGCAATGCCACATATGTGGGAAAGAGGGTATGGGAGTGAGGGGAGGGTGGCATTTATAGCTCACCTGAGCAAAGCTCAGGATGAGCTTTTGTGATCACCCTCTGTCCGTCATCTGTTGTCAGTCGTCCGTGATCAGCAATTAGTTTGTTAACCACTCTAGAGGTCACAGTTTTTAACTTTGTAATACATTAACCTATAGATAATGTGCTATTCTCTTCTGTTTTCACACCTTCCACAGAAAAACAACCTTTCAGTCGTTAATTAAAGTCTTAAACCAGAAGTTCCCTTAAGCAGTTACCTGTGTGACGTAACTCTTCCCGCTCAATTGATCACGTGTCAGTTTCTTTTCTGTGGACAAAGAAATTCAACAAGGATTTTTTACCTGTGAAAAAAATAAAATAAAAAAAAAAATAAAGATAAAATGATAAAGATTATTTCGTGTTGGTGTTGATTTACTGTACCAAATTATTTACCTGTGAAAGAAATTCGGATTATTTCTTTTCCTCACGGATAAATTTCTGTATCCTTGTGTTTCTTTTGTTTCTTTATCACTCTTTTCACTAACCATGTTATTATTTAAAATTTTCGATTGTCGTTTTCTTGCATTTATTGACTGGCTATTTCGACATGCGTTTTCGCGACTCTTGCTATAATCGGCACAATGCTCGTGTGCAGTCGGTACGGAAGTCGTGTTCTTATATAAAAAATTTTAACTTGTTTCTTTTTGTTCCAGGTTATTCAGCGATGCGACATGTTATACCTGGACTATTACTGGATATCTTGTGAGTTGGCAAAGATTTCTATGGTGGAGAAGCTGATTAGTAAAGAACTTGTCAACTTGTCTTATGGGTTATACGACAATTCTTTACTGATGGGAGCCCCACCCCATATGGCTATACTGCTGGGGTAAGACCCATCAAGGTGGCATCTTATGGATGCTTAAGTATCCAAAAGTCTAAGTCCACCAGTCACCGGTCACCAGTCACCGGTCATTCATTATCAGCTTCACCAGTCACCGGGCATCCAGGCATGGATAAAATCACCGGGCATTCCTTACCAGTCCCCGGTCATCCAGTCACCGGGCATCCAGGCAGGGATAAAATCACCGGGCATTTATCATCCAGTCAATTATTCACGGGTACTAGTGTCCGGTCATTGTGACGGATTACTAGTTACTCCTACCGGGCAACAGTTACGAGTACTAGTGTCCGGTCATTGTGTTGCATTATTAGTGACTCCTACCGGGCTACAGTTACGAGTACTAGTGTCCGGTCATTGTGTCGAATTATTAGTGACTTCACCGGGCAACAGTTACGAGTACTAGTGTCCGGTCATTGTGTCGCATTATTAGTGACTCCTACCGGGCAACAGTTACGAGTACTAGTGTCTGCTCATTGTGTCGAATTATTAGTGACTTCACCGGGCAAACAGTTACGAGTAGTGCTAGTGTCTGGTCATATGTCCAGTTACTAGTGTATACCACTGGCAAATAGTTATGAGTACTAGTATCCAGTCATTGTATCGGATTACTAGTGACGTCTACTGGGCAGTAGTTATGAGTTCTAATGTCCAGTCATTGTGTCAGATTACTAGTGATTGGGTAACAGTCACTAGTCCCCGAACAATCTATTATTGTTCATAGAGCTTTATAGACAAGTCAAGTCAATGGATATAAGTTATAAAATGAAATACATAGTAACCTTATATGTATATAAATTTCTGTACAGTCTTTCCCGAATCAGACTAGAATTCTAAATAGTCCATTGACTTATTATAGGAGTGTAATTCTATTAATATTTTAAATTAACTTATGCTTTATCTCTTTCATTCACTAGAAAGAGGCTAACTTCCGATTCTAACGAAATTTCACCTGGCAGTAGTTTCGTAGACTAGTGCCAGGTCATTATGTCGGATTACTAGTGACCGAGTAGTAGTCACTAGTCCTCGAACAATCTATTTTTATTCATTCAGCACAATAGACATGTCTAGTCTTGGGTTATAGGTTATAGAATGACAGCGATGGGTTCTAATACCTTGTAGCCCCTAATATTCTTGAATTCTGTCCAGTCATTTTTGAATTAGACTTAAAATTCTATATATATATATTTATTCTTGAAAATGAATTAAGAATCATCGGTTACGATCAAATTCGCAATTCATTTAATAAGTGTAGAAGATACTTCCATCTATAATTAAATAATTTATATCTCTCTATTCGCTACAGAGATTAACTTCTTAGATATTCACCTTATTCGGCTCCAAGTCAAAGGTGAATTCTATAAAACTATCGTTATTTCTAAGAAGAAAAATATACACGAAATCTAAAAAAATTTTCTTCTTTCCTCCTCTGTTTTTCTACATGCTCCCGATATGTATCAGCATGTAATCTAAGGAATAAATTGACAAGAAAGAAGCAATCGTTCCTCTCTACTTTCTATTAATATTACATTCATAAGGTATCGGAAATCTACACAAATTAGATACTGAATTAAGAGTTTATTTATTTATCTGCTACCTCTCTAGATTACAAAGATTAAAAACTCTAGTTGAGGTACATATTTCCTTTTGCCTTTGTACATGGATAATAGCTGATCCGTTAAGCTATGATTCTGTATTATACTGTCTATTGATTATTAATTATATAAGAGTCTAGGTCAGTCGTGCTCTGTCTAAACTCTGCTATAAAATAATAAATAAGAAGAAAATCTTATATTTAGGCATATATATAATTCAATACGTTCTTTACCTTGCCCTTTTTATTTTTCTTCTGGATCATTTAAGACTACGATAGTAATATACCAGATAATTTTGTCTCAGTTAGAAAATTTACGCTGAAGATTCTTCATCTGGGAATAATAATTTTACTATGATTACAATTGGAAATTATTTAGGAAGGTTTAAAACTTATAATCAACTAGACCTAATCTACGTATATTTTTTAGGTCTACATTATCTTCTTGAGGAATAGTTTGCTTCGACTAGCTCTATACCTCTAATATTTCACTTATAACTAGAGTCCATGTCAATCAAAATTTTCTCGCACTTTTGGTATAGACAATGGATACATATTTAGTAAAGGCATTAATTTATTCAGTACATGACTGATTATTATTGCCTAAATTAAATATTATATACAATACTTTCCATTTCATTTTTTGTTGGCTTTATAACTATTCAGAAACTGCCAAAGTCAATCATTTCCTTCCTCTAAACTTTCCAAAGCCTTAGATTATATTTATATATATTTAAAAAAAAAAAAAAATGCTTAGAGGTTAATTAACGATAGTTTACCTCATAATAGCAGATATTTTCATATTCATATTAATCATCCCTTTGTTCTACTCTGTACGTTCTAGGCTTAGACAAAAGGGAAAACATCCTTAATTATGAGTCGGTAAAGAATTAAGATACATTTCATTATCTCTTTACCCCTTTTTTATGTTTACATTCGTTAAGGGGTCATAGTTCTTCTCGCTAAGAGTTCAAGTTCAGTTTGCGAGTAATGCAAAGATTAATATCTTGATTTCCATTTCACATCAAAAATGGTCTATACATACATGCCATTAGCTGTTAGCAGAAATCTGTGAGATTTTGCAAATTTTTAGGGGAGATTTGATGAAATTCTGTGAGATTTTTCTGAAAATCACTTACAAGCTTACATAAGTTAGTTAAAAGCCATTATTTTAATGAATTAAGCTTGGGATAGCCATGCTGATATGTGATTTATTTCTAGTTCTTCAAAAGATAGCTTATTAAATGGTATGAAAATTCTGTGAGATTTGAAAATCTTATGGGAAACGGGGTCCAGAAGGGCCAAAATTCTGTGAGATTTTGTCTCACAGTGTGAGGTATGGCATGTATGTCTATATATATATAGATAAATATCTTTTCCGAAACTGGAGATTTATTCTTTCCACATAATAAGTCATTTCAAGACGTTTTGATGATTTTGAACAAATGCACTGCCTTGATTCATAATATAGAATTTGTTTATATAAACTTCACAATGTAGTAAGTGCCGCACTTTCGTTCCTGGTCAGATCTTACTTTTTATGATACACTTTCGAATACTTGAAAATAATTCAATTCTACACTTGTTTAACTAAGCCTAAAACAAGCTCTAGTTTTTGGAATGGATATTATCCTTCGATTCAGTTCATGGAGATATATCCATTTAGATCCCATTATCTCTATTTCAATCATACAAAATTCTAATGACTAAGTACTCTTTTTCTACGTACGAATACAGAATACGAGTCTCCATTGCAGCATATTGGTTAAAGATTAAACGAATTTTATCTTAAACCTATATGACGTTAAATTAATAATTACCTATATTATTTCATATTTATACATGTTTTTACCCTTGCATCAGGGATCGTGGTAATAATATTATTTTATTACTTTATATTGTTTACGCATAGATCTCCAGAGTATATATATATATATATTTTCTTCCTGAATTCATTTACGAGTACGTAATTTGATATTTCAGGAATTACCAATTATGCAGAAATAGATTTATACCATTAATATTCAATTATAAAATTTTAATTGAATATTTATCTATAAAATTCTGGGCAGTAATTTTATAACAAGTTATATGTTGAATAATTCCTTGTTTAATAAATAGTTACGCTTAACCTTTTATTTATAGCAGGAATTTGTCTGGTAGTATAATTTTAATTTAGTATTCATATATTTCTTACTATTCTTAAATATGCGTATAGAATATTAATACTATCTCTTAACTTATAAATTAAGTGTTTTAGAGATTATTAATCAGTACTATTGTATAATCTTTCTTTAGAGATTATCACACTATTATTTTTTCTCTTAGTCCTCCTTTTCTGAACATTTTGATTCGTCATTACAAAGTGGACTTTTTAACATTTCTTGATTTCCATGATTATTTACTCAGGAGTATTTTTCATGACAATCTTCTGGCATAGAAAGATTCTATCCAGTTTCGGGGTGGTCGGGTGGTGCGAAGGTGCTGTGTATCTTACATCACCGGGGCGTCCAACTGATATTGGCTTACAGTTGGGCAAGGCCTGCTATCCTTGTAGTGGGTAAGGGTAGAGGGGGAATGTTTTTATTTCTTCTGTTTCTTCACTTTCATTCCTGTTCTTCTTTCTTCCCTGTCCCTCTCTTTCATCTCCTCTACTCTCTCTTCTGTCTCTTTTCTCCCTTTCTCTGGGAGACGACACAAAATGACCCTCAAGGGTTGACGTGTCGTTAAACCCCAACACAATCAATCTATCCAGTTTATTACTTATTGCTTAATCTTAGCAATACGGTAAGATTTAGCCAAAATATGACCGTCACAGTTAGCTGCGATCAGCCTTATTCTTATCTCTCTTATTGTCTGTCAAACTCTACGTTATGATGTTGGCAGTCTCTTCTTTATTAATTTGTCCAGGACATCAAACGCTTTTATATGTCCATGACAAAAGTATTTATCATGATTTAGGTTGCTTTTCCTCCCAGCAGTCTTATGCAACCTCTGTATTTTTCTTATTGCTTGACTAAAAATTCGTAATACAATTAGTCTAGCAATAGTTTTAACCATTATTTTTATGTATATCTTTTCTTCTGATGGATAACTGAGTTACAGTTAAGTTAACTCCATCTACTTTTATTATCTCCCCTTCTTTAATTGATCAAAGGGGAATAATTATACAACATTGTGGTCATTTCAAGTCTATGTCTGTTTATCGGAAACGGTTCTATCGCTCCAATTAACAGGCACTAATTAGTTTATAATTCTAATAGCTTAGACTATTACAATTAGATAGCTTCACATATCTAGAATTTCATCCAAAATATCTACATATGTCAGTTATCTATAGGAAACTCCACCGAGTAGACATTTAAATCAAGACCCTAGATAGACTACTTATGGTCTTGACTTTTGTTTTACAAATTTTGTTTCAAAAAAATTATCTCTATATTCCTAGCTTACATTGCAATGGAATATTTAGGTTATGTCTTAATGACTCCTTTTTCTTTTTGGAGCCAATTGTTGTTTCCCAAAAGAAAAAAAAAAGGGAGGGGGGGGGAGGGGGTGGGGGCAATGTTAGGGCTCTGAGACTTAAGAACTGGCTTCCTCTAGAGTCTACTATTATATATAAGGTTGTTAGATCATAACACCTTAAAGATATGCTATATTGTGAATCTAGATCATTCTTTCTATTAAATATAGAATTAGAATGTGTCTGATTCCTTAGAGTTTACTGAGTCTTTAACCAAAAGTGGTGAGATATTATTTATTTGGTGTTAGAATTAGGAAAGCACCTCCCTCCTATTCTTCAAATTCTAGCACATTATCTATAGGTTAATATATTACAAAGTTAAAATGAAGTTTTTTAAAAGTAAAACGTATTTTAACGAGTAATACTTAACCTATAGATAATCAATTATCTCCCTCCGCCCACCCTCGCTTATCTCTCCTAATTGTGTCTACACATAAAAGAAACTGACACGTGATCAATTGAGCGGGAAGAGTTATGTCACACAGGTAACTGCCTAAGGGACCTTCTGGTTTAAGACTTTAATTAATGACTGAAAGGTTGTTTTTCTGTGGAAGGTGTAAAAACAGAAGAGAATAGCACATTATCTATAGGTTAAGTATTACTCATTAAAATATGTTTTAGTTTTAAAAAACTTCATTTTACCCAATCTTGATGAAACTTGCTCAGAATATTTTTCCCTTTGAAATCTAGGTCAAGTTCGAAACTGGGTCACTTGGGATCAAAAACTAGGTTACCTGGTCAAATCTAAGGAAAATATTGTTAACACTCTAGGGGTCCCATTTTTCAAACAATCATCATTAATCTTGCTCAAAATGTTTGCCTTGATGATTTCTGGGTCAAGTTCGAAACTGGGTCACTTGGGATTAAAACTAGGTCACCAGGCAAAATCAAAGGAAAACCTTGTTTACACTCTAGCAGTCACATTTTTGAAGCAATCATCATGAATCTTGCTCCAAATGTTTGTCTTGATGATTTCTAGGTCAAATTTGAAACTGGGTCACCTAGGGTCAAAACTAGGCCACCAGGCCAAATCAGCGGAAAACCTTGTTAACACTCAAGCAGTCACATTTTTATTAGCTCGCCTGAACAAGGTTTCTTAGCTCGCCTGAACAACTTTTATTAGCTCCCCTGAACAACGTTCACGGAGAGCTATTGTACTACCCTAGGCATTGGCGGCAGCATTGGCGTTGGCGTCGGCGTCCACAAATGTTAAAGTTTTCATTAAAGTTTTTAAGACCTGATTATTTCCTAACCTTACCACCAGTTTGATTCATCTTTGGTATGATGATACAGATTGGTCCAAAATTTTGTGCAATACCATCCCCACCACCCTAGGTCATGTCAAGGTCAAGGTTACAGACTTCATGTTAAAATTTTGTCAAAGTTTTTAGGATCTCATTACTTCTAAACTAAATGACGGATTTAGTTCCTATTTGGTATCATGATAAAACTGGTCAAAAGTTTCTATCAGCACTATCAGCACTCATGACCCTGACCTTGAGGTCGAGGTCACAGACTTTAAATGTTAAAGTTTTCGTTAAAGTTTTTAACACCTCATTATTTTGTAATCTTATCACCCATTTGATTCATCTTTGGTATGATGATACATATTGGTCCAAAATTTTGCCCACTTCCATCCAAACCCACCTGGTTTATGTAAAGGTCAAGGTCACAGTCATGTCAAAATTTTCATGTTAAAATTTTACGTCAAAGTTTTTAGGACCTCATTACTTCTAAACCAAATGGTGGATTTAATTTATATTTGGTATCATGATATACTCTGGTCCAAAGTTTTTATCAGCACCATCAGCACTTATGACTGTGACCTTGAGGTCGAGGTCACAGAATTTTAAAAGTGTTAATGTGTTCTTTAAGTTTTTAATACCTCATTATTTCCTAACCTTATCACCGATTTGATTTATCTTTGGTTTGATGAAAATTTTGCACAGTGCAATACTTCCCCCCCCCCCCCCTGCCACCTACACCACCCCTGACACACCAAGGTCATGTCAAAATCAAGGTCACAGACTTAGAATTTTCCAAAAACAAAATGTGCAATATCAGGTGAGCTGTCCTGTCTGATGACAGGTCTTGTTGAATTAATCATTATGAATCTTGCTCAAATATTTTGTTTGATTATTTCTAGGTCAAGTTCGAAACTGGGTCACTAGGGTCAAAAACTAGGTCACTGGGCCAAATCAGCGGAGAACCTTGTTAACACTCTAGCGGTCACATTTTTTAAGCAATCATCATGAATCTTGCTCAAACTGTTTGTCTTGATGATTTCTAGGTCAAGTCGAAACTTGGTCACTTGGGGTAAAAAAATAGGTCGCTGGGCTAAATCAGCGGAGAACCTTGTTAACACTTTAGCGGTCAGATTTTTTAAGCAATCATGAATCTTGCTCAAAATGTTTGTCGTGATGATTTCTAGGTCAGGTTTGAAACTGGGTCACTTGGGGTTAAAAACTAGGTCACCAGGCCAAATCAAGGGACAGCCATGTTAACAGTCCAGACGTCACATTTTTGTCGCACCTGCGTTAGCACGCAGGTGCGATATAGGCGTGCCATGACCCGTCCGTTCGTCCGTTTGTCCGTTCGTCAACAATTGACTTGTGAGCGCAACTCCTCCTACAGTTTTTGGCCAATCGTTTTGAAACTTCACAGATGTTTTGGCCATAGCGTTTAGCTGTGCATATTGTTTGCTCATAATTCTCAGATTTTTTTTTTTCAACTTTTTCCGCTTTGTTAACTTAGTCAGTTTTTACCTAAAACCCTTATAGTCAGTGGGTGTCTTGTGAGCGCAACTCCTCCTACAGTTTTTGTCCAATCATTTTGAAACTTCACAGATGTTTTGGCCATGGTGTATAGATGTGCATATTGTTTGCTTATAATTCTCAGATTTTTTTTTCAACTTTTTCCGCTTTGTTAACTTAGTCAGTTTTTACCTAAAACCCTTATAGTCAGTGGGTGTCTCGTGAGCGCAACTCCTCCTACAGTTTTTGGCCAATCATTTTGAAACTTCACAGATGTTTTGGCCATGGTGTGTAGATGTGCATATTGTTTGCTCATAATTCTCAGATTTTTTTTTTTTACTTTTTTTGCTTTGTTAACTTAGTCAGTTTTTACCTAAAACCCTAATAGTCAGTGGGTGTCTCGTGAGCGCAACTCCTCCTACAGTTTTTGGCCAATCATTTTGAAACTTCACAGATGTTTTGGCCATGGTGTGTAGATGCGCATATTGTTTGCTCATAATTCTCAGATTTTTTTTCAACTTTTTTCGCTTTGTTAACTTAGTCAGTTTTTACCTAAAACCCTAATAGTCAGTGGGTGTCTCGTGAGCGCAACTCCTCCTACAGTTTTTGGCCAATCATTTTGAAACTTCACAGATGTTTTGGCCATGGTGTGTAGATGCGCATATTTTATGCTCATAATTCTCAGATTTTTTTTCAACTTTGTTTAAAACTTAGTCAGTTTTTACCTAAAACCCGTATAGTCAGTGGCTGTCTCGTGAGAGCAACTCCTCCTGCAGTTTTAGGCCAATAGTTTTGAAACGTCACAGATGATTAGGTCAGGGTCTGAAGATTTGCATATGATTTGCACATAAATCTCAGATTTTTTTTTTCAACTTTTTTCGTTTTGTTAACTTAGTCAGTTTTTGCCTAAAACCCTTATAGTCAGTGGGTGTTTCGTGAGCGCAACTCCTCCTGCAGTTTTAGGCTAATAGCTTTGAAACTTCACATATGATTAGGACATGGTCTGAAGATGTGCATATTTTTTGCACATAAATCTCAGATTCATTTCCATCACTGGGGCGTCCAACTGGTATTGGCTTACAGTTGGGCATGGCCTGCTATCCTTGTAGTGGGTAAGGGTAGAGGGGGAATGTTTTTATTTCTTCTGTTTCTTCACTTTCATTCCTGTTCCTCTTTCTTCCCTGTCCCTCTCTTTCATCTCCTCTACTCTCTTCTACCTCTTTTCTCCCTTTCTCTGGGAGACGACACAAAATGACCCTCAAGGGTTGACGTGTCGTTAAACCCCAACACAATCAATCGGATTCATTTCAGCAGAGTTAGGGGTCCTTGATTTATCCCCAAAATTGGTTTCTGCTCAATATCTTGTGAAAGAATTGATGGATTAGGATCATATTTTGCATACATATTGTTGTTAACAATACCTAGTTTGGGATTCCGTCAATTTTCAGCTGAGTTACTGGCCTTGATTAATGGGCAAAAATGATATCCGCTCAATATCAATATCTTGTGAAATAATGGACAGGTTTCGATAAAATTTTGCAAGCCAATATTCCAAATTTTCTACTTTGTCCATTTTTCTAACCTATCAATTTCTTGAATACTGCAAAATAGATTTTTTTCAATACAAATAGGAACTTGTATGACTTAATCCCCGCAGGTGCGACATCGCTTTCCACGAATTTCTTGTTTAAATAATCATCACGAATATTGCTCAAAATGTTCACCTTGATGGTTTCTAGGTCTAGTTTGAAACTGGGTCTCTTTGAGTCAGAAACTAGGTCATCAGGCCAAATCAAAGGAAAACCCTTAATTTTATATTTATTAAATAAATATTGGGTTTATAATCAAAGCACAAAAAACAAACAAGGTGGGGAATTTTTTTCTGCTGTATATACGAGGGATGTTCGAAATGAATTGCTTATTTCTATCTGGAGACTTTAAATTTCAAGTTAGCCCAAAAGTACTCATTTCATGCCCTCGAAGTACTCCCCGTGGCTAGAAATGCAAAGTTTCAGCCGATGTATCCACTTCTTGTAGGCGTCACGGTACGCTGATTTGGGCACAGTAATAAGGTACTGATGAATGGCAGATCCAAGTGCCTGTTGGGACTGGTATTTCGGCCCAGCAAGGAATGCTTTCAATTTCTGAAACAAAAAGAAATCACATCAGGCAAGGTCTGGGGAATACGGGGGGTGAGGCAAAACAGTTACTTTTTCTTTCTTCAAAAACGCCGTAACTATTGCGGAGGTATGAGCTGGGGCATTGTCATGTAGAAGACGGACATGTTTAAAACCAATGGCAGGGCGTCGTTTCTGATAATACTTTTTCAGTTTCTTCAATACTATGTCTTTGTAGTACTTTCCGGTGATGCTTTTGCCCTTTTTCACTGGCCCTTTTATTGCGACTCCTTCACCAGAGAAGAAGGTTGCATACAAAACCTTCTTTGAACTCAAAGAACGTTTGGCAATTATTGGGCGTTTGCTGTGTTTAGTGGCCCAGATCTTATTGCTAACCTTTCTGACGGGCTCAAAATAATGGACCCAGGTTTCATCACCTGTGACGACATTGGCAAACTGCTTTTTGTCATATTTTGGAAACATTTGAAGCAGCTTTTTGGCCACTTTAACACATTGCTTCTTTTGCTCGTCAGTCAACAGATGTGGCACCCATCTAGCAGAAATCTTTCTGACTTTCAAATGCTTCTTCAAAATAAGGTGAACCGTTGATAGTGATATGCCTACCTTTCGTGCAATATCACGAACTGTAAATCTGGCATCTCCTTCAATGATTTTCTTTATTTTGGAAACGATTTCTTTACGAGATGCAGATTTTGGCCTACCTGATTTCGGTGCATTTTTGATGGACTCTACACCAGACTCAAATTTCTTTTTCCACCGCCGAACTGTGTCATAAGACACACAAGAAGGTCGAAAAGCAGTAGAAATTTCAGTCATCAGCTTCTTCAAAGAACAACCAAGTTTTGAGTGAGCTTTGATGTAAGCCCGTATTTCATCTTTTTTGTCGACGCTTCTACCAACCATTTTTACTGCAGTGGTCAATGACTGCGTGTATTCAAATGGCAAATTTTATGTCTTACACTTAGTCTAACATGTACATTTATACACCATTGTGTAGATATTGAATAGCCCTATACAGGTATGTATTGATTTTTATCGTGCCCCACGTGGACATCGAGCTAGAGGACAATAAGCAATTCATTTCGAACATCCCTCGTATCACAGAACTATGGCATACTCTGTCCATTCTGACAGTGTAATAGATTTGCCAGTTTGAATCAGTGTAATTATAAATATTCAGTCAACCCTTGAAAATTGGAAAATTAATAATATGAAATAAGTGGACAGTAAAAAAGATAATATCTCAGAATACTTAGGGTAAATACAATACTTATCATTCAAAGCAAAACACATGGCTTCTGATCCGCAGCTACACTGTCTACCATTCATCCAGCAATATAAAACATGTAGTAAAATAGACTTGTTCAAATTTTAGGAGCAGTATGCTAAGGCATTAAGGTGTCTCAATACTTAGGATACATACAGTAACAGCTGGTATTGATTTTTTTCACACCTCATTTAAATGGAAATTACTTATTTTTGAATTGCGGATGTAGCGTAAGAGAAGGTCGCTCAAGGCGATTTCCGGTACAAGGTTAGTGTTATGTGTTGACAAAGATTTGGTTTGTTTTTATAGCCCCAGATAAGGTGTAAATCTTAAAATTGAATATTAGAAAACATGAATTATTATGGACCGATTTTATAATGCCCTTTTGAAGTGAAAATCGGTCCAGCATTTCAAAAACCGGTCTCGGACCGACAAACTGGCATTTTCTCCAGCCCTGCCCAGAGATATAATTTACATTCAGACAACTGTCACTTTTTGCATTTAACTGCATTTCCATTTATGATGGTAGAATTTTTTATGCCCCCAGCTTTGAAAAAAAGTTGGGGGCATATTGCGTCTGGCTTGTCTGTTTGTTTGTTTGTTTGTTTGTTTGTTCGTTCGTTCATCATGCTTTCTGGTGCATAGCATAACTTTAGAACCATGTATGCTACTGTTTTGAAATTTTATATATGGATTCCTCATGAAAAAATAGGTGACCTGTATTTTTTTTCTTATCCGAACTATCTCCCATTTTAGAGTTATTGCCCTTTAAATAAAATAACATTGAAATCTCGTTAGCAAGATATCTCAAAAAGTATTTGAGCTAGAGTCTTGATATTAATTATACTGATTGGGACTGAGGAGGAGATCACCTGATTAAATTTTCAACCAATTTAATGAAATTTTGTTGGAGTTATGGCCCTTTGCAATTTTTTGCCATTTGTTGCTTTCATGTGCATAGCATAAGTTTAGAACCATGTATGCTAATGTTTTGAAATTTCATGTATGGATTCCTCATGAAAAAATAGGTGACCTGTGTTTTTTTTTCTTATCTGAATTATCTCCCATTTTAGAGTTATTTCCCTTGTAATGAAATAACATTGAAATCACGTTAGCAAGATATCTAAAAAAGTATTTGAGCTCGTGCCTTGATATTTGGTATTCTGATTGGGACTGAGGAGGAGATACCTCATTAAATTTTCAGCCAGTTTAATGAAATTTTGTTGGAGTTATGGCCCTTTGCAATTTCTGCCTATTTAATAGTGTTGTTTTCATGTGCATAGCATAAGTTTAGAACCATGTATGCTAATGTTTTGAAAATTCATACATGGATTCCTCATGAAAAAATAGGCCACCCATATTTACCTCTTATCCGAATTATCTCCTATTTAAGAGTTATTTCCCTTTTAATAAAATAACATTGAAATCTGGTAAACAGGATATCTCAAAAAGTATTTCAGCTAGAGTTTTGATATTTGGTATACTGATTGTGACTGAGGAGGAGATCACCTGATTAAATTTTCAATTAATTTAATGAAATTTATTTGGAGTTATGATCCTTTGCAATTTGTGGCCATTTGTTGTTTTCATGTGCAGAGCATAAGTTTAGAACTATGTATGCTAATGTTTTGAAATTTCATATATGGATTCCTTATGAAAAAATAGGTGACTTGTATTTTTTTTCTTATCTGAATTCTCTCCCATTTTAGAGTTATTGCCCTTTAAATAAAATAACATTGAAATCTTTTTAGCAAGATATCTCAAAACGTATTTGAGCTAGAGTCTTGATTTTTTTGGTATACTGATTGGGACTAAGGAGGAGATAACCTGATTAAATTTTCAACCAATTTAATGAAATTTTGTTGGAGTTATGGCCCTTTGCAATTTTTTGCCATTTGTTGCTTTCATGTGCATAGCATAAGTTTAGAACCATGTATGCTAATGTTTTGAAAATTCTTATATGGATTCCTCATGAAAAAATAGGTGACCTCTATTTTATTTCTTAACCAAATTATCTCCAATTTTAGAGTTATTGCCCTTTTGATTAAATAACATTGAAATCTGGTTAGCAAGATATCTCAAAAAGTATTGGAGCTAGAGTCTTGATATTTGGTATACTGATTGGGGCTGAGTTTTCAACCATATAGGTGAAACGTATTTTTTTTCTTATCTGAATTATCTCCCATTTTAGAGTTATATCCCTTGTAATAAAATAATATTGAACTCTTGTTAGCAAGATGTGTCAAAAAGTATTTGAGCTAGAGTCTTTATATTTGGTATACTTATTGGGACCGAGGAGGAGATCACCTGATTAAATTTTCAGCCAGTTTAATGAAATTTTGTTGGAGTTATGGCCCTTTGCAATTTCTGGCTATTTAATCTTATTGCTTTCATTTGTATAGCATAAGTTTAGAACCATGTATGCTATTGTTTTGAAAATTCGTGTAAGGAAAAAAAAGGTAACCCATATTTTTTTCCTTATTCAGATTATCTCCCATTTTAGAGTTATTTCCCTTGTAATAAAATAACATTGAAATCTCATTAGCAAGATATCTAAAAAAGTATTTGAGCTAGAACCTTGATATTTGGTATACTGATTGGGACTGAGGAGGAGATCACCTGATTAAATTTTCAGCCAGTTTAATGAAACTTTGTTGAAGTTATGGCCCTTTGCAATGTTTGGCCATTTGTTGCTTTCATGTGCATAGCATAAGTTTAGAACCAAGTATGCTAATGTTTTGAAATTTCATATATGGATTCCTCATGAAAAAATAGGTGACCTGTATTTTTTTCTTATCCAAACTATCTCCCATTTAGAGATTTTTCCCTTGTAATAAAATAGCATTGAAATCTCGTTAGCAAGATATCTCAAAAAGTATTTGAGCTAGAGCCTTGATATTTGGTATTCTGATTGGGACTGAGAAGGAGTTGACCTGACAAAATTTTCAACCAATTAAATGAAATGTTGTTGGAGTTATGGCCCTTTGCAATTTCTGGCTATTTAATCTTGTTTCTTTAATGTACATAGCATAAGTTTAGAACCATGTATGCTAATGTTTTGAAAATTCATATATGGATTCCTCATGAAAAGATAGGTGACCCGTATTTTTTTTCTTATCCGAATTTTCTCCCCTTTTACAGTTATTTCCCTTTTAATAAAATAACATTGAGATCTCGTTAGCAGGATAGCTCAAAAAGATTTGATCTAGAGCCTTGATATTTGGTATACTGATTGGGACTGAATAGATCACCTGATTAAATTTTCAACCAACTTAATGAAATTTTGTAAGAGTTATGGCCCTTCTCAATTTTTGGCCATTTTTTGTGTTATTTTGCATTATGTATGCTAATGTTTTGAAATTTCATATATGGATTCATCATGAAAAATTGGTGACCTGTATTTTTTTTCTTATCCATATTATTTCCCATTTTAGAGTTAATGCCTTTTTAATAAAATAACATTGAAAGCTTGTTAGCAAGATGTCTGAAAAAGTATTTGAGCTAGAGCCTTGATATTTTGGTATACTGATTGGGACTGAGCAGAAGATCACCTGATTAAATTTTCAGCCAGTTTAATGAAATTTTGTTGGATTGGAGTTATGGCCCTTTGCAATTTTTTGCCATTTGTTGCTTTATTGTGCATAGCATAGTTTTAGAAACATGTATGCTAATGTTTTTAAATTTCATATATGGATTCCATATGAAAATATAGGTGACCATATTTTTTTTTCTTATCCGAATTATCACCCATTTTAGAGTTATTTCCCTTTTAATAAAATAACACTGACATCTCATATATTTGTTCTGTTATTACTGTCACAGGCAAGCAGTGTTGGAGTCAAGCAGTGTTAGAGTTGGGCAGTGTTGGGGGCATAGTGTTTTACAAACACCAGCTCTAGTTCTTCCTTGCTTGGATGACCAGTGAAAAAAGGCTTTCAGTTTTCTAATGCTTACGTCCAATAAGTGGCTTATTCTAGGACTATGTAAAGAGTTATTTACTGGTTTCCATTTTTCAGACATATCTACCATTACTACCTCCATGGTCCTGATGGTAACATACTACCTGATGAAACATCAAACAGGGTACCATCTCCATTCAAGAACATAGACATACAGGTAAGACCTGAGTAATATATATTTTTAACCACATCTGTATAAGAATAAATGTACTTGTATGTAAATCAGTTCTAAAAGGAATGACCCTTGAGAACAATGAATAGACAAAACTGAAAAAGGCTGAAGTGTCAAGTTTCTGGGCCAGACTAGATAGTTTCTACCAATTAGGCCTCATCAGTAACCTTTATAAAGCTGTTTCTAAAATTTTTGAGTGGGCTGAGTGATCACAAAGGACCAGAAAAAAATAAACTACATTATAGAGAAGTATGGAGAAACATTTTACAGCCACCACCATTGCATTTACACACACCAATGAAGATAAATATGTCCTAAAAAGAATGACTTTTGAAAGCAATGAAAACACACACAAAACTAAAACTAGCCAAAGTGTTTAGTTTTCTGGATCAGACTAGCTAGTTCTGACCAGTTAAGCCTCCGCAGTAATCATATACATTTTCAAAAAGTCCTATATTCACTATAGTGAAGTACCAGGAGACATTTTAGAGCTGCTACACAGCACTAACACCAGCCATATTGAAGATAAATAGACTCTTGTCCCTCTAAGCATACATGCATAGTTTTAACTAAATGGTTTTAAAGGCTGATTTTATATGAAAGTTATCAAAGCAAACTGGATAAAAGTTGTTATATTATCTAATAACGAAAATTGACTGGCTTAATAGCTCAACTGAGCATGAAGTGCTGAAGGTGAGCTATTGTGGTCAGTCAATGTTTGTTGTCCGTCTTGTGTCATGCCGTGATAGTGAAGTAAGAAGAGACATTTTAGAGCTGCCACACAGCACTAATACCAGCCATATTGAAGATAAATAGACTCTTGTCCCTCTAAGCATACATGCATAGTTTTAACTAAATGATTTTAAAGGCTGATTTTATATGAAAGTTATCAAAGCAAACTGGATAAAAGTTGTACTATTATCTGATAAATGAAAATTGACTGGCTTGATGCGCTCAAGGTGAGCTATTGTGGTCAGTCAATAAAGGTAAGAGAAAAGTCCAGGGAGTGCCACAATCACAAGCCGCAGCCCATCCCAGACACCAAGAGGTAGAGGAAACAGACAAAACCAAACAAGTGCAAATATAAACAGATGTACAAAAAGCACTAAGATTAGCTCTCTCTTACCCAAGCAAGGTAATCACAATGCTAAAAGGACTGAAAAATACAATAACAAAATAACACAAGGCAAGACTTAAAACAAATCGCCTCGTAGAATAAACCACAAAGCAACAAAGAGTAAGACTAACACTGGGACCACCGCCTTACAACGGTCAGTAAAATAAACCACTGGGTGTTTAAAGCACTTTTATGGCCAGCCAACTTCACCCTGGGTCCCGATGCTACTCTTAATACAGAAATACATAAAACTTTGGTTTGCATAAAAGCTCCCAACTTAGTCAATGCATCAAAGCAAAAACATAAAAATCAAATTAAACATTATGATAAACAAACACGAGTACTCATGGCAATTCTACTGTGTGCCAGAGTAAATGAAAACCAATAGTTGAACCACAGCGGGCCAAGCCAAAGACATATAGTCAAGCCCCAACCCACTGGTTAAGGTTTTATGAAGAGTTCGTCATTGAGTCACAGGCCTGAACCACCCTCATGCGATTAAAGAGTGAAGCATAGCCATCAACAGTGATTGGGTTGACAACTAGGCATGCAGTCTGCCACATAATATAATATAATTACAGTGGTTCATTAGTTTTCTGAATTCTTCTGAAAAATTAGATTTTCCCACAATTTTTCTAAATACTGTAAAATTCTAGTTCTGATATACCTTGTTGCAGAAGTGTTTTCAGACCGACATTATATTTTTCTACCAAGGCACTGTGTCTGCGATAAAATTTTAAAAACTCCTTGTGAAGTTTAAAATAATGATAGCCCTGCCTAAGAAGTTTGGCAGTAAGGGCTTTATTACAGCAGTTAAAGTCACTAAGATTTGAAGAAGCTCTGGCATATCTAATAATTTGAGGTATGTATACCCCATATCTGGTACATCCGGGAACATCGCCATCCATAAAAAGGGAAAATAACTATATCAAAATCAAAATCATCCTGTTTTAACATAAATTTTTGTGGAAACTGTACCATTAGATATACATAGATTCAAATCAAAAAAAGGTGCCTGGGTATCGGAAGAATTGGCTTTATTTAATTGGAGTTCTGTAGGGTATATGCGGTCCACCATTTGGTCAAAGTAAATATTGTCAATATTTAATAAATCATCAAGGTATCTTGAAGTGGAATTGAAAGCCTCAATAATGCCAGCCTGATTTTTCCGTGAGAGAGACTTCATGAAATCTCTCTCATTACAAAAAAGAAACAAATCTGCAGCAAGAGGAGCACAATTAAATCCTATCGGAATACCAATAGTTTGCCTATAAAGTTTAGTTCTAAATCTAATAAAAATGTTATCCAAAAGGTAAACAAGGGCATCACAGACTTTTTGACAAGACCTTAAAGGCTCCATATCCCTCAAAAATAGACATTTTATTGTCCAAGAAAGGTTTAATAAATTGATACATGGTATTAATACAATCATAAAATGTGGCATCTGACAGCCTGTAAAATTTCAGTTAAGTCTCTCGTTCTTGAAATGAAATGATTTTTTTATCGTATCTCTGAATTAATGTTGCCAACATTAATTCAAATATATGATAAAAAATAATTTCATTTTTGATTCAGTTCAAAAACAAGAGACTGAAATTTTACAGGCTGTCAGATGCTGCATTTTATGATCGTATTGATACTATATATTAATTTATTAAATCTTTCTTGGATAAAAAATGCCTATTTTTGAGGGATATGGAGCCTTAAAATTGTAATTCTTGTATACATCAGAAGTGAAAAAAGCACATTCTTCATTGCAAGCCAAATATTGGGTATTCTCCCAAATAAACATTTGGTTAATTAAATCAACAAGTTTATCTTTTATAATCGTTGGTCTGTCTTGTGTCATGCAATGTCAACAATTTGCTTTAAAAGCCTGCTTCTCCTACACCCCTGGTCCAAGTGACTTGAAAATTGATAGGAAGCATCGGGATGGGGTGACTTGTAGATCAAAATAGCTAAAATGGTTCCAATCAAAAATCCAAGATGGTCGCCGTCTTGAAAATCAATATGGCTTTTCTTTGCCTGAACCAAAAGGCCAATTTACTTGAAACTTGGTAGGAAGTATTGGGGCAACTTGCAGATCAAAAATAGCTAAAATTGCTTTGATCAGAAATCCAAGATGGCAACCAAGGCAGCCATCTTAATAATCTATTTTGCACTTCTCCTGAACTGAAAGATCAATTCACATGACACTTGATAGGCAGCATCGTGCAACTTATAGATCAAAAATAGCTAATATTGCTTCGATCAGTAATCCAAGATGGCCACCATGGCCAGCATCTTCAAAATCTTTTTTGCCCTTCATCTCCTTAAATGAAAGGACAATTCACTTGAAACTTGGTAGGAAATATCAGGGTGACTTGCAAATAAAAAATAGCTAAAATAGTTCCGACCGGAAATCCAAGATGGCAGCCATGGCCACTATTCTGAAGATCTGTTTTGCATTTTGTCTCTTGACCCCAAAGGCCAATTGACTAGAAACTTGATAGGAAGTGCAGATCAAAAATTGCTAAAATTTTTCCGATTGGAAATCCAAGATGGCCACCATCTTTAATCTATTTTGCACTTTTTCACTTGAATTGAAAGGCCAATTGACTCAAAACTTGGTAGGAAGTATTGGGGCAACTTGTAGATCAAAAATAGCAAAACTTGGGCTGGCCTTGATGGCTCAGTTGGATGCATGTCCCACTAGTGATCAGGAGGTCATGGATCAATCCTTGCTGGTTCTGGCAACATTCTTTCAAGGAATGATTATGAAATATTTTCTACGGTCATTCTCTCCCTTCCACAGATTCCAAAAGGGCAGTTGTCAGTTTCTGGCAAAAGGATATGCACAAGTACTGGTTTACCGCTAAGAGGACTAAGCGTGCCCTGGAAAAAGTGAGGTTAGGTAAACTGACTGACTGGACATGACCCTACTGGGTTGACTGGGCCGTAAAATCTCAACACAAATAGCTAAATTTGTTCTGATTGGAAATCCAAGATGGCCACCATGGCGGCCATCTTGAAAATCTGGTTTTCACTTCTCCCAAACAGAAAGGCCAACTGACTCAAAACTTGGTAGGAAGTAGGGTATTGGGGCAGTTGTAGATCAAAAATAGCTAAAATTGTTCTGATCAGAAATCCAAGATGGCCTACACATCCCCAATCTTGAAAATCTATATTGAACTTCTTCTCTTGAAACTTGGTAGGAAGTATCAGGGTGACTTGCAGATCAAAAAACAGCTAAAATTGTTCTGATTGGAAATCCAAGATGGCCACCATCTTGAAAACCTATTTTGAACTCCTCCTGAACCAAAATGCCTTGAAACTTGAGTGGGAAGTATCTGGGTGACTTGTAGATAAAAAATAGCTAGAATTGTTCTAATCAGAAATACAATATGGCTGCCACAGACACCATCTTGAAAATCTATTTTGAACTTCAGCTACTGAACTGAAGGTCCAGTTGACTAGAAACTTGATAGGAAGTATCGGGGTGACATGTAGATAAAAAAATAGCTAAAATTGTTTTGATTGGAAATCCAAGATGGTCATCCTAGCAGCCATGTTGAAAATCTATTTTGAATTTCTTCTCCTGAACCTAATGGCCATTTGACTCGAAATATCATTGGAAGTGTTGAAACTTCATTTGAAGTATAGAGGTGACTTGTAGATCAAAAGTGGCTAAAATCATTCTGATTGGAAACCCCAAGATGGCCACCATGGCTGCTATCTTGAAAATCTGTATTGAAATTCTTCTCTTGAACCAAAAGGCCAGTTGACTGAAAACTACTTGTCTAGTAATTAAGTGAGCGATACAAGGCCATCTTGGCCCTCTTGTTGGCTAATTTCGGCTATATAACATATATATCCTAAATATTGGGACACCTTAAGTCCTTACTCCTTACCATACTTGTTTAAACATTTGAACTACCTTAGATTGAACTTCTAGTTGAGAGGCAAACAGTGTAGACCACTAAATGCAACATCTGATTTGGTCTACACTGTTTACTTAGGCCTCTCTGACCCAATACCATCACCACATGTAACATTTTTGTGCAATGAAACATGGACATTAAAGTAGCTTGGCCGAAGAATCAAAATTTGTTTTAACCCTTCTCTTGCTGAACATGACGTACCCTGTCTAAGCAAACGGTGTAGATCCACATCAGTTGGCGTCTGAAGAAGCCAGCTGATCTGGATCTGCACTGTTTGTCATTAATATCTGAATTTCTATGAAAAACCTGAATCAAGTAATCTGATTGGCTGGAAATTAGAAGTGGGCATGGGATCTTAATTTATTCAGCATGACAAGGGTTAAAGACCATCCCCTATTTTTATACGCCCGTTTGAAAAATGGGACGTATTATGTTACGGGGTATGGCATCCGTCCGTCCGTCCGTCTGCAAACTTTTTTGTTTCCGGCTAACTCCTCCTACAGTTTACATCCGATCAAGCTGAAACTTGGTATATAGTTAGACCATGATGTGGCGCATCGCATATTGTTTCGGGGTTACAGTCCACCAAATGTTTGCAGAGTTATGCCCCTTAGAAAATTTCTGTAAACTTTTTATTTCCGGTTAACTCCTCCTACATTTTACATCCAATCAAGCTAAAACTTCATATATAGTTAGACCATGATGTGGAGCAGCGCATATTATTTTGAGGTTACAGTCCACCAAATATTAGCAGAGTTATGCCCCTTTGAAAATTTCAGTTGACTTTTCGTTTCCGGCTAACTCCTCCTACAGTTTACATCCGATCAAGCTGAAACTTGATTTGTAGTTAGACCATGATGTGGAGCAGCGCATATTGTTTCAAGGTTACAGTCCACCAAATATTAGCAGAGTTATGCCCCTTTGAAGATTTCTATTAATTTTTCGTTTCTGGCTAACTCCTCCTACAGTTTACATCCAATCAAGCTGAAACTTCATATACAGTTAGACCATGATGTGATGCAGGGCATATTATTTCACGGTTACAGTCCACCAAATATTAGCAGAGTTATGCCCCTTTGAAAATTTCAGTAAACTTTTCGTTTCCGGCTAAATCCTCCTACAGTTTACATGCTATCAAGCTGAAATTTTATTTGTAGTTAGACCATGATGTGGAGTAGCGCATATTGTTTCAAGGTTACAGTCCACCAAATATTAGCAGAGTTAAACCCCATTGAAAGTTTCTATTAATTTCTATTAATTTTTTGTTTCCGGCTAAATCCTTCTATAGTTTACATCCGATCAAGCTGAAACTTCATAAATAGTTACACGATGATGTGGAGCAGCACATATTATTTTGAGGTTACAGTGCACCAAATATTTGCAGATTTATGCCCTTTTGAAAGTTTTTGTAAACTTTTCGCAGCATATTGTTTAGAGGTAATAGTGTGCAAATTTTATTTTATAATAGGTATATTCCCTTCCGCTGATTCAAGAAGGGCAGTTGTCTGTTTCTGGCAAAAGAATGTGCACAATACTGGTTAAACGCTTAGAGGACTAAGCCTGCCCAGTAAACGTGTGGTTAGGTAAACTGACATGTCCCCATTGGATTGACTGGGCCGTAAAACCTCAACACAAACAAATTATAATAGGTATATTTTTTGCAAATAACTAAAGTTTTGGTCATATGGGCAAGATATTGACTTTTTTTTTTCTTCTTCTTTTATTAGATTTGCAAGGAAAGGTAGCCATTATTAAATCTTTATGAATACATAATTCTTTTTGGATTTTTTTTTTTTTTAATACTCTTCTGATTTGGCTCCCTTGAAGAACAAAAATAAAATCAGTAAGGTAGATTTCCCTTTAGTTAGAACAGGTAAAAAATAAATATTGTTCCGGGTGTTCGAATTATACGAAAATTAGTTTCAGAAAAAAAAACACTGTTCGAACTATTTTAAATTGCGGAAAATCTCCGATAAAAACTGTCTTAACGAGTCATGATAAAAAAAAAATCAATAACTAACCATCAGTCCCTGGGTGATGTGTCGATGATTTGAGCTATTTTCCCACTGTTGATTAAACTAGAACGTAACTCTCGGTATTTACCGATAATTGCTCTTGGTTGTGCGAATTCCCTATCAATAACAATGGACCATTTTCAATAACAAAAACATTCTATGTCACTTTCTTATCCTCGGAAAACAGTAGCCTGGTCATAATTGAGGTCACTCTCAACTTTCTTCAATTATAGAGTAACACTGTCATTTTGATGCGGATAATTTTCTGTATTTGTAATCAGTCATCCGTATACTACGCATTTCAACATTCCTTAGACATTGGTGCGGATGTGACACATGACAGTTGTCTAACGGCGATCATCAAAAACCGTCTATAAAAACATCAAACTAATCGCTTGCATAACAGAAGGCGGTCATTGGAAAAAGGTACCTTACCAACTACAACAAAACAAACCAAAAAACTATGATAGAGCAGCAGTTGTCGCATCCGCTTATTCCGATCAGGACCTACAGTTTGCTTGACAGCGTTAACAGGACCTAGAAACATTTTTATGTGCATGCTGATCTAGGTCATCGTTTCTTGCACAAGAAGTAACCATTTTTCGGTTCACGAGTCTACCGGTAAATCCCATAGTGTTCCGACCAGTAAAAAACGCACCTTATTGGAAATGGGAAAATTGCTGATCCAGACAAGTCTGCGCGGTCCGATAAGGGTCTAGTTTATTTATAGTGCATACTTACAAGGACAGATATTCTTTACGCAAGATGTTAGCAGTTTTATTATTTTGAAAAGCCTGCGCAGCCGATCGGGTTGCGAGTAATTCTCGTAAGATCCCTTTATCTTTTGCGGAACACCAGATTTTTGCTCAAGGGTCATCTCTTTGTGAAACATACTTGTTAACCTTTACCAATTTAGCAGACAACGAACTGATAACATTTTTTTTTTTTTTTTTTTTCCAATGTACACAATATGACATTTCATGCAAATCGTCTTCCGAGGAGACTATTTGCAAGAACAGTCGGCTGCTATTTTCTAGGACAAGAATAGAAAACTGTCATCAGTTTGTTGTTTGCTAAATTTGCCCATAGCATGGTAAGAGCTAACATGCTTAAAATAGCACCTGCAGTCAGCTGGAGAAACCGTGTTAACACAGATTAACCCTTAAAGCGCCATTCACAACTGCAGCAAACACACACACACAAAAAACTTTTTAATTTATTCCTATTTATTTTTTTTTTTTTCAGAGAATAAAGTCTTGACATTTCAGGTGAACCATCTGCCAAGCAGATGCTTCACATGAAATTTCAAAACTTATTTTCTCAGAAAAATAAATAATAATAAACAAAACAAAAAAAAAAAAATCAAAATGTCTGCTACAAATTTTGCTTATGGGTTAATATACAATCTAGCGCTGCCTTCTGTACAATTTAAATTAATCCTAACAGCACCAATCACAACTGCAGCAGCAAAAAAAAAAAAAACAAGAACTTAACTTGTATTTATTTATTTTTTTTCAGAGAAAATAAGTCTTGACATTTCAGGTGAATCATCTGCAGCAGATGACATTTTGATTTTCTTTTTATTTTTCCGATAAAACAAGTCTTGACATTTCATGTGAAATGTCTACCCAGCAGATGCTTCACATGAAGTGTCAGGACTTATTTTCTCTGAAAAATAAATAATGAATAAAAAATTCAAAATGTTGTCTGCTACAAATTTTGCGTGGCGCTTTAAAGATTATTTTCTGCGTGCCTTCTGTACAGTTTAAACTAATCCTTAGAGCGCCAGTCACAACTGCAGCAGAAAGAATTCTATTTATTTATTTTATTTTATTTGTTTATTTTATTTTTTTCAAAGAATAAAGTCTTGACATTTCATGTGAATCATCTGCCAACAAAATGTCATCACTTATTTCTCTTATTTCACTTTTTTAAAATAAAGAAAAAATCAAAATGTCGTCTGCTAAAATTTTTTGCTTAGCGCTTCAAGGGTTAGTTTAAAGCTGCTGTCAATCAGCTATAACGGTAAAGGCGCTCGTGTCATGTATGAATGAAACCTTAGCCGAAAATGCTTTGATGTTAACATAGGTTGTGAACACATTTAACTCTTAAAGTGCCAAGCAAAATTTGTGGTAGATGGCAATCTTAATTTATTTTTTTTCTGTTTTCAGAGAAAACAAGTCTTGTCATTTCATCTGAATTGTCTACTAAGTAGATGATTCACATGAAATGTCAGGACTTAATTTCTCTGACAAGTAAAAAAAAAAAGTAAAAAATGTTGTCTGCTGCAGTTGTGAAATGCGCTTTAAGGGTTAACTGAGATACAGATAAGTTGCTGAATTAGAAATGCAAGAGCGTATAAAGGAAAGGGTATTACTTCATCTAACGCTTAATGCGCCAATAACAATTGCAGCAGAAGACAGTTGTACTTTTATTTTTTCAGAGAACTAAGCCTTGAGATTTCTTGTGAATAATCAGTCAAGCAGACGCTTCACATGAAATGTCAAAACTTTTTTCTCTGATAAATAAATAGTAATAGCTAAAAAAATTCAAAATTTTGTCAGCTACAAATTTTACTTGGCGCTTTAAGGGCTAATATGCCTTCTGGCGTCAGCGATAATTATAAAGCGCTAATACACCGATGCTAAAACACTGATTACCGTTTTTTCAGTGCATTTTGGTCTCCCGCTCTTCTCTGCGGGTCTTTTCATTTCAGCAGACAGAAATTTATTTACTCTGAAAAGAATTGGGCTTCTTGGGTGTAAAAGAAGAACTAACTAGCTTTCTTTCTTAAATAAAGTTTAGTTTTGTGTAACAATTCATGTGCATCATTTTTTTTTCATCGGATCGCACACGGAAATTCGAGGTACGTAATGTTCATCAACGAACTATACATGTACAGTTTGCAATCATATTTCACGTGTTCGAACTATTTAAAAATCAGTTTGAAAAAATACATGACTGTTCGAACTAGAAGAGCAATTTTCGGGAGGTGATTCCAAAACAGTAAGGGGTGTTCGAATTATTAGTGTGTTCGAACTAATAGGAAATCTACCGTATTAAACAAGTTAAAGGTTTACAAAAAAATTTCTTGCAGCATTTTTTTTTTCTGGTTGTTTATTTTTGTTTTGTTATTGTTTGGTCCGATATTGAAGTATAGGAAAATCAGCCAAAGGCTCATATGAGCTTAATATATAGTCATGCTTCTGTGGTGTGTCCTCCATCAGAAAGCACTTCTCTCTAGAAGCAGCAAACTTCTCCCTATTTTCACAGGAGGGAGAAGTCACTTCTTCCTTAATTCCTGGGCCAGCTTGGTTGCTTAGGTTACAATTCACCAAATATCAGCAGAGGTATGCCCCAATGAAATTTTTTTAAATTTTTTTTTTTGTAATTCCACTTACAGTTTATATTCGGAGCACTGAATTATACAGGAGCCAGTTTTTGTGCTACATCTTTTTACTTGCCACGGGCGTATAATGCCCCGCTTGGTGGAGCTCTTGTTGTTAGTTGCTGTGGCAATATTGGATAATTGATACATGTGAAATAAATCAGGATTTGTTTACCGGGTGAAAAAAATCTAATTTGATTTCTTTTTTGTCTGTAATATTTCTTATTTTCTGGTATTCTTATGTTCCTTTATTATTAGCTCACCTGAGCACGAAGTGCTCATGGTGAGCTGTTGTGGTCAGTCACTGTCCGTCTTTCGTCGTCCGTCATGGGGCGTCAACAATTGCTTTAAAAGCCTACTCCTCTTACACCCCTAGGCCAATTGACTTGATATTTGGTAGAATGCTTCGGGGTGACTTGTAGATAAAAAATAGTTAAAATCGTTCCGATCGGAAATCCAAGATGGCCGCCATCTTGAAAATCTAATTTCGCTTCTTCTCCTCAACCAAAAGGCCAATTGACTCTAAACTTGGTAGGAAGCATCGGGGTGACTTGTAGATCAAAAGTAGCTAAAAAAATGCTGATAGAAAATCCAAGGTGGCAGCCATCATGAAAATCTTTTTTTCGCTTCTTCTTCTAAACCCAAAAGCCAGTTGACTGGAAACATAGTAGGAAGCTTCAGGGTGACTTGTAGATAAAAAAAATAGCTAAAATCGTTCGGATCGGAAATCCAAGATGGCCGTCATGGCCGCCATCTTGAGAATCTATTTTTCGCTTCTTCGTCTGAACCGAAAGGCCAGTTGACTCGAAACTTGGTAGGAAGCATTGGGGGTGACTTGTAGATCAAAACTAGCTAAAATCGTGCTGATCGGAAATCCAAGAGGGCCGCCATGGTGGCCATCTTGAAAATCTTTTTTTTGCTTCTTCTCCTAAACCCAAAAGCCAGTTGACTCGAAACTTGGTACAGTCAAATCTGCTGAATCGGCCACCTCTTTTAAATTTAAAGAGTGCCACCTGTGTAAAAACGCCAGCTTTAAACATTCCCGATCAGTTTCTCTATAATTTTGTTCTTTATAAGAGCGCCACCTTTATATGAGAGCCATCCGCCAGTAAATTTATTCCCAAAACGCAAATTGTCCTCCGTATGACGGCCACATAATACCTGTAAAGATTTTAATTGCCCATAATTATCGACAATTAACTTCAAGTGTCAATTAGAAGCCAATTATATGTGCGCAAACATGTAAAATTACAGGTAACAGGGTGGCCACGCACTCTGGAAAACAGGGAAAATGGTGAAAAAAAATTGCCTGCAGGGAAAAATCAGGGAATTTGAAATTTTGCTGAAAATCAGGGAAAAATCAGGGAATTTCAAAAAATCTTATCTTCTTAAGGTCAAAATATTCAAATTTTATAGCTGTTCAGATGTGGCTACTGGTGGTTTCTTTCTGCCATATGCTTAAAGGGCAAATATAAAGAAATTTAAAATATTCCTGGTTTTCAGGGTGTTGATAGAATGCTTTAAGAGAATTACTTTGTTGAAAACCCCATCAAAAAATTCCAATCCAATCAAAAGTTATGGTGATTAATTTACGATACCTACCTTTTTTCCTGTTAGAGTAACATCCCTTGGATTGTGTATTGATTAAGGCCCACAATGCAATATTCTGTGATGTCATAGTGGAACTTAAATTTTAAATTGAAATTTTAAACAGGAATATTCTGCATTTCCTTATATGCTACACAGTTTTTCTCCTTAACCATTATTGAAATTGGTCTCTGTCCACAAATAAGCCCATGAATAGAGAATTTAACTCAAAATTTAATCTGTTATTTAAATTTAAAGCTAAATTTTAAAATGTTTAAAACTTGACTAATATTAAATTTTTCGTAAGTTTTTTTTAATAATAGTGAATTTTGGGTGTATATATTTATAAATGAATACCAAAAAAGTCAATTTTGGCTAATTATTAAGCATTGTAACTGGATTTTAAATTATTTAAATGAAATTTTTAAATTTGAAATATAACACTTTAAACTGAAAATAAGAGCTAAATTCCTATGTATATTAGTTTAAAGGAGCTGAATAAATTAAACAATATGAAAACTGAATTGATGCAGATTAAAGAGCAAAAAATATTGGCAATTTAAAAAAGTTTAAAATTTTACTGTTCCCTTAAGATGTCATAAAAAGGCTCATGAATATTAATGAGGCAGCCTGAATTCAATCCTCTTGGATGTTAAATATCAAATTTCAAATCGCAATATTTCAGAAACCGTTTAAGATAATTTGATGCGGTTTTCGGCAGTCACCTCCTTACTGAAGTGCCCTTAAATATTTAGTAGAATTAAAACCTTTATATTTGCCCTTTAAAATACCTGCAGATCGGATCTTACTTAAAGGTGGAGTACTTGTTAGGTGGAGTACTTGTTTGTTGTATATTCTGTTTTTTCTTTTTCTCATTCCGAAGTGGACATTTTATTGCAAACCCAATGTCTGTCATTAAATTTTGATGCAAAAATATACATTGTGTATAAACATGTCACTTGACAGCATTTGAATCAGTATATGACTTCTAAAAGTAGGGGCCATTACGATAATATTAAGGTTTTTAATCAGGGAAAATCAAATCAAATCAGGGAAAAATCAGGGAATTTGATTGCTAAAAATGTGTGGCCACCCTGGGTAAATACCCGGGGGAAATCCATCTGTTGTCATTTGTTAACACGCTCTCGCCAACTCTCGTTGTGTCTCGCATAATCTTGTGTGTAAAGCTAAGATTTTTTTTTATCTTTCTTTGAAATATTTTTACGCATTCTGGGGAAAAGATTTTTACATAGATAAGTAATTTGGCGATCTCTGTCGATCAAAACTAATTTAGTAATGGTAGTTCATAACCGAACACGTAAAGACCACATATGGACCTTGGGACGAACTTCTTGTGGAACGAAACATTTTTTTTTCATAATAAAACAATTTTTAACTTCAAATCAGAGTGGATCAAAGGTGTTCAATTGCAATGTGAGTGGTTTTCGGTACAATGCCTTCCTTTTGCGCATTAATATTTGATGAGATTATGGAAGCTTCCTGAATTTTTGGTCGATAGTGCCGGAGCGATTTGCCCCCATAATGTTTGGCCTCAATTGTTTTTTTGTTTTGTTTTTTTATTTCGTAAAAAATAACAATAAAAAACCCCCAAAAAAACGGAAGTGTATTAAAATTGAAAGATGCTTTCAGTTTTATTTCATCTGACATTAGTACCAAGTCCAAACTTTATTATCACTAATTAATGTCCTTGATACCCACCAGACTCTGGTGTGTTGATCTTGTTTTCTTCCATGGTGGCAATTTTGACTTAACCTTGATAAGACAGCCACCTTTATATAACAGCCAGTGGAGTCCACTCCCAAAGGTGGTGCTTTTATAGAGGTTTGACTGTAGGAAGCATCGGGGTGACTTGTAGATCAAAAAAGCTAAGATCGTTCCGATCGGAAATCCAAGATGGCCACCATCTTGAAAATCTATTTTTCACCTCTTCTCCTGAACCGAAAGGCTTATTGACTCCAAACTTGGTAGGAAGCATCAGGGTGACTTGTTGATCAAAAATAGCTAAAATCAAGCAGATCGGAAATCCAAGATGGGCCACCATGGTGGCCGTCTTGAAAATCTATTTTTCGCTTCTTATCTTAAACCCAAAAGCCAATTGTCTTGAAACTTAGTAGGAAGCATTGGGGTGACTTATAGATCAAAAATGGCTTAATCGTTCCAATTGGAAATCCAAGATGGCCACCATGGTGGCCATCTTAAAAATCTATTTTTCACCTCCTGTCCTGAACCGAAAGGCTTATTGACTTTAAACTTGGTAGGAAGCATCAGGGTGACCTGAATAGCTAAATCATCCCTATCAGAAATCCAGGATGGCCGCCATGACAGCCATCTTGAAAATCTATTTTTACTTCTTCTCCTGAACTGAAAGGCCAATTGACTCGAAACTTGGTAGGAAGCATTGGGGTGTCTTGTAGAGCTAAAATAGCTTAAATTGGTCGGATCGGAAATCCATGGCCAGTTGATTTGAAAATTGGTAGGAAGCATCGGAATGACTTGTAGATCAAAAATAGCTAAAATCGTTCCGATCTGTAATCCAAGATGGTGGCCATCTTGAAAATCTGTTTTTTGCTTCTTCTTCTGAACTGAAAGGCCAATTGACTTGAAACTTGGTAGGAAGCATTGGGGTCACATGTAGGTCAAAAATAGCTCAAATCGTTCCGATAGGAAATCCCAAATTTCGGCCATGGTGGCCATCTCAAAAATCTATTTCGAACTTTTTCTCCTGAACCAAAAGGGCAGTTGACTCAAAGTTCATTGGAAGTATCGAGGTGACTTGTAGATCAACAGTAGCTAAAATCATTCTGATTGGAAATCCAAGATGGCTGCCATCTTGTTTATATTTATTATATTTCCCTCCCACTGTGCTGTTAACATGTATAAAATCATGATTCTTCAGAAACCAATTATCCAGTTGCCACCAGATTTCGCATTGATCCTACTGTTGAAATGTGATTGAGAGTTTGTTCAAATGATCACGCTCCATTGACTGTCATGCCATATATATTCTTCTTCAAAATTAAGAACTGCTTAAATGATGATCTTTTCATTAGTTGCGATGACAGGATTGGAAAAATGTTGCATAACATCTGCACATCTGCAGTGGCTATGTCACTCAGATGAGCGACCCGTGGCCCGTGGGCCTCTTGTTCCTTTCACAGATGATTCTTTCTTTTTTCAAATTTCACTTTTCGAACTTGGATATTATTTTATCATCGTCCATGTCGTACATTTTTGCAACTTTTGATGCCGACCAGTAGAGGTGATTGCAGTCATCTCAGAGCGTCTTGGTATAATGATACTAATTGTCTTTCTTGTTAGCTCACCTGAGCTATGCTTAGGATGAGCTGTAGTGATCACTTTCTGTCTGTCGTCCATCTGTCTGTCCATCTGGGCAAATGATAAGACACTAGTGGGGTATGCCTATGTTAGGTACTTGCCATTTATTCTGTTAGTGCCTTCTCTAAAATTCTTATGGATCATTCTAGTCATGAACTAAGAAATGCTTCAATTATTTCTCAACAACTATTTGACAATAAGATCAAGGAAGTTGCAAAATCTAATCTCGAAGCACAGCAACATGGATTTTTGGCTTCTTCTGCTAATAATCCAAATTTACAACAACAGAAATAAGGTCTTTTTAGGAAATCTAGATAGCCAACAAAAGTTTCTAGACCTAAGCAAAACAAGACAGTTCCCCTCCTCTAAACCTCCCTTTTCTTCCACAAAGTTCTGAAAGCCAACCCTTTCCACTGCCTTTCTTACCACGTCCAGATATTCCAGTGGAAGGAAGATCGGCCCACTTTGTGGAACAGTGGGGAGAATTAACTCAAAACAAATGGGTCCTCTCTATGGTCCAAGAAGGTTTCAGGATACCATTCAATTTGACTCCCCCTCTATTTTCAGTTCTGATAAGTCTGTTTTAATCTTCCTCCCCGTTATTACAAGAAGAAATATCGGAACTTCTCCAGAAACTGGCAGTGAAAAGGGTACCAGATCAGCAAACTCCCAGTTTTTATTTCTGGCTATTTCTTATACCCAAAAAGAACAGAAAATTACATCCTGTAAGAGATCTTTCTACGTTGAATCTATAATTTATTATATAAGAAAACAACCGTTCAAGATGGAGACAGTCAAGTCAGTGCCTCAGACTATACAAGTAATGACTGGGCTGTCTCTATAGATCTGACGGATACTTATCTACATGTTCCTATTCATCTGCAGTCGAGGAAGTACCTTTGCTCCATCTTTGACAATCAGGTCTTCCAGTTCACGGCACTACCTTTCGGAATGTCCCTAAGTCCATGGATTTTCACCAAACTGATGGAAGTAATTACTGCTCATTTGCGTCAACGTGCCTTCTGACTTTTTCCATACCTAGACGATGGGCTCATAGGAGATCTGATACAAGGCAGACTAATATCTCACACAATATACCATCTCCAAACAGTACAAAGTCTAGGATTCATTCCAAATCTAAAAAGGTCAGATTAGAAACCAGCTCAGCAATTCACCTTTATACGGATGGAATCTCTGACAATAAAATACAGTCAGACTACCACCAGATGGTATGGAATCCCTACTCCTGACAATCAAACAATTTCTAACTCAGACTCGAGTTTAGGCACAAACTTTCCTTTCTCTTTTGGGCAAACTCAGTGCTGCAGCAGACTTAGTAGTCAAGGCAGACTTCATTTATGCCCACTCAATATGTGTCTGGTGTCAGTTTGGAGACGTCATATACTTCATCAAGTTCGATCACCTGTATGATCCAATTTCATTTGAAATGGTGGATGAACACCAATTGCTTCGCTCAGAAAACATTCATTCACCCTCCAGATCTCAATGCATTCCTTTTTAGAGATGCCAGTCATTATGGATGGGAGCTCATCTCAAACCGATGAAACTATCCTTTCATGGTCGCTATCCAGGCCATACAGTACATACACCACTCTTTTGTTATGATATCCACCGACAATACAACAGTGGTCTCATATATCAACAAACAGGGAGGAACACATTTTTCCCAACCTATGCATAGAAGTATGGGAAATCCTCCATTGGTGCCAGGAACATGATATAATCCTCAGAATTCGTCACATCCCAGGGGAATTCAGCATTCTTGTGGACTGTCTCTCAAGATTAGACAAACCTCAATACAGAATGGTCCTTGGATCAAACGGTGGCAAACTGCATTTTTCAGATGCTCAGTTTTCCCAATGTGGATTTGTTGTGACTCGATTCAGTCTCAAGGTCTCATTGTTTATCTCTCCAGTTCCGTACAATCAAGTCTTTGTGATAGATGCATTATCAATGAACTGGAACAAATTACATGCTTATACATTTCCACCAACAGTTCAGATACCATCTATTCTAACGAAAATCCATCTATCTCAGTGCAGAATAGTTCTAATTGCTCCTCTTTGGCCCCTACGTTCTTGGTTCTCAGAGATGTTACTAGTATCAGCCCCGATTTGACATCCATACTTTCTAAACTTACTAATACTCGCAATGGGAAAGTTTCAACATCAAAACCTCCCAACTCTTGCACTTCACACTTGGGAGTTATCAGACAATCAATTAGAGATAAAAAGTTTTCGCAAAACTTTGCAGCTTTTGTCACAAAATCAAGAAGAGCATCTTCTCAGAAAGTCTATGATGCAAAATGGATTTGTATACTCCAATTTGTGTCATAGAAAGAAGGTTGATCTGATCTCGGCCCCTCTTATTGTCTTAGCTGACTACACCTTTTTATTTTTGCTCTTACCATGGCTAAGAGATGCATTGAAATCTATGCTTTGGTAATGGTCTAAAATCATTTAAGTTCAATCAGTCAGATGGTTCATCAGTCAGATGGTTCAGCCTCATTGATAGCACAAACTGGGTTTTTGGCAAAGAATCAGCTTCCAGTCATTTGCCCAGACCCTATAGTCATGCCAAATTTAGCTCGAAAATGTAAAAGGGAACATTTAGATAGATTTTTAATGCCCAATTCGAGCATTAAAGTTTTACCTTAAGATGCCTAGTGCTTATTGTCAAAATAGAACTAGACACTTTTTACCAATTAAAGGCAATCATGACATCTCTAAGACTTCAGTCTCAAGATGGGTAGCTTATACAATTAAGCTTGCCTATAGGAAATGCACCTGAAGAGACATTTCCTTTTTGAAAATTAAGGCTCACAAAGTTAGGGCATTATCTTCTTCCTGGGCATTCTTTGATAAGGTTCTCGAAGCATCAGTCTGGAATCAGTCTTCTACCTTTGCAAAATTCTGCTTGAGGGATATGCCTCAGCAAGTTACCAATTTGCATCTTTTGGCCCCAGTAGTTGTTGCCCAAAAAGTGGTAGGGGGCCAGGAAAGCTAAGCCTTGGATGCTTGAGAAGACTGGCAGCCTCCAAAGTCAACTACACATATAGATCATATCATCATCATAATCGGATTTTTGATTAACTGCAGGTACAGGGGCAACATCCACATCAGTGGGCCCCCTTCCAGATAGCTGGCTTGCTGCACGCATGGCAGATCTCACACCAGATCTCCAGGTACGTCTATCATGAGGGTTGATAGCCGAGAGCTTCCACTCTCTGCAATCCCTTTCTGTCAGCTGCTTCCATGTCATTTTGGGCCTCCCAGGCCCACGCTTTCCATCAACCTGTGTGTCAAAGGCTGTCTTGATTGCACCACTGGAGCGTTCCACATGTCCATACCATCGAAGTCTTCTGTCCTTCAGAATGAGGTCCAGATCCTCAATGCCAAGCCGCACAAGTAGCTCATTGGACCTGGTGGTGACAATGTCTTGTGGCCTGACATTGCAGATCTGTCTGATCATTGCCCTGTCTGATCATAGGTAAGGTGATTAATATCTAATATCAAAACATTGGGAAAGGTGATGTCATATTGGTATGCCTCAAGGGACTGTCTGGATTAAGACTCAAGCCAGTTTTCTGTGGAAGGTCTAAGTATAGAAGGGAATAGCACATTATCCATAGATTAATTATTACTTGTTAAAGGGGAATGCAACCTTAAAAGGTATTGTGCTTTAAAGTAAAGAACTTTACAAACAATGAATTTTGACACAAATTTGATCAGAATCGGTGGAAAATTAAGTAAGTTATAGACAATTGAATATTTTAACATTGATGGAATGGGCACAGCCATTTTGAATATTTAATGAGGTTTCATAAAAAATAAAATCGTTTAATAAATGTAGTTATTCTCATAAAGTTGGTTTATTTTGGAGGAAATGATTGATAAAGATTATAAAATATCTGTAGCAACATTATTCTTATGCATATTTAATTTGGGCTGTGTGACATCACAAAGCCTACAATATGGCGGCATCCATGACAGCCATTTTAAACATATTCAAACCACCATAACTTCCTTATTTCTAGGCCGATTTTGAAAACTCTTGCATCAACACAATGGATTTTTAAGCACTTTGCTCCAGTATATACTTACAACTTATATTGCCTTCCCCTTTAAAATATGTTTTATTATAAAAACTTCATATTTACCCTAAATATTTGGGACACCTTAGCTGCTGACCATAATAGTCCTAAAGTTTTAACAAATTCATTTTACTACCTTTGGACATGTCTGCAAGCTTTTGATTAAATGGCAAACAATGTAGACCCTGATCAGTGTAGAACCATGTTTTAGGGCATCTGTTGTGTGTCTGCACTCTTTGCCCAGGTCTGTCAGGCCTAAGAGTAAATACAATATACTGGGAGTATATCAGCATGATTTGTATTGTGCTAGCTGTGTGAGTCTTACAAATTGACATTAAAACACAGCTGTTTAGATGACAGTTTTCACTTATAGGAATTATGTGACTACAACCATGCACTTGGATGAATCACTATCAGTAGTTTCTTTGTCCACATCGATATTGGTAAATGATAGGTATAGTTGTATAATAGTTATATAGTGATAATGTGATCTTTATTATACTTAATCTTGTTGCTTGTGTTACAGATCAAAATATATACTAAAGGACAAAATCAGCTGAGAGTTATTGATCTCCGAGAAATAGAAGATGATTTACAAACATTGTTTGTAAGGGGAGCAGCAAGTGTTTTTGAGTTCAAAGCTGTTATAGAAGGATCAATGACTGTAGAAGGAGTGCTGAGATATCATCCTTTCTTATATGACAGGGAGACATACCCATATGACATAAATGACCGAAGAAGTAAGTTCTGTCTTGAAGACATTTTTAGTGACAATGTGAGCTTTTGTGATCACATTTTGTCCGTGGTCTGTCCGTCTGTGCATCCGTCTGTAAACAATTCTTTCAAATGACATCTCCTCTTAAATCACTGACTGGATTTTGACCAAACTTCACAGGAATGATCTTTGGTTGGTTCTCTTTCAAAGTTGTTCAAATGGTTCCGGTCTATTACACATCTAGGTCACAGGAGTTAAAAATAGATTTTTTAACTGAAAACTTAAAAAATCTTCTTGTCTGAAACCGGAAGGCCCAAGTCTTTGATATTTTGTATGTAGCTTCATCTAGTGGATCTCTTCCAAAGTTGTTCAAATTATAGCCCTGGGGTCAGAAATGGTGGGGAGGGGGGGGGGGGGGGGGAAAACTTTAAAAATCTTCTTGTCTGAAAGCAGAAGGCCCAGGCCTTTGATATTTGATACATAGCTTCACCTAGTGGACTTCTACCAAGATTGTTCAAGTTATTGCCCTGGGGCTGAAAATGGCCTCACCCCTGGCCGACATGTTTTACACAGACTTATACGGAGAAAATCTTCAAAAATCTTCTTATCTGAAACTAAAAGGCCCTGGCCTTTGATACTTGGTACATAGCTTCACCTAGTGGACCTCTACCAAGATTGTTCAAGTTATTGCCCTGGGGTCGAAAATGGCCCCACCCCTGGTCGACATGTTTTACATAGACCTATATAGAGAAAACCTTCAAATATCTTCTTATCTGAAACTAGAAGGCCCGGGCCTTTGAATTTGGTGCATAGCTTCACCTAGTGGACTTCTGCCAAGTTTGTTGAAATTATAGCCCTGGGGCTAAAAATGGCCCTGCCCCAGGGCAGACATGCTTTACATAGACTTGTATAAAAAAAATATATATATATATTCTTGTCTGAAAGTGGAAGGCCTAGGCCTTTGATATTTGGTATGTAGCATTGCCTAGAGGTCTTCTGACAAGAGTGTTCAAATTATGCCCCTGGGGTGAAAAGAGGCCCCACCCAGAGGGGATGGCGGCGGGGAGGTGGGGGGGGGGGTCACTTGTTTTACACAGAGCAAAAAGCCATCGGCAATGATTAGGCCTTGGACTATCAAACTAATAAGGAGGATGGACCTGAAGAGTAAATGACCTTTAAGTCAAAGTCAAGGTCACCATGACCTTTAGTACCAAACAAGCTTATAATTCTGCAATGCTTATGGTTAGGACCATCAGACTTAGTAGAGATGTTGGTTCTTACCATTAGGTCAAGGTCACCAGGACATTTAGTACTAAAAAGCTTGATAACTTGGCAATGCTTAGGGCTAGGACCCTCAAACTTAGAAGGGATGTTGGTCCTCACGAGTAGATGACATTGAGGGCAAAGGTCATGGTCAAGGTCACCATGACCTTTAGTACCAAACAAGCTTATAATTCTGCAATGCTTATGGTTAGGACCATCAGACTTAGTAGAGATGTTGGTTCTTACCATTAGGTCAAGGTCACCAGGACATTTAGTACTAAAAAGCTTGATAACTTGGCAATGCTTAGGGCTAGGACCCTCAAACTTAGAAGGGATGTTGGTCCTCACGAGTAGATGACATTGAGGGCAAAGGTCATGGTCAAGGTCACCATGACCTTTAGTACTAGAAAGCTTATAATTCAGCAGTGCTTGAGGCTAGAATCCTTGAACTTAGATGGGATGTTGGTCTTGACCAGTAGATGACCCTAATGGTGAAGATCAAGGTCACAATGACCTCTAGTACATAACAAGCTTATATGCAATGCTTGATGCTAGGACCCTCAAACTTAGTAGGGATGTTTCTTCTGTCCAGAAGATGATCCTGAGGGCAAAGGTCCTGGTCAAGGTTACCATGACCTTTAGAACTGCCTTGTCCAGTGGATCTCTCTTTAAGGTTGTTAAAGTCATAACCTCAGAGTTTATTGTTTAGTGTTCCTCGGGGATGGAAATTGGTGAAATTGGCCTTCCCTGGTAGTCACATGCCTTAACATAGACTTACTTTGCAAGAAACTTTAAAAAGCTTCTTCTCTGAAACCACATGGCACAGAACTATAGATAGAGTGCATGTTGCATTGTCTGTTGGACCTATACAAAGTTGCTTGGTACAGTTTTTACCAGATATCAGAATGTTTAAATTACTTTTGTTATTGAAAATCTTCAAAGCTTAAAATGCTTTGATATATGCATGACATGATTCAGGTGAGCGATATAGGGTCATCATGGCCCTCTTGTTATATCATAATCGGATTTTTGATTAACATGCAGGTACAGGGGCAACATCCACATCAGTGGGCCCCCTTCCAGATAGCTGGCTTGCTGCATGCATGGCAGATCTCACACCAGATCTCCAGGTACGTCTATCATGAGGGTTGATAGCCGAGAGCTTCCACTCTCTGCAATCCCTCTCTGTCAGCTGCTTCCATGTCATTTTGGGCCTCCCAGGCCCACACTTTCCATCAACCTGTATGTCAAAGGCTGTCTTGACTGCACCATTGGAGCGTTCCACATGTCCATACCATCGGAGTCTTCTCTCCTTCAGAATGAGGTCCAGATCCTCAATGCCAAGCCGCACAAGTAGCTCATTGGACCTGGTGGTGACAGTGTCTTGCAGCCTGACATTGCAGATCTGTCTGATCATTGCCCTGTCATTTCGCTGCAGACACTGGAGGTTCGGCTTTGACAATGGCCAAGTCTCGCTGGCATGGAGCATTGCGCTACGCACACGAGAGCTATACACATGGCCACGTGTTTTGAAAGAGAGGTGGCGTGAAGAGAGGACTGGTAGCAGATCCTTGAACTTCTTCTTGTTAACCAAAAATTATTGATATTTTTTCTTATTTACAACACAATAATATATGGGTACTGTATTAATCTGCCTATAAGACTGAGATTTTTCCCCCAAAAAAATGCCCCCAAAAATCCAGATCGGTCTTATAATCAAGGTCTTCAGACATATCGGTATTTTCGGCAAAGTCCGATGGTGCCACGTGGTCACGGAAAATGCCCATCATCGAAGCCGGTAGAAAGCTATAATGTTTACCTTCATCCCTTGACAGAAATTTACTAATCCAGACTAATTAAAATCACAATATGTTCCAAAATGTTATCCATCCCCGAGGAACACTAAACAATAAGACGTTTTTTCCTTACAATGGACACGGGAAATAATTACACAGACTTTTCAGATTGATCCATTAGGTAAAACGGGTAAGGAAATTAGATGTAAAAAAAAAAAAAAAAAAAAGGACTGAAGGCTTAGCACTCTGGGTAAAATTACAGCAGACAGCATTTAGAAATATTTTTTTCTGATACATATATGTCCCGAAAAACAGGTTTGACATTTCATGCAAATTATCTCCAATGAAGACATTTTGCATGAAATGTCAAATTTAGTTTTCTTGGAAAAATGTGATCAATTTGTCATCTGCTGAATTAGCCCACAGAGTTGTAAAGGTTAATCATATCCATTTCAATGATACATTCACCAACTGGCCACATGATTGACGTGTGAACAAACCTATTGCCATCAAACGAATCGGCCACTTTTATAATCCCTTTGATATTACTTGAAATTTGAACTGTTATAAACAGACCTTATTTTGTTCATACAAATTAATCCCAGAAAGATCGGCTGTGCAGGCTACTCAGAATAATAAAACTGCTAATATTATACATAAACAATGTCAGGCCTTGTAAGTCTGCACAATAAATAAAATAGACTTATCAGACCTCGCAGATGAGCACATTGATCTGGATCTTCCTTTTTCACATTTGCGATAAGGTATTTTTTTTTTTTACTTGTCGGAACAGTTATTGTCAGCGTGTCAATAGGACGCTGCATGGGATTAACTAACAGGTAGACTTGTGATCCGCAAAATAGTAACTTACTTTTTGGGCAAGATACAATGACCTGGACCAGCCTGCGCATAAAACGTTTGAAAAGACACTCTGTTTCTAGGCCCTGCAAACTCTATCAAGCAAACAGAGTAGGTCCTGATCAGAATAAGCTGATGCGACCCCCTGCCCTATTTTTGGCTATTTTTTTTTTTTTTTTAGAATCGGTAAGATACCTTTTTATACACCCATTTGAAAAACGGGACGTATTATGTTACAGGGTATGGCGTCCGTCTGTCGGTAAACTTTTTCGTTTCTGGCTAACTCCTCCTGCACTTTACATCCGATCAAGCTGAAACTTGGTATATAGTTTGACCATGATGTGCAGCAGCGCATATTATTTTAGGGTTGCAGTCCACCAAATGTTTGTAGAGTTATGCCCCTTTGAAAATTTCTGTAAACTTTTCATTTCTGGTTAACTCCTCCTACATTTTACATCCGATCAAGCTGAAACCTCATTAATAACTAGACCATGATGTGGAGCAGCGCATATTATTTCGAGATTACAGTCCACCAAATATTAGCAGAGTTATGCCCCTTTGAAAATTTCTGTAAACTTTTTGTTTCCGGCCAACTCCTCCTACAGTTTACATCCGATCAAGCTGAAACTTGATTTGTAGTTAGACCATGATGTGGAGCAGCGCATATTGTTTCAAGGTTACAGTCCACCAAATATTAGCAGAGTTATACACCTTTGAAAATTTCTATTAATTTTTTTTTTTCTGGCTAAATCCTCCTACAGTTTACATCCTATCAAGCTGAAACTTCATAAATAGTTGCATGATGATGTGGAGCAACGCATATTATTTCGAGGTTACAGTGCACCAAATATTGGCCGAGTTATGCACCTTTGAAAATTTCTGTAAACTTTTCGTTTCCAGCTAACTTCTCCTACAGTTTATATCCGATCAAGCTGAAACTTGATTTGTGGTTAGACCATGATGTGGAGCAGTGCATATTATTTCAAGGTTACAGTCCACCAAATATTAGCAGAATTAAACCCCTTTGAAAATTTCTATAAATTTTTCGTTTCCGGCTAAATCCTCCTACAGTTTACATCCGATCAAGCTGAAACTTCATAAATAGTTACACGATGATGTGGAGCAGCGCATATCATTTCGAAATTTCAGTGCACCAAATATTGGCAGAGTTATGCCCCTTTGAAAGTTTTTGTAAACTTTTCGCAGCATATTGCTTAAAGGTAATAGTGTGCAAATTTTATTTTATAATAGGTTTATTTTTTGCAAATAACTAAAGTTATGGCCATATGGGCAAGTTATTTGTTTTTTTTAGCTCACCTGAGCCGAAGGCTCAAGGTGAGCTATTGTGATCACTCACCGTCCGTCGTCGTCGTCGTCCGTATGTCCTTCCGTCCATCCACAATCTTTAAACAACATCTCCTCCTAAACCACTGGTTGGAATTTGACCAAACTAAAAACTTAAAAAATCTTCTTGTCCGAAACCACTGGACAGGTTTCAATATAATGTTGCAAAAATGTTCCTTTGGTGATCCTCTACCAAGATTGTTCGAGCCATTTGGATTCATCAAAAAACATGGCCACCAGGGGGCGGGGCTTATTTTCCCTATATATCCATATAGAAAACTTTAAAAATCTTCTTGTCAGAAACCACTGGACCAATTTTCATATAATTTTGCAGAAATGTTCCTTTGGTGATCCTCTACCAAGATTGTTCGAGCCATTTGGATTCGTCAAAAAACATGGCCACCAAGGGGCGGGGCTTATTTTCCCTATATATCTATATAGAAAACTTTAAAAAATCTTCTTGTCAGAAACCATGGGACCGATTTCCATATAATTTTGCAGAAATGTTCCTTTGGTGATCCTCTACCAAGATTGTTCAAGCCATTTGGATTCGTCAAAAAACGTGGCCGCCGGGGGGTGGGGCTTATGTTCCCTATATATCTGTATCTTAAAAAAATCTTCTTGTCAGAAACCACTGGACCGATTGCGATATAATTTGGTAGAAATGTTCCTTTGGTGATCCTCTACCGAGATTGTTCAAGCCATTTGGATTTGTCAAAAAACATGGCCGCCAGGGGGCGGGGCTTATTTTTCCTATATATCGATACAGAAAACTTTCAAAATCTTCTTGTCAGAAACCACTGGACTGATTTCCATATAATTTTGCAGAAATGTTCCTTTGGTGATCCTCTACCAACATTGTTCAAGCCATTTGGATTCGTCAAAAAACATGGCCACCAGGGGGCGGGGCTTATTTTCCCTATATATCTATATAGAAAACTTAAAAAATCTTCTTGTCAGAAACCACTGGACAGATTGCGATATAATTTGGTAGAAATGTTCCTTTGGTGATCCTCTACCAAGATTGTTCAAGCCATTTTGATTCGTCAAAAAACATGGCCACCAGGGGGCGGGGCTTATTTTCCCTGTATATCTATATAGAAAACTTCAAAAATATTCTCGTGAGAAACCACAGGACCGATTTCCATATAATTTTGCAGAAATGGTCCTTTGGTGATCCTCTACCAAGATTGTTCGAACCATTTGGATTCATCAAAAAACATGGCTGCCAGGGGGCGGGGCTTATTTTCTCTATATATCTATATAGAAAACTTAAAAAATCTTCTTGTCAGAAACTACTGGACCCATTGCAATATAATTTTGCAGAAATGTTCCTTTGGTGATCCTTTACCAAGATTGTTCAAGCCATTTGAATTTGTCAAAAAACATGGCTGCCATGGAGTGGGGCTTATTTTCTCTATATATCTGTATAGAAAACTTTAAAAATCTTCTTGTCAGAAACCATTGGACCGATTTCATTATAACTTGGCAAAAATGTTTCCTTGGTGACCCTCTAACATGATTGTTCAAGTAATCGTGATTCTTCAAAAAACATGGCCACTAGGGGTAGGGGCTTATTTTCCCTGTATATCTATATAGAAAACTTTAAAAATCTTCTTGTCAGAAACCAATGGACCGATTTCAATATAACTTGGCAGGAATGTTTCTTTGGTCACCCTTTACCAAGGTTGTTCAAGCCGTCATGATTCGTCAAAAAATATGGCTGCTAGGGGTGGGGCTTATTTCCCTTATATATCTATATAGAAAACTATAATGATCTTCTTGTCAGAAACCACTGGACTGATTTAAATATAACATTGCAGGAATGTGTCTTATGTAACCCTCTATCAAGATTGTTCAAGCCGTCATGATTCGTCAAAAAACATGGCTCCCAGTGGGTGGGGCTTATTTTAACTTCATAATACATTAACCTATAGATAATGTGCTATTCTATTCTGTTTTCACACCTTCCACAGAAAAAAACGACCTTTCAGTCGTTAATTAAAGTCTTAAACCAGAAGGTCCCTTAGGCAGTTACCTGTGTGACGTAACTCTTCCCGCTCAATTGACCACGTGTCAGTTTCTTTTCTGTGGACAAAGAAATTCAACAAGGATTATTTACCTGTGATAGAAATTTGGATTATTTCTTTCCTCACGGATAAATTTATGTATCCTTGTGTTTCTTTTGTTTATTTATCACTCCTTTCACTTTCTGTGTTATTATTTAAAATTTTCAATTTTCGATTTCATGTATTTTTGACTGGTCTTTTTCCACATGCGTTTTGGCGACTCTCGCTTTTCGGCACAACGCTCGTGCGCGATCGGTTCGATAGTCGTGTTTATATATGCAGAATTTTTTTGTTCTTTTCGTTCCAGGTTATTCAGCAATTACGATATGTTTTTTTCCTGGACTTTTGTTTGCAGAGATCTTCAGTTGGCTAAAGATTCTCATGGTGGAGAAGCTGATTGTAAAGAACTTGTCAACCCTTGATGGGTTATAAGACAATTCTTTACTGATGGGAGCCCCACCCCATATGGCTATACTGCCGGGGTAAGACCCATCAAGGTGGCATCTTTGGGTACTTAGTATCCTATAAAGTCTAAGTCCACCAGTCACCAGTCACCAGTCACCCAGTCACCAGTCACCAGTCACCAGTCACCCAGGCTCCAGTCAATCAGCTTCACCAGTCACCAGTCAATCAGGTGCCAGTCAACCAGGCACCAGTCACCAGTCATCTAGGTGCCAGTCAACCAGGCACCAGTCACCAGTCACCCAGTCACCAGTCACCCAGTCACCAGTCACCAGTCACCCAGTCCCCAGTCACCAGTCAACTAGTCTCCAGTCAATAATTTAATTATTTTCTGGAAAGACTTAGTTTCTGACATATTTCACCGGACAAAATAGTCACGTATACTAACTTCCGGTCATTATGTCTAATTATTAAAAATTTTTTTTCACTGGGCAAAGTATCAGTAATATTTCTGATACTTATACCCGGTCATATTATTATATTATTTCTGATTTTTCACCAGGCAAACTTTTACAGAAAGTGTCTGGTCAATTTTTGCCTTATAATTAATTATCTTCGGGAAAAAGTTTCGAATACTTGTGCCCGCTCAGTTTTCATATATAATCTCCCTTTTTCATTGGACTAGAGTTACGAATACTACTATCCGATCAATTTGTCAAATTTCTTGTAACTTTACCGGGCAACAGTTACGAATATTAGTGTCCGGTCATTGTGTCGGGTAACTAGTGTCAAAATAATGATTACTAATTCCCGAACAATCTATTATCGTTCATAGAGCTCCATTCACGTTTAAGTCAATGGATATAGGTTATTAAGTGAAATACATAATAACTTTTTATACAAAAAATTCTGTACAGTCTTTCCCAAATCAGACTAGAATTTTTAATATTCCATTGACTTATTATAGGTGTGTAATTCCATTAATATTTTAAATTAACTTATATTTTTTATCTCTTTTATCCGCTAGAAAGAGTTAAACTTCCGACTATAACAAAATTCTTACCGGGCAGCAGTTCGTAGACTAGTGCCAGGTCATTCAAATGATGTTTTATCTCTTTAATTCGCTAGACAGCGTTTAAATTCCGGCTCTAACGAAAATTTCATCGGGAGGCACTTCGTAGAGTAGTGCCAGGTCATTCTAACGAAATTTCACCGGGCAGTAGTTTCGTAGACTTTGTGTCGGATTACTAGCGTGTTCCAGGCTCAACATATATTCATATATAACCACTATAGACATGTATAGTCTTGGATTATTGGTTATTGAATGACAGCGATGGGTTCTAATACCTAGTAGCCATTTATATTGTTGAATTCTGTCCAGTTACTTTTGAACTTGACTTAAATTCTATATATATATTTATTATTGAAAATGAATTAAGAATTATCGGTTACGATCAAATTCGCAATTCATTCACTAAGTGTAGAAGATACTTCCAGCTATAATTATATCTCGTTTGTTCGCTACAAAGAGATTAACTTCTTACATATTCACCTTATTCGGCTCTAGGGCAAAGGTGAACTATAAAACTATCGTTATTTATAAGAAGAAAAATATACACGAAATATAAAAATTTTTCTTCTTTCCTCCCCTGTTTTTCTTCTACATGCTCCGATATGTAATCAGCATGTAATCTAAGGAGTAAATTGACAAGAAAGTAGCAATCGATCTTTTCTACTTTCTATTAATTTTTCATTCTTAAGGTATCGGAAATTTACACCAACCAGATAAATAAATTAACAGTTTATTTATTTATTCACTACCTCTCTAGATTACTACGATTTAAAATTCTAGTTGAGGTACATATTTTCCTTTTGCCTTTTCTACATGGAAAATAGTTGATCCGATAAGCTATTATTCTATTTTATACTATCTTTTGATTGATTATATAAGAGTCTAGGTCAGTCGTGCTCTGTCTAAACTCTGCTATAAAATAATAAATAAAAAAAAAAAAAAATCTTATATTTAGGCATAGATATAATTCGATACGTTCTTTACTTTGCCTGTTTTATTTTTTCTTCTGGATCATTTAAGACTACGATAGCAATATACCAGATATTTTTGCCTCAGTAAGAATCTATTACGCTGAAGATTCTTCATATTGGAATAATAATTTTATTATGATTATAATTCTAGACCCAATTAATCCTCGTATATTATAGGTCTACTTTATCTTATTGAGGAATAGTTTTGCTTCGACTAGCTCTATACCTCTAATATTTTATTTATAACTAGAGTCCATGTCAATCAAAATTTTCTTGCACTTTGGTATTGACAATGGATACATATTTAGTAAAGGCATTAATTATTCAGTACGTGACAGATTATTATTGCCTAAATTAGATTTTATATACAATACTTTCCTTTTGATATTTTGTTTTATTGACTTTGTAACTATTCAGAAACTGCCAAAGTCAATCATTTCCTTCCTCTAAACTTACCGAAGCTCTAGATTATGTTGATATATATTTTTGATATATGCTTAGAGGTTAATTAACGAGAGTTTACCTCATAATAGCAGATATTATTATAATTATATTAATCAATCTATAGTCTAGGCTTAGACAAAAGGGAAAACATCCTTAATTACGAGCCGGTAAAGAATTAAGACACTCTTAATTATCTCTTTACCCCTCCTTTATGTTTACATTCGTTAAAGGGATCATAGTAATTCTCGCTAAGAGTTCAAGTTCAGTTTGCGAATAATGCAAAGATTAATATCTTGATTTCCAGTCCGCATCAAAAATGGTCTATATATATAGATAAATATCTTTCCGAAACTGGATATTTATTTATTTTTTCCACACAATAAGTCATTTCAAGATGTCGATGTTTTTGAAATGCACTGCTTCAATTTATAATATAAAATATGTTTATATTAACTTCACAACTTAGTAAGTGCTGCACCTACGTTCCTGGTCAGATCTTACTTTTGTGATACGTTTTTGAACATACTGAAAGTTTTCTCCGATTATACATTCGGTAAATAAACTTTCGAGTAGTATTTATGCCTTTAAACATTCAGATTATTTGATAATTGTTGGAGATAATATATTATTCCGATATTTATATATCTATCTTCATTATTTATCTTTCTCATCTTACTTTTAAATTAGATTGACCTTCTCGCTACGTTCCAGGTTTAAATCTAGCTAACATTGTGGAACAGTCATCTTTTTATTTCCTAAACAATATTTTAACTTTTTTCTCAGTATTCAGAGCATAACGACTTCATGAATACTTGAAAATAATTCAATTCTACGCTTGTTAAACTAAGCCTAAAACAAGCCCTAGTTTTTTAGAATGGATATTATCCTTCGATTCAGTTCATGGAGATACATCCTCTTAGATCCCATTATCTCTATTTCAATCATTCAAAATTCTAATGACTAAGTACTCCTTTTCTACGTACGAATACAGAATATCGAGTCACTGTTGCTGCATATTGGTTAAAGATTAAACAAATTTTATCTTAAACCTATATGACGTTAAATTAATTATTATCTCTTTCATATACATGTTTTTACCCTTCCGTCAGGGATCGCGGTAATAATATTATTACTCTCTATGGTTTACACATAGATCTCGAGAGTATATATATGTATTTTCTTCCTGAACTCATTTGCGAGTACGTAATTTGATATTTCAGGAATTACCAATTATGCAGACATAGATTTTATTCTATTAATATTCAATTCTAAAAATTTGATTGAATGTTTATCTTTAAAATTTCTGGGCAGTAATTTTATAGAGAGTTATATGTTTAATAATTCCTTGCTTAAATAATAGTTACGCTTAACCTATGATTTATAGCGGGAATTTTGTTCAGTAGTATAATTTTTATTTAGTATTAATATATTTCTTACTATTCTTAAATATGCGTATAGAATAGTAATACTATCTCTTAACTTTTAAATTAAGTGTTTTTTGAGATTAATAATCAGTATTATTGTATAATCTTTCTTCAGAGATTATCACACTATTACTTTTTCTCTGAGTCCTTCTCTTTTTATGAACATTTTGATTCGTATCAAAGTGGATTTTTAACATTTCTTGATTTCCATGATTATTTACTCAGGAGTACTTTTCATGGCAATCTTCTGGTATAGAAAGATTCTATCCAGCTTATTTATTATTGCTTAATCTTATCAATACGGTAAGATTTAGCCAAACTATGACCGTCATACAGTTTGCTGCGATCAACCTTATTCTTATCTCTTTTATTGTCTGTCAAACTCTTTAGTTATGATGTTGACAGTTTATTCTTTATTTTTTTGTCAGGACATCAAACGCTTTTATATGTCTATGACAAAACTAATTATCAATGGTTTAAGTTGTTTTTTCTTCCCAGCAGTTATATGCAAACTCTGTATTATTTTATTGCTTGACTAAAAATTCGTTATACAATTAGTCTAGCAATAGTTTTAACCATTATGTTTGTCTATACCTTTTTTCTTCTGATGGATAACTTAGTTATAGTTAAGTTAACTCCATCTACTTTTATTATCTCCCCTTCTTTAATTTGATCAAGGGAAATAATTACACATTATGGTTATTTTAAGTCTGTGTCTGTTCATCGGAAACTGTCCTGTCGCTCCAATTAACAGAATTTAATTAGTTTATAATTCTAATAGCTTAGACTATTACAATTACATAGCTTCACATATCTAGAATTTTATCCAAAATATCTACATATGTCAGTTATCTATAGGAAACTCCACCGAGTAGACTTTTCCTTATTTATTCAAGATCCTACATAGACTACTTACAGTGTATGGTCTTGGCTTTTTGTTTTACAAATTTTGTTTTCAAAATATTTCTATATTCCTAGCTTACTTTGCGATGGAATATTTATGTTATGTCTCAATGACTCCCTTTTCTTTTTGAAGCCAATTGTTGTTTCCCAAGAAGAAAAAAAGAGGGGGGGGGGCCGATGTTAGGTCTCTGAGACTTAAGAACTGGCTTCCTCTAGAGTCTACTTATATATATAAGGTTGTTAGATCATAACACCTTAAAGCTATTTTGTGAATCTAGACCATTCTTTCTATTAAATATAGAATTAGAATGTATCTGATTCCTTTGAGTTTCCTGAGTCTTAACCAGAAGTGGTGAGATATTATTGGTGTTAGAATTAGGAGAGCACCTCCCTCCTATTCTGCAAATTCTAGCACATTATCTATAGGTTAATGTATTATGAAGTTAAAATGAAGTTTTTTAAAAGTAAAACATATTTTAACGAGTAATACTTAACCTATAGATAATCAATTATCTCCCTCCGCCCACCCTCGCTTATCTCTCCTAATTGTGTCTATTGTTTTACACATAAAAGAAACTGACACGTGGTCAATTGAGCGGGAAGAGTTACGTCACACAGGTAACTGCCTAAGGGACCTTCTGGTTTAAGACTTTAATTAACGACTGAAAGGTCGTTTTTTTCTGTGGAAGGTGTGAAAACAGAATAGAATAGCACATTATCTATAGGTTAAGTATTACTCGTTAAAATATGTTTTACTTTTAAAAAACTTCATTTTCCCTATATATCTATATAGAAAACTTTAAAAATTTTCTTGTCAGAAGCCACTGGACCGATTTCAATATTACTTGGCAAAAATATTTCCTTTGTGACCCTCTACCAAGATTTTTCAAGTAATCGAGATTTGTCAAAAAACATGGCCGCTAGTGGGTGGGGCTTATTTTCCCTATATATCTATTTAGAAAACTTTAATAATCTTCTTGTCAGAAACCACTGGACCAATTTCAATATAATCTGGCAGGAATGTTTCTTTGGTGACCCTCTACCAAGGTTGTTCAAGCTGTCATGATTCATCAAAACAATTGGCCGCTAGGGGGCGGGGCTTATTTTCCGTATATATCTATATAAAAAACTTTAAAAATCTTCTCTTAAGAAACCATTGGACCGAGTTTAATGTAATTTGGCAGGAATGTTGCTTTGGTGACCTTCTACCAAGATTGTTCAAGCCTTTATGATATGTCAAAAAACATGGCCCCCAGGGGGGGCGGGGTTAAATTTCCGCATATATCTGTATAGAAAACTTTGAAATTCTTCTTGTCAAATACCCACACAATGATTTCAGTGTTGCTTTGGTGACCTTCTACGAAGAATGTTCAAGCAATCCTGATTTGTCGAAAAACATGCTGCTAGGGGGTGGGGCTTATTTTCCTTATATATCTAGATAGAAAACTTTGAAAATCTTCTTGTCAGAAAACACTGAACCGATTTCAATTTAACTTGGCATGAAATATTCCTTTGGTGACCCTCTACCAAGTTTGTTCAAGCTCTCATGATTCGTCAAAAAAAAAAAAAAAATGGCCATTAGGAGGTAGGGCTTTATAGCTATATAAAACACTTTAAAAATCTTTTTGTCAGAAACCACTGGACCAATTTCAATATAACTTGGCAGAAATTTTCCTTTGGTGACCCTCTTTCAAGATTTAGTTTAAGTTGTCATGATGCATTAAAAAGAAAAAAACATTGGGGGTGGGGGTGGTGGGGTGGGTGCAGAGCTATAAAATTCAGAGCAGTGAACTTGGCTGAAACTTCAACAGTAAGTATGCAAATCTGTTTGCTCAGGTGAGCGATATAGGACCATCATGGTCCTCTTGTTTTTTAACATCTTTTGTTGTTAGATTTGCAAGGAAATGTTGCCATTATTAAATCTTTATAAATACATTCATTAAATGATACAGAATTAAGAAGCTTGACTGATATCAAAACTTGTAAACATAATTCTTTTTTTTTTTTTTTTTTTTTTGTTTTTTTTTGTTTTGGTCCAATATTGAAATGTAGGAAAAACAAATCAGCCAAAGGCTCATATGAGCTTATAATATAGCCATGCTTCTGTCGTGTGTCCTCAGTCCAAAAGCACTTCTCCCAAGACGCAGGGAACTTCTACCTCTTTTCCCAGGAGGGAGAAGTCACTTCTCCCTTAATTTCTGGGCCAGTTTGGACCCTTAGGTTACAGTTCACCAAATATCAGCAGAGCTATGCCCCAATGAACTTGGCTGAAACTTCAACAGTAAGTATGCAAATCTGTTTGCTCAGGTGAGCGATATAGGACCATCATGGTCCTCTTGTTTTTTAACAGTTGCCATAATTAAATCTTTATAAATACATTCATTAAATGATACAGAATTAAGAAGCTTGACTGATATCAAAACTTGTAAACATAATTCTTTTTTTTTTTTTTTTTTTTTTTTATTTGTTTTGGTCCGATATTGAAATGTAGGAAAAACAAATCAGCCAAAGGCTCATATGAGCTTATAATATAGCCATGCTTCTGTTGTGTGTCCTCAGTCCAAAAGCACTTCTCCCAAGACGCAGCGAACTTCTACCTATTTTCCCAGGAGGGAGAAGTCACTTCACCCTTAATTTCTGGGCCAGTTTGGACCCTTAGGTTACAGTTCACCAAATATCAGCAGAGCTATGCCCCAATGAAAATGTTTTAATTTTTTTTTTTGTAATTCCACTTACAGTTTATATCCAGAGCACTGAATTATACAGGAGCCAGTTTATGTGCTACATCTTTTTACTTGCCATGGGAGAATAATGCCCCGCTTGGCGGAGCTCTCGTTTGGTTTAAGTATTTAATGACCACCTGCATAGTTTTCTAGGATAGCAGCAAGGAAAATTGTACCTTATAACCATTGCAAAATACAGAGACCCAGATGAGTCTGCGCTTTAAAAAATGGAATTCTGATTTGTTTTTAGGGTCTTCGGAATCAGCTTTACAAATTACATAAATCCTCAACTGACTGCGAGAATGCGTCGGCCTGGGTGTGTCGGTCACTATTTTGATCAGTCGCATAAGCGGCAAAGTACTTTTGTTGGTGAAGTAAATGGTGTCCTCTCAGGCCTTAGAAAAGGATGACGTTTATGCATGCTTGTAAGTGGTGTTGGATGTTTTTTAATTGCTGATCTGTGATAAATTCACTTACAAATCTGATTAATCATCGCAGATGTCAATGTACTTCAGGAATTTCTGAGCGGCAGGGAATGTCTCCGATGGGTCGGCAATTTTTTTTAACCCTTCTTATAATTAAGTAAAAGCAAAATCATGCCTGGGTAGGGCCCAAAAACAGCCCCCGTATAATAATCAAATCAACTTATAGGCGGATTAATATGGTACTCTGACATTAGAAGCACCTCTGGGAGGTGCTTTTAATGAGTATCCATCCACAATGCTCCCACTGTCTATCTTACCCGTCCAGATATTCCAATGGGAGAAAGATTGATATACTTACAAAACAGTGAGGAAAGCAAATGGATCATTTATATCATTCAAGAAATTTTTAGGACTAAATTCAATTTGCTTCCTCATTTATTAGCTCACCTGAGCTATGCTCAGGATGAGCTATAGTGATCACTTTTCATCCGTCGTCCATCCATCCGTCCGTGCGTCCATACATCCATCCGTTAACATTTTCAAAGACTTCTCCTTTTGCTCAAATTTCATATGGAGCCTCCTTAGGTTAGGGGAATGAAAGATTGCTAAAATGGACCCGGTCCATTGACCAAGATGGCTGCCATGCCCATGTATGGTAAAAGCCTTTAAAAATCTTCTTTTCCAGAACCGAGGATGCCTTGGGGCTGAGTCTTTGCATAAATCATCGGGGACGGGAGGTCTACCAAAGTTGCTAAAATAATGGTCATACATTGACATTTGACCTTCTTACAGCAGGGTCAAGTTTGTTTCCCTATGCATTTGTATAGGAAAAATGTTCAGAATTTCAAATGACTTCTCCTCTGGAGCCTCTGGGCCAATGTTGCTCAAATTTCATTTGGAGCCTCCCTTGGGCAGGGGAATGAAAGATTGCTAAAATGGTTGCCGTCCTTTGACCAAGATGGCCTCCATGCTCATATATGGTAAAAACCTTTAAAAATCTTCTTCTCCAAAACTGAGGATGCCTTATGGCTGAATCTTTGCATATATCATTAGAAATGGGAGGTCTACAAAATTGCTAAAATCATGGTCGTACATTGACATTTGACCTTTTTTAGGCAAGGTCAAGTTTGCTTCCCTATGCATTTGTATGGGAAAAATGATCAGAATTTCAAACGACTTCTCCTCTGGAGCTTTGCCAGTGTTGCTCAAATTTTATTTGGAGCCTCCCTGGGGCAGGGAAATGAAGGATTGCTAAAATAGTTGCCGTCCATTGACCAAGATGGCTGCCATGCCTATATATTGTAAAAAACATTTAAAAATCTACTTCTCCAGAACCAAGGATGCCTTATAGCTGAATCTTTGCACAAATCATCAGGGACAGGAGGTCTACCAAAGTTGCTGAAATGATGGTTGTACATTGACATTTGACCTTTTTACGGTGAGATCAAGTTTGCTTGTATATGCAGTTGTATGGGCCCCATACATTTGTATGGAAAAAATGTTGATAATTTCAAATGACTTCTCTTCTGAAGCCTCTGGGCCAGGGTTGCTCAAATTTCATGTGGAGCCTCCTTGGGGCAGGAGAACAAAAGATTGTTAAAATGGGCATGGTCCATTGATCAAAATGGCTGCCATGCCCATATATGGTAAAAACCTTTAAAAATCTTCTTCTCCAGAACCAAATAAACCCTGGGCCCTAATCTTTGCACAAATTATGGGGGACAGGAGAGCTACGAAAATTGCTAAAATGATGGTCCTATGTTGACATTTGATCTTTTTACAGCAAGATCAAATTTGCTTCCCCATGCATTTGTATGGGCAATATACATTTATATTGGAAGTATTGAGGTGACTTGTAGATCAACAGTAGATAAAATTGTTCTGATTGGAAATCTAAGATAGCCGTCATCTTGTTTATGTTTATTATATTTCCCTGCATGCCTCTATGCTGTTTACATGTATAAAATCATGATTCTTCAGAAACCACTTAGCCAGTTTCTACCAAATTTCACATTGATCCTACTGTTGATATGTGATTGATAGTTTATTCAAATGATCACGCTCTACTGACTGTCAGACCCATATATTCTTCTTTAAAACTAAGAATTGCTCAAATGATGATCTTTTCCTTAGTTGCGATTATAGGATTGGAAAGATGTTGCATAACATCTGCATATCTGCAGTAGCTATGTCACTCAGGTGAGCGAGCCGTGGCTCGTGGGCCTCTTGTTTAATGTTCTGATAAATCTGAGTCAATTTCCTTCCCATTTTCTAATAGATGTTCTTTAGATGATTAAAGTAAATCATCCATAACAAAGGAAGTTCCTTGCTTTACCCAAAAGACAACGGAAGTTAAATCCGATAAGGATATTTCCATTTAATATATATGAAGAAATTTTCAGGACTAAATTCAATTCACTTCCTCATTTATTTAATGTTCTGATAAATCTGAGTCAATTTCCTTCCCCTTATTATGAAAAGGATAAGAACAGAACTTCTCCATTAATGGGTAGTGGAAAGGGTAGCAATCGGGGAATTCACGGTTTTTACTCCCGGATGTGTTTTACTCAAAAGACAACGGAAGTTATATCTGATAAGGGATATTTCCATTTTATATACATGTATAAGAAGACAACCAAGTCAGTGCGTAAGTTGATATTATTCAAAGACTGGACTGTCTCTAATTTTCTAATGGATGTTCTTACAAGTACTTACGTTGTGGATCGATTGACTATGTCAACTATTCACTTTGGGAACCTCACATAATTTATTTGGATTATCAAGTCTCAATTGTGACAGTCATCCAATTTATGTCAAAGTGGATACATACCAATTGCTTTGTGGTAGAAATGTAGAACAGGACGAAATGAAGTGTTGCATACAAGAATGGCAACTCTGGCTTTCTTACTGTTGGAGTTATCTTTCCTTCTTGTATTTGATTTAGTGTCTGCTCTGTAACTTAAATAATCTTCACAATATTTTGATGATACTTGAAATGTAGAACAGGACCAGACAATGTGTTGCCTACAAGAATGACAACTCTTGCAGGGCTCGGAGGGGGCGGGGGGGGGGGGGTGTGGGGGGGGGGGAGGGAGGGCGGGGGGACATTTGTTTTTTGTTTGTTTGTTTTTTTTTTCTAAAAAAACTTTTCTAGTTGGTTTTTAAAATTCAAATATTTTCATTTTTCCCATAGTAAAAATGAATGCTAATTATGTAGAAATCTGTAGTGTAGGTAACTTAGAGGCAGATTTTTCTGAAATTACAATATTGTTCTAAAACATCAATAATTCAAATTCAGCAAAGGAAAGTAAAAAAATATTTTCTTTGACAAAAATTAAAAAAAAATCACTTTACTATAGAAATTGCATAGGTCAGACCAATATTTGGTTGTAAATTTAATTTTAGGGTACATACTTTGAGAACAAAACACAGAAACAGAAAAGACAAATGGTTTCTGATTAGGTATATTCAATCAGAACAAAATATTTTCATTTAAAATAAAACGCCAAGCAAAAAACGACTTCCCAAGTGATGTCAAAAGGATAGTGGTCTGTTCCATCTAACCTTGATGTTATATTAAATATTCTACACACTAGCCAACTTACTGTTTCAGTGGAACCAGAAATTGAGGATGAACATGACTATGCCATCTCAGACCTCCCTGCTCGTGGTCGCAGACCAATATTTGAGTGCTTCTGGAATGGCCGACTAATACCCTATACATTCATTGATGGGTAAGATTATTTCCGGTTTTACTGCTCTCTTACATTGCACCTGACACTACGATTGATACAACAAAGTAATAAGAAAGAATACACCTTTTGTAGCTGTCTGATAAATGGAAAACAGATTGGTCAGACAGAATATTTGTCTGTTTTTATACCCACTGCAAACTTTGTTTGTCGGGGGGGTGCGTATACTGTTTTCACATTGTCCGTCCATCCATCTGTCCATCGGCGATGCTTTTTTAGTGTGCCGGGACTATGTCCCTGGAGAGCTTATGTTGTCACCTAGGCGTTGGCATAGGCGTCTGCCGGCGTCCGCGTTAGCACAATGTTCAAGTTTTCAGATGTGTGCATAGTTTTTTAACTGTTTAAGGTACTGCTTTCATATTTGGCCTACACCTACTTTAGGGTAAGACCTTTCAATAGCATACATTCCTATCCCCAAAATAGACTCTTTATGTAGGTCAAGGTCAGTTCTTACTTTGTCTTTTACACCCATGTTTAAGTTTTGCGTTTAAGTTTTGAAAAGTGTACATAACTGCTGAAGTATTCAAGATAGAGCTCTAATATGTGGCCCACACCAGCCTTAGGGTTAGACCTTTCAATAACAAACACCTCTTCCTCAGTTTGACCTTCTGCCTAGGTCAAGGTCAGGTCATACTTTGTCATTTGAACCCATGTTTGTGTTCTGCGTTTAAGTTTTGAAAAGTGTTTGTAACTGCTGAAGTATTCAAGATACCGCTTTAATATTTGGCCCACACCAACATTAGGGTAAGACTTTTCAATAGCACAGACTTTTCCTCAGTTTGACCTTCTGCCAAGGTCAAGGTCAGGTTATACTTTGTCATTTAAACCCATGTTTGAGTTTTGCGTTTAAGTTTTGAAAAGTGTTCATAACTGTTAAAGTATTCAAGATGCTGCTTTAATGTTTGGCCTACACCTACCTTAGGGTAAGACCTTTCAATAGTACACACCCCTTTTTCAGTTTGACCTTCTGCATAGGTCAAGATCAGGTCATACTTTGTCATTTATACCTGTGTTTAAGTTTTGAAAAGTGTACATGGCTGCTGAAGTATGTAAGGTATAGCTTTCATGTTTCATCCACACCAGCCTAAGGGAAGATGTTTCAATGGCATATACCCCATCCCTCAGTTTGACATTCTTCCGACATCAAAAGCAGGTCATACTCTGTCATTTAATCTTTAATATTTAAAGATTGTTTTTTTATCTGATCAGCCCTTTCCGGTGAGCTGCGTTGTCTTCTGACAACTCTTATTTTTTTCCTAATATCTTGAAAACACAGCGATGGATATTGATCAATTTCTGCAGACACATTGATATCAATAAGGTGTACCTACATAAGAGTAAGTAAGGGCTAGGGGTCAGTACTCTTAGAGTTATTGCCCTTTGTAAAAAATTTTCTTAATTCAGAAAAAAAGGCAGAAAAAAGTTTGTGTGCACACAATCTCTTTAACCAATGGCTGGAATTTGACCAAACTAGCACAGATAGATCATCAGGATGGGGGGAAGAAGTGATTAGATTTTGGTGACCTTGACCTTATTTTCAAGGTCACTACATTATAAATACTCAAAAAGGAGCCTAAAGGATCCTTGTTAATGAAGTAAAAGTTTTGTGTGCACAATATCTCTAACCAAGGGCTGGAATTTGACCGAACTAGCACAGATATATCATAAGGATGGGGCAAAGAAATGGTTAGATTTTGGTGACCTTGATCTTATTTTCAAGGTCACTACACTATAAATATTCAAAAAAGTGAGTCTTGTTAATGCAGTAAAAAGTTTGTGTGCACATTATCTCTTTAACCAATGGATGGAATTTGACCAAACTAGCACAGATACATCATGAGTGTGGGGAAAGAAGTGATAGATTTTGGTGATCTTGACCTTATTTTCAAGGTCACTACACTATAAATACTCAAAAAAGTGAGCCTTATTAATGCAGTAAAAAGTTTGTGTGCACATTATCTCTTTAATCAATTGCTGGAATTTGACCAAACTAGCACAGATACATCATCAGGATGGTGGAAAGAAGTGGTTAGATTTTGGTGACCTTGACCTTATTTTCAAGCACAGATACATCATCAGGATGGTGGAAAGAAGTGGTTAGATTTTGATGACCTTGACTTTATTTTCAAGGCCACTACATTATAAATACTCAAAAGTGAGCCTTGTTAATGCAGTAAAAGGTTTGTGTGCACACTATTTCTTTTTATCTTTTTTATCTGGTTTTATTAGATTTTTTTAACCTTGACTTTATTTTCAAGGTCAAACAGGCACTTTGAAACTTAAATTTTGTTAGAAAAAGGTTTTATGCTTTATGCGGGGGCGGGATATCAAATAAGCCCTGCTTATTGACAATTTTCATTTAGTATGCTTGTAAGGTCTTCAGTTAAGTTTTTAAGAAGTCAACACCCAAACCCTTTGTGGGGTCTTGTTCATAGTTGGCCAGTTAGTTTGGTCTGTAATTCTACATAGTACCACCTTCAGCCCTGTCTTAGATCTTGAGTGCAGAGTAGTGAGCTGGAGTATTAGGAAAGAACTTATTTTGTTCATCTTGTATTTTGTTGGAGTATTATTCTATGATAGTATGTTTATATGTGATTACATTGGAATATGAAAACAAAAAGTAATTTGCTACATGTATATTAACCTTTACCACTCTCTGGGCAAGGTCAGCAGGTAACTGATTGATGATAGTTTTCTAATTTTCCCAGAAAATAGACTTTAAACATTTCATGTAAGTTGTTTCCTAAGGAGACAATTTGCATGAAATAAAAGTAAAAAAGGATTGTCTTTGGGAACAAAGAACACACAAAATCACAGAAATTGGAGACTCAGTTTGATCGAGTCTCTTCATATGCAACACAGTAGTTTGCAAGGCCTAGCGCCTGCTTAAGGGGTATTTGATTATCAAAGTAACCAGGATGGCTCAATGATCCCAAAGGAAATAAAATATAATCTGCAGTCTGTTTTCTTGGAAAAAAAAAGAAAATATTTCAAGGGAAGCTGTGCTTTGAATAATGTAGTTATGTATTACAGGTTTGAGTGGTGTTTTCCACCCAAGAAAACGAAGTCAGTTCCAAATGAATGCTACAACAGGTAAGGAACAGAAACTGTTGGACTGGTCAGTATGAAGGTCTGTATCTGCTGCTTTCATGAATGGCACCTTAAGGATTAATTTTAAACTTATTATACCGCCCCCCCCCCCCCCCACCCCTCCCCCAACAAACTTTTTTTGTGGGGGTGGGGGGTGTATACTGTTTTACGTTGTCTGTCCGTGTGTCCATCTGTGTGTCTGTCCACGACACTTAGATTTTTTCCTATATCTTGAAAACTCCGTGATGGATATTCATCAATTTCTGTAGACACATTTATATCAGTAAGGTGTACAAACATAAAAGAAAGTAAGGGCTAGGGGCCAATTCTTTTGGAGTTATTGCCCTTTATAAAATTTCTTAATGTAGTAAAATGCTTGTGTGCTTACTGTCTCTTTAACCAATGGCTGGAACTTGACCAAACTTGCACAGATACATCATCAGGATTGGGGAAAGAAATCAGATCTTGGTGACCATAACCTTATTTTCAAGGTCACTACATTATAAATACTCAAAAAGTGAGTCTTGTGTGCACTCTATCTCATGAATCAGTAGATAGAATTTAAGCAAACTAGCACAGATACATCATCAGGATAAGGGAAAGAAGTGATTAGATTTTGGTGACCTTGACCTTATTTTAAAGGTCACTACATTATAAATACTCAAAAAAAGTGAGCCTTGTGTGCACTCTTTCTCATGAATCAATAGATGGAATTTGACCAAACTAGCACAGATACAGCATTGGGATTGGGAAAAGAAGTGATTAGATTTTGGTGACCTTTATCTCATTTTCAAGGTCACACCGGCACTTTGAAACTCAAATTTTGATAGGAAAAAAAGCTTGTGTGCACACTATATCTTGAACCAATGGCTGGAATTTTAACAAAACTAGTAAAGATACATCGTTAGGACATGGGAAAGAAGTGATTAGATTTTTGTGACCTTGACCTCATTTTCAAGGTCATGATGTGAACTTGACCTCATTTTCAAGGTCACTACATTATAAAGACTCTAAAAATGAGCCTTGTGTGCACCATATCTCATGAATCAATAGATGGAATTTGTTCAAACTTGCACAGATACTTCAGTGGGATGAGGGAAAGAAGTGATTATATTTTGGTGACAGGGACCTCATTTTCAAGGTCACACTGACACTTTGAAACCAGAATTTTGATAGAAAAAAGCTTATATGACACATTGATATCAATAAAGTGTACCGACATAAGAGAAAGTAAGGGCTAGGGGCCAATTCTTTTGGAGTTACTGCCCTTTGTAAAATTTCTTGATGCTGTAAAAAGTTTGTGTGCACACTATCTCTTTAACCAATGGCTGGAATTTGACCAAACTAGCACAGATACATCATCAGGATGGGAGAAAGAAGTGATTAGATTTTGGTGACCTTGACCTTATTTTCAAGGTCACTACATTATAAATACTCTAGAAATAAGATTTGTGTGCAATCTATCTTTTTTTCTTGCATAATATTATTAAGAATCTTAACATATTTTGCATAAATGTTGATATTCATGAGATGTTGCTGCTGCAGAAAAAGAAGGGTCAAGGGATCAATACTGTTATAGTTATTCCCCTTTGTATTTTTTTTTAATGTCTGTAACACTTTTGTTTTTCTGTCAATCTTGCTTAATAATTTTAGGAATCTTGTAATATTTTGCAGGAATGTTGATATTGATAAGTTGTTGTTGCTATGGAAATTTTTTAATATACTGAACAGAGCTGCTATTTATATCGACCATTACTTGCAGGGGGTATTTCGAGATCTGGGAACATCTACTTTATGTAATGTGTATCATTTTAACTGCACAATACATTAACCTATAGATAATGTACTATTCTATTCTGTATTTCAAATCTTCCACAGAAAAAAATGGCAGTTCAGTCGTCTTAAAGAGTTAATTCAGAAGGTTCCTTTAAGCAGATATCTGTGTGACATCACTTTTGATCATGTGTCAGTTTCTTTTCTGTGGACAAGAAAGTAAAATAAGGATTTTTCAACTGGTGAAAAAAATCTATATTTTCTCCGGTTAAATTTATTAATCCTTATCTTACGTTCCTCTATCATTCCTTCCACTCATGATCTTATTATTTTGTATAAATCTTTTTTCGGTTTCTTGTCATTTCCATGTCATGCATTTTCGCGACTTTTCATGAAGATCGTTTGCGACAATTGTGGATGTATATAAGCACTGTGGGATAATGAACAAAATTGTTTATCATGTTCTTCTTGTTCCAGGTTATCAACTTGCTCCACCTATAGTCATTGGTCAGAGGAGACCTGGATCCTTGCAGACAGACGCCGAACATACTCTGCAAGAAGATCAGTGATGACAAGGAAAAGACAGAACAATAAGAAAAGACTGGCTGTCAATTCAGATCCGTGTGATGATAATTCTTTTGATGGGAGCACCACCCCACAGGGCTATACTGCCAGGGGTAAGACCCATCAAGGTGGCGACTACTCGGATGCTGAGTACATCAAAAGTGTGAGTCCACCAGTCACCGGTCACCAGTCACTGGTCAACCAGTCACCGGTCAGCCAGTCACTGGCCAACCAGTCACCGGTCAACCAGGTACTAGGCAGTTTACCAGTCAACTGGTCACCAGTCCAGTCAATGGTCATTCAGTGATTACCAGGCAAAGGGTACCAGTCACCAGGCACCGGGCATTCAATCACCAGGCACCAGTCACCGGTCACCAGGCACCAGTCAACTCACCAGGCACTGGTCATCAGACATCAGTCTACTGATAATGATTACCGGGTAGCAAATAAGACACAGGAGTTCTGAGCAGTCATTGCCGAATGAGCCTCAGAACTCCGCTACCTCAAAGAGAGTATTATAACCTCTAGAGTCAGACTTAGTCAGATGTCTGACCCAAGTATAATTATAGATCTGCCTAGTAATACTTGGGTATCAGCTGATAGGCACACATCAAAATCTAGGTGAAGTATAAGATACTTGCCTAAAACAAAACACAAGGCAAAGAAGAGGAGAAGACATAGATCGTCTTCTTTTTCCTCCTCTTCTAGATCCTCTTCAACTTCATATAGGAAAAGCAAACGATCTAAGAGGTCCAAAGACTCACACAAGAGAAGAAGAAGGCGTTCCACCTCATCATCTTCTTCTTCTTCTTCTTCTTTAAATCATTCCTTTAATGATTATGGAAGATATAAAAGAAAAAGACTATCTCCACAGGTTGCAGACATTCCGAGTACTCTGCAACCTGCTAGGACTATTGATCAGAAACAGGTTATACATTTGGATAATGTGGTGCAACAATCAAGGGATTCAGACTCCAAATCGGATTTGGAAACCTGGTCCTTTGACAGTGCTATTAATGAGGTGTTTTCACTACTTCCTCAGGAGTTATGTCCTAAGCCGATGGAGGAAAATACTCCTGCAAAACCACTTTCAGGAATAGAGCACTTGAAGGAGTCTCGTGCTACTCCATTGTTAGTGCTCCCACAGTCTATAAACTAGTGGAAAATACCACAAAGTTCATACAGAGCAAAATAGACTCTGAAAGCTTTGCTAAAGATTGGCTATGCCCTCAGCATTTGGATTCGTCCTTGGTTGTGACGAAATACTACAAAAGCCAGAACCAGTATTTTCCCACGGAAAATCTTCCTCATCAAGAAGCTGATGCTTTGCTTTTGTATATCTTTAGTAGGGGAAGATGTTCCATTCCAGTAAAAAGTCTAGAATTCTGGGAAAAGAGAGCTCACAAATTAATGGCGATCAATTCGCACGCGGATTTGTTTTCTTCAGCAGCCTACTTATGCCTCCAACAAGAGTCCATGTCAGTCACAGCTCTGTCTAGACTCTTGGTGGTGGCCAAGTCCATTAGACATTCAACAGCATTGTCAACTATTCTGGCCACTGAGCTGTTTCAGGCTAGACGTGACGCCACAATAGCCACTTCAAAGTTACTATTGGAAAATTCCGGTTACGAATTAAGGAATGCTCCAATCAATGCTAAATCGTTGTTCGGTAATAAAATCAACAGCGTTGCTAAAGCGAAGCGCAACAACTAGAGATTTCTAGCCTCTTCCTCAGCCAATACTAACCAACAACAAAAAGCATCTTATTCTGCTACAAGAGCGTGTAAAATACCCAAACTGCCGAACAAGTCATCTTGACCTAAACGATCCCAACTGTACAGGTCTAAAACTCAGACCAAGTCCTTTACGTCTGGTACTAGAAAGGACTTTAACAGTTCCCCTCCTCTAAACAAGCCTCATCCTTCACAATGTTCTGAAAGCCAACCCTTTCCACTGCCTGTCCTACCACGCCCAGATATTCCAGTGGGAGGAAGATTGGCCCACTTTGTGGAACAATGGGGAGAATTAACAAACAACAAATGGGTCCTCTATCATTCGAGTTAACTCCCCCTCTTTCGTCAGTTCTGACAAGTTTGAGTCAGTCTTCCTACCCGTTACTGAGAGAAGAGATCGCAGAATTTCTTAAGAAACTGGCAGTGGAAAGGGTACAAGAACCGGGAACTCCGGCTTTTATTCCAGGCTATTTCTTGTTCCAAAAAAGAATAGAAAGTTATGTCTGGTAATAGATCTTTCTCTGCTAAATCAATACATAAGGAAGCAACCATTCAGGATGGAGACAGTAAAGTTAGTACGTCAGTCGATATTGGTCAACGACTGGACTGTCTCCATAGACCTGACAGATGCTTACCTACATGTTCTGATTCACCCACAATCCAGGAAGTATCTTTAGTTCATGTTTGAAGGTCAGGTCTTTCAATTCATGGTCTTACCCTTCAGAATGTCCCTAAGTCTGTGGATTTTTACCAAACTGATGGACTTTATAGCATCGCACCTGCATCAGCATGCCATCTCGGTATTTCTGTACCTAGACGATTGGCTTATAAGAGATCTAATTCGCAACTAGCTAGTATCTCACACAATATACTGCCTCCAAACTGTACAAAGTCTAGGTTTCATTCAAATCTAAAGAAGTCAGATTTGATACCAGCCCAGACATTCACGTTTATAGGGATGGAATTTCTGACACAACAGAATATAGTCAGGGTACCACAAGACAGAGTCGATTCTCTACTTCTGACTATCAATCTGTTTCTGTCTCAGACTCAAGTTTTGACATGAACTGTCATTCTCTTTTGGGCCTACTCAGTGCAACAGCAAACTTCAATCTCCTAGATAGACTACACTTACGACCACTTCAAATGTGTCTTTTGTCTGTCTGGAGACCTCACATTCTTCCACTGGATCATCATGTTCCAGTCAACAGCATGATTTGATTCCTTTTGAAACGGTGGATGGACACCAATCGCTTTGCTCTGGGAACGGCCATTCATCCTCCAGATCCCAATACATTCCTTTTCATGGATGCCAGTCATTTTGGATAGGGAGCTCATCACGAGCCGATGAGACTATCCTTTCATGGTTGCTGGTCTGAAGACCAATCCCAGCTCCATATCAATATTCTGGAAATGATGGCCATTCGCTTAGCACTGAAGAAAGCCATAAAATACATTCACCACTCTTGTGTTATGATCTCGACTGACAATACAACAGTGGTCTCCTATATCAACAAACAAGGAGGAACACATTCTCCCAACCTATGCGTAGAGGTATGGGAGATACTCCATTGGTGCCTGGAACACAATATCGTGATCTGTTCCTCATATTCCAGGCAGATTCAATATATTGGCAGACGGTCTTTGGAGATTGGACAGACCTCTCAAAACAGAATGGGCTTTGGGTCAATGGGTAGCAAATTCCATTTTCCAAATGCTCAATTATCCCAATGTGGATTTATTTGCAACACAATTCGGTCACAAACAAGCAATACTTAATCTGTAGATAAGAGAATCCCACCTCCTTCCCCGCATAGCTCAGTTATATTGTTTTATCCTTCAAAGAAACTGACACATGGTCAAAGGAGCGGGAAGAGTGACGTCACACAGGTATCTGCTTAAAGGGACCGTCTGGAATTGTCATTTTTTCTGTGGAATATTTGAAATACAGAATAGAATAGCACATTATCTATAGGTTAAGTATTGCTAGTTAAAGTATGTTTTACTTTTAAAAACTTCATGTTTCATGGGTATTTCGAGATCTGGGAACATCTACTTAATGTAATACAGATTGTCAGTGCTGTAATAATGGGTATCATGTTTCATGGATATTTCGAGATCTGGGAATATCTATTTTATGTAATACAGAGTGTCACTGCAGTAGTAATGTTCATCATTTTTCATGGATATTTCGAGGTCTGGGAAAATCTAAACATTTGGCTATCTCTTTGGGGGTTACTAACCGTAAGTGACTTAACCTGACAACCTGGTGTCTGGGGGAAACAGCGTCAACCCCGTGTCTGGGGGGAAACAGCGTCAACCCCATGTCTAGTGGGGGGAAACAGCATAAACCCTATCTAAAGATAGTCTTGAGGATAAAGCATCAACCCCATGCACTGAAGATAGTCTGGGCGAAAACATTAATCTGGTGCAGAAGCAGTCTGGGGAATAATGCGTAAATCCCATGTATTGAAACCGGTCTGGGGGAAAGCATTGACCCCACGCATTGTGATGGATTGGGGTGAATAGAGTGAAGGTTATCAGGTTAACAACCCCTAAGCATGTAAGTCACAAAAAATTACTGTATCCACAACAAACAGATGAGCAAGAAAGCTGTTGCAGGATGAAAATAAATTCTAGAATACAAGGTGGATGCTGGGATGGTGGTGGGATACACAAAACATTTAACAGTTTATATCTCCCTGAAATCAAAACCTCAACTAATACATCAGATGAAACTTTTTTAACACACATACAGTACCACTATACTGCCTGGTAGACTGACCAAAATACACTTCATCAGCAGCAGCTGCAGTAAACTAAGTAACCAAAATATATGGCAGATAAATAGACATGATAAAAACATTAGCAAAACATAGTCGATAAATAGACATGATAAAAACTTTAGCAAAACACAGTCCTGTGTTGTCTATAAATTACAAATAAAATAAATTGCCATTTTATAGACAACACAAAGTAGATAAGATTTGATAGTATATGTAATTTTATTATTAAATACAAAATCACATCTACATAAAAACATTTGGCTATCTCTTTGGGGGTTGCTAACCGTAAGTGACTTATCCTCACTGTCGGACTACCTGAAGCTAAAGCAGTCAGGGGATAAAGCGTCGACCCTATGCACAAAATGTTATGGGGGATAAAGCGTCAGCCCCATGTACTGAAGACTGTTTGAGGGATACGGCGTCAACCTCCTGTCTGGGGGAAACAGCGTCAACCCCGTGTCTGAGGGGAAACAGTGTCAGCCCCGTGTCTGGGGGGAAACAGTGTCAAGATAGTCTGGAGGATAAAGAGTCAACCCCATTCACTGAAGATAGTCTGGGGGAAAACGTTGATCTGGTGCAGAAGCAGTCTGGGGGATAATGCGTCAATCCCATGTATTGAAACTGATCTGGGGGAAAGCGTTGACCCCGTGCATTGTGATGGATTGGGGTGAATGTGTCTACCCAAAGTAAGGTTTTTCACCTACAAATACGTCAGGAAGCCGACTTTGGGGTTATTATAAAGGGCCAAACGAATTTGACGGAGGATCAAAGATCTCCTGAATTTGATACCTTAGTCAAAAGAGAGACCCTAAAGAGGATAGCTGCACAGAACAGTACCTAACTAGGAGTAGAAGAAAATTACTTATTGCACCCAAATATGCGAAGCATCGATGAAAGTGGTTAGGGACCATAGCCAAAAATGCTTACTGCTAGCCCATTAGTGGCTACAAATTGAGCAAAAATGGCCCTTCCAGTCAAATACTTTAGAAAGAATGCCTATGGTTAGCCGAGCTTATATACCTTTCCTAGGCAAGAACCCAACAACCAACCAAGCAGCAAAACAGTCAAAGGTTGATGATAAGCAGAGCCCACCAAATAGCCTTGTCCAAGGCTTAGAAATATATATATATATTTTTTTATTTTTGGCTTATTGAGCTCTGTGGCTAGTCTATAGATATGGTCTGGATATTTCAGAGACAACCACAGAAGAAAAGTTCACCCATAGACTAGCTAAACACTGAATCACTAAGTAGAATATGAATGAAAAAAAAAAAATAAGTAAATAAATAAATAAATGAATAAATTAGTAAGCAAAAAGTGACAAACAAACTTATATATTGGTCTAGTAGCTAGGCTACCCACCAAAGATACATTTGTTCCTATTTGTGCAGAAAATGAGCTGTGGTACATAAAAAATAAAAAGCTTAAAGTCCCCATGACAAAACTGCAGACAGCCAGAAACTGATCTAATCTGATTCAATTAAAAGCCAACACCTGCAGGGATAAACCAAACTGTTATGGAAACAGTAACTGACAGCTAATCTTTAGTCTGCTGACATTTAAGTTCTTTCTTACTCTGACCATAAAACAGAGCTTAGCGTTTCATTTTCATTTATATTTTAATCCTTTCCTATAATTCTGTTTAAAATGAGCATTTCCTTTCTCTTTCTCAAGCAAAATTTTTATAAGAAGGAAAATGTATTTTTGTCGTCTGCTAGTTTCCTTGCAGCAACAAGGTATTTAGATGACCCTGTGATCTGAGATCAGCAAAAGTGTTTTTTCAAGGTTACAGCCTAATTAACATCCACTATCAAAAATAATGAGGTGCTGAATAGCAACAAATTGGTTGTTAACCCTTAGCATGCTGAGCAAAATTTCAGCAGGAGACATCCTGAAACATATAATAGCCTAGCTATAGGTTCAAAGGATAAGCAGAAAATACACATATTACATGGAGATGACAAAAATATTTAGATGCACTAACTGACCTTAAAAACTATTTCATCTAAGTTAAAATTGATCCCATACAAAAGTAGTCTGGGGCTAAGGTGTTAACCCCATATACTGAAGACAGCCTGCATTGTTAAATAAGGTTCAGTAAGACCTAGATCGTCTTCGTTGTGTTTGCTTTATATTAGGTTCAGTCTGATGCTTCATAAGGCTTAGTCTGTACTGTGTTTGTTAAATAAAGTTCAGTATAAACTAGCTAGATTGTCTTCACTGCATGTATAATAAGGTTCAGTCCAATCCAGACAGTCTTCGCTGTGCTAGTCTTCGCTGTGGCAGAGGTCTGTACCAAACAGTGATTGTAATAATTACATAAATAGGCCAATCAGAGGTCAAAATAAATGTATAGCAGAAATGAATTCTTTTAAATGTATAATTAGAATTTATAAAATTAACTACTTTCATCTAAGGTAATATTTATCCCAAGCAAAAGTTGTCTGGGGGATAAAGCGTCGACCCCGTATACTGAAGAAAGTCTAGATAGGTCACAAAAAGAACGCAGTTTTCCGGGATGGCACATTTCGTTTCGCTGAAACGAAGTAACAAATGAAACAATTAGTTAAATAGAAAAAACCTCAACAATGTTAGATGTCTTTCCTGTTAATTCCACCTAATATTATCCGTTAGGCTGAGTCTCCTTAACTCTAATGGACTGTTGGGCAAAACCAGTGAAACAACCGAAACGTTAAGAATATATAGGGAAACTAATGAAACGAGGCGAAACAAACTGAAACGGGCTCAGATTTCAGCACATATTTTCCCCGAAACGGACGAAACAACTGAAACGATAAGAATTATATAGGCAAACAGCAAGGTCTAGATGAAACGAAAAGTAACATGAGAAACGAAGGCTCTACCCAGCTTTTAAATCTTCTGGACTGTCAGGAAAAAACAGTGAAACAACTGAAACAATAAGAATATATAGGGAAACTAATGAAACGAGGCGAAATGAACCAAACGATCTCAGATTTCAGCACATATTTTCCCCGAAACGGACGAAACAACTGAAACGATAAGAATTATATAGGCAAATAGCAAGGTCTAGACGAAACAAAATGTAACATGAGAAACAAAGGCCCTACCCGGCTTTTAAATCTTCTGGACTGTCAGGAAAAAACGGTGAAACAACCGAAATGATAAGAATATATAGGGAAACTAATGAAACGAGGCGAAACGAACTGAAACAAGTTCAGATTTCAGCACATATTTTCCCCGAAACGGACGAAACAACTGAAACTATAAGAATTATATAGGCAAATAGCAAGGTCTAGACGAAACAAAATGTAACATGAGAAACAAAGGCCCTACCCAGCTTTTAAATCTTCTGGACTCAGGAAAAAACAGTGAAACAACAGAAATGATAAGAATATATAGGGAAACTAATGAAACGAGGCGAAACGAACTGAAACGAGCTCAGATTTCAGCACATATTTTCCCCGAAATGGACAAAACAACTGAAACGATAAGAATTATATAGGCAAATAGCAAGGTCTAGACGAAACAAAATGTAACATGAGAAACAAAGGCCCTACCCAGCTTTTAAATCTTCTGGACTGTCAGGAAAAAACAGTGAAACAACCGAAATGATAAGAATATATAGGGAAACTAATGAAACAAGGCGAAACGAACTGAAACGAGCTCAGATTTCAGCACATATTTTCCCCAAAACAGATGAAACAACTGAAACAATAAGAATTATATAGGCAAATAGCAAGGTCTACATGAAACGAAATGTTACATGAGAAACAAAGGCTGTGCCCAGCTTTTAAATCTTCTGGACTGTCGGAAAAAACAATGAAATAACCGAAACGCTAAGAATATATAGGAAAACTAATGAAACGAGGCGAAATGAACTGAAACGAGCTCAGATTTCAGTACAGATTTTCCCCGAAACAGATGAAACAACTGAAACGATAAGAATTATATAGGATATTGACCAGGTCTAGACGAAACAAAATGTAACATAAGAAACAAAGTGGCTGTTACCTCCACTAGATTTTTGAATGCCTCCAACTTCTTTGTTTCTGAACTAAACTATCAAGTATTGGTATACATTTCTTAGTTAGAATGAAAGGAACATTTTGGTATCAAGATTATTTTGATTTGCCGAAACTTTTTTTTTTGTTTTTGTCTCTCCAGTATTTCACGTTAAGCACTGAACGTCGACACCATCACGTTCATATTTTGTTTGATGAACTAAGTTATGATGTCAGAAGTGCACATTGGCATGGAAACAATAAAATTTACTCAGTTTCAGTGAGTACCATGAAAATTTTCATCTCCTGTAATGAAAACATTCAAATTTTCCCTCTTACTCCCCACTCGTGAACATACTGATGTTTTTATTGCAGTCGCTGACAATATTTACAGTATTCACAGCAAAAGCCTAAATAACCTCTGTATATTTTATGAAGAGTGGAGAAAATTATTCCATGATTAGCACTAAATACAATTAACTCTTATTCTCTCAAACTCTAAGGGACCATTAAATGTTTGTTAGCAGTAGTTTGAGATAGAAAGAGTTGAGATGTAAACTAAACCAAACAGCTAACTAAACCAAACTTGTCAATACATATAGCTTGACTTTAGTAATAGTTTGACTTATCATGAATGAGAGTCAACTGTATTCCCTTTTTGCCAACTCCTCTAAAATGTACAGTAGTGCTTAGACTAAAGGTTACACCTAGTGCACAAAGAAGGGCTGATAATAAGCATTGGAAGCAAAAAGATCCAAAACACCCATATATTTCCAAAAAGAGAACCATAAGTTCGAAAAAGATGTTGTACGCAATTCTTTTGAATTCAAGTAGGCCAGTCGTTCAAGTGCCTTGTCCATCTGGTCATACAGTCACTGGCCGATTCTACAAGAATTCTGTACTGAAGAAAGTGAAAGAGCTTTACAATAAGAAATGACCAAGCAAAGGATGGTCAGGAGTCCACCTTTTACATGACAATGCTCCTCTCGTAAGTGTGAGGTTGTTAAGTCTTTTTTGGCTTCTGAAAAGGTGAAAGTTTTAAACCATCCACCTTTTTCACCTGACCTGAGTCCCTGTGACTCCTTTTTATTTCCAAAAAAAAGTAAGAGAAAAGTCCAGGGAGTGCCACAATCACAAACCGCAGCCCTTCCCAGACCCCAAGAGGAAGAGGAAACTGACAAATCTAAACAAGCACAAACCGAACAAACGTATGAAAAGCACTAAACTAAGATTAGCTCTCTCTTCCCCAAGTGAGGTAATAGCAATACTAGACTGAAAAACACAAGAACAAAAGCTTAAGAAAATACTTTCTAGAAATAAGTATACGTCTAGAACAGGGCTCTGGAAATTCTGAAATCTGAATCGGTCCAGCCGATGACGATGACGTCATCAATGAGCCCATTTCCCCCCAAAAAAATATGTATATATCACCTGTCACGAAAACTAATGACAATTGGCAGTCCTATAACTCCTTTTAAATAATACACCGCAACCCCGTTGTATGACGGAAGTCCGGGTATAACGAGCATGATCAAAGCTGGCGTCATCAATAAATACAGTCGGGTATGTAAAAAGAAAGAAAAAAAACAACAAAACAAAACAAACAAAAAATACAAACGGTTTTGTTGTTATTTCCACCTCCGCAGGGTTTTCCTAAACTATTTATAAACAACTGATTCCCGTCTTGTATAAGCGCGAAGACGGCGGGAAACAGGAGAGACGGAACGAAACGACTTTCATGGACCTAATTAGGTCTAATAAAAAAGGCCTGCGCCACGGGCGGTTTTGCAGTTTTCAATGTTTCAAGATTTGACCAGACTGCTTAAATTTTAAGCACTGACCAATCTTGTCTAGCGCAAGTGGTCCTTTTCTTATTTTTACCGTGAAATCTACCTTGAATTATTCGTGTGTTACTGCAATCAACAACAACAACAACAAAAAAAAAAAAAAGAATCAATCAATTATACCCAGATCAGACGCCGTTGTATGCGACATCTGATCAGGACGACGTACACGGTTTGGGAATTAATTTATCAAATCTGGGATCGACAAACCGTGTTGATCAAAACAAAAAAGAAGAAGAAGAAAACGGGTGCGTTCAAGCGGTGCATTCTTTTATCACACTCAGTAAAGCGGTCTTTGATCTTTTGGACACGCCGACTGCACCTGGATGTTTTGCAGTCTCAGTGTATTCACACGTGTCACACAAACGGATTAATTATCAGACTACCGTTACTGATGATTCGTGTTAATCGCTTGTTTACCACACAAAGGTCAGTGAAGTGTTGATTTTTTGACAATGTTTGGATAATGACGTAATTAATTGTGCTGCGGTAGGTTGCCGTTATTCAGCTGTCTCTCCAATATACATGTCAAATGACCATTTAGAGCCTTTTAACTACCATAATATCGCACTAAAAGGTGTGCGGACGTTGTCAGTTTGGGAAGACTTGACCGTTTGTGATTTTTTAGACATCATTGATTCGTGAAAATTGGTTGGTTGGGGAAAAATGGGATTCAAGGCACAAACCTGTTGGACCGATTTATTAGCGTTTTAGGGTGTTTGAAATCGGTCCAGAATTCTTAATTTCGGTCCAGACCGGCTATTTTTCCGGTTTTCCCGAGCCTTGGTCTAGAAGTTCTCTTGGCAGCGCTATTTATCAGTGTCTCCAACAGATACCAAAAGAAGACCATTTATCTTCCTTTCGCAACTGGGTAAAAAAGTTACAAAAATGTGTTTCAGTAAAGGGGGAATACTTTGAAGGTTGTAATAAAAATATGTTTGATAAAACGTAGCACTGAAGTCATCCGAACCCAGTGACAAAACTTTTTGCAGGTCCCTCATATCTTTGGTAGTTTAGCTGCAGTAAACTAAGTAACCAAAATATATGGCAGATAAATAGACATGATAAAAACATTAGCAAAACATAGTCCTGTGTAGAGTGTCAGTGCAGTAATAATGTGTATCGTGTTTCGTGGATATTTTGAGCTCTGGGAACATCTACTTAATATAATTCAAAGTGTCACTAAAGTAATAATGTGTCTGACTTTCAGGGTCCTGGGCTCAAGGTCAAGGTCACTGTGGCTATTTTTAGAAAAACTTTGTCATCACTCTAGCGCCTACATATATTGATGGATTTTAATATAACTTCACACAAATGTTGTGAATGACAATATCTTGAGCAAGTTAGACTTTCAGGGTCTTGGGTTCAAGGTCAAGGTCACTGTGGCTATTTTTAGAAAAACGTTATCATTGCTCTAGCGCCTACATTTATCGATGGATTTTAATGTAACTTAATACAAATGTTGGGTATAACAATATCTCAAGCAAGTTGGACTTTCAGGGTCCTGTGCTCAAGGTCAAGGTCATTTTGGCTATTTTTAGAAAAACTGTGTCATAGCTCTAGAGCCTACATTTGATAGATTTTAATATAACTTCTCATAAATGTTGGATATGACAATATCTTGAGCAAGTTTGACTTTCAGGGTCCTGGGCTCAAGGTCAAGGTCACTGTGGCTAATTTTAGAAAAACTTTGTCATCACTCTAGCACCTGTATTTTTTGATGGATTTTAATATAATTTCACACAAATGTTGGATATGACAATATCTCCAGGAAGTTTGACTTTTATGGTCCCAGGCTCAAGGTCAAGGTAACTGTGGCTATTTTTAGAAAAACTGTCATCTCTCTAGCCCCTGCATTTATCAATGGATTTTAATGTATCTGCACACAATTTTTGGGTATTACTCGTAATATCTCGAGCAAGTTCAACTTTCAGGTTGCTGGGTTCAGGTTCAAGGTAACTGTAGCTATTTTTAGAAAAAAACTTTGTCATCGCTCTAGCCCCTACTTTTATAAATGGATGTTAATATAACTTCACACATTTGTCAGTATGATAATATCTTGAGCAAGTTCAGGTCCTGGGCTCAAGGTCAAGGTTGACATGACTGAATCCTTTTCTATCATGTGAAATCTAATCTCTCTCAACCTGAAAAGCTGAATGTTTACAATACTGTTGCTTAACGTCAAAGTCATATATGACCTTTACATTAAGGTCACAGGCTTTTTGTTTCTTCATTCATATAACTATTATATGTAATGAAATTTTCCAATTCAGTGTTTACCCACACCAAATAGACTTGTGCGAGGGGATAAAGAAAACTTTAAAAATCTTTTTGTCAGAAAACACTGGACCGACTTCAATATTACTTGGCAAGAATGTTTCTTTGGTGACCCTCTACCAGGATTGCTTAAGCCGTCATGATTTGTCAAGAAACATGGCCGCCAAGGAGTGAGGCTTATTTTCTCTATATATCTATATAGAAAACTTTAAAAATCTTCTTGTCAGAAACCACTGGACCGATTTCAATATAACACATTAAAAGTGTTCCTTTGGTTACCCTCTACCAAGGTTATTCAAGTCATCAGGATCAGTAAAAAAAAACATGGTCACTAGGGAACGGGGCTTTTTTCCCTATATATCTATATAGAAAAATTTAAAAGACTTCTTGTCCACCACTGGAATGATTTCAATATTACTTGGCAGACATGTGTCTTTGGTGGCCCTCTACCAGGATTGTTCAAGCCATCATGATTCATCAAAAAACTTGGCCCCCATGTGGCTGGGCTTGTTTGGTCTTTAAAATGTATAAGAAAGATTTAAAAAAAATGAGGCATTGCTTGCCATAAACAGCAAACAAGCCCAGCCACACGGGGGCCAAGTTTTTTGATGAATCATGATGGCTTCATGATGGTTTATAGGACTATGATGTCACTCTTGTCTTGTCCAGGCTCTTGGAGAAGGTAAATAAACATATACATATGTATATATATATATATATATATATGTATGTATGTATGTATGTATGTATGTATGTATGTATAAAGAAAAATCAATGTCTGAGTTTGCCAAATAACACTATATTTTCAGTAAACTTCTACTGCGGTTTCACTGCATTTACAACAGATTATCAAGAAGACATTTTGAATTACTTAGCAACGAAACATAACGTTATAATTAAAGTTTCTGTTTCAAATAGATGACGTTTCCGGTGTACAAATACTCTGACGGCACCCATCCCTTTAAATGGCTCTGTTTAATTTAGGCTGTAATAAGTTTATAAAGAGTTTTTCTTTTGACCATTGTAATGTTACACTGTCTGTGTACATCTTATAGAAGGGGAAAATATTATATTTCAGTTCTAGTAAGTTAGGGCAGTTGTCAATGTGCTCACTCATTTTTAGCATTCTTGTTTTCGGGTCACGAATGTGTTGGTTATGTACTGTGATACGTTTACGCAGGAAATTTCCTGTTTCACCTATGTATTCTTCCCCGCAGCCCCTGCATTTCATTACATATATCACGTTTTGTACATCGCATGACATATCTTTATGGATTTTGAATCAGGTTCCACAATTAAATGTGAAATAGTTTCCTTCGAATAAATGAATGCAGAGGCCGCAGTTCTGTCTATTACATTTTTTCACTGGGTGTTCATAATTTGAAGTGAATTTTGCTTTAGTGAGTAAACGCTTAAGGTTGTAGGGTTGTCTTTTACTCTTTATAAACTTGTATTTTGAAAAAATGCCTTTCATTTTTTCGTCTTATATATATGTATGTGTATATGTATGGATATGTATATACACATATATATTCACATAGATTAAGGCATTAATAAATTCGATAACGTTATTATTATTTCCTTAACAAAATTAGCTTAGTTCAAGAAGTTATAAAATCTAATTAGGAAATTTAGGTTTTGGCTTCTTTATATTAGGGTACGTGATCATTTAGAAACCTATTCCGCAGATAGAGACCTAGACCTAGACAGACGTATTGTATAGGTCCAATATTAATTTCCTTAAGTCTGATACAAAAGGAAATTTCTAGTAGGAAAACTTACGTAATGAGTAGTTTTTACGTCCTCTAAACATCATTGACAAATGTAAGTCATAAACCAATTCTTCCATTGTCTGTCTTCGCACGTCAACAGATATTACAATGGGAGAAGAATTGTATACTTATGCAGCAGTGAAGAAAATAAAGTCCTGTAAATTTGTTGATAATACTTCAGGATTAAATAATTATATGCCTCATCTTTCGTATGTTCCGAGGATAAGAACCAATGTTCTTCTCTTTATTAGGAAACAGAACGTCTCGGTTAACAAGTAATGGAAATGGTACAAGTCAGAAAATTGCGATCTCTCCCGGATATATTGTCCCCTAAATATAACGTTGCAATATTTGATAATGGATATTTCCATTTAAAATATAAAGACATCTAAGTCAGAACGTAATCGATAGTGTTATAAGACTGGACTGTCTCTAAAATTATAATGGATCTCTTATATGATTAAGTTGTCCATTTAAGGAAGTTCTGTATTTACGTTTTAACGTCAGATCTTCCTAGGCTTGTTCCAGCAGTTTCAGAATGTACCTTAATTTGTACATTTCCTCATGTTGCAAATGGACGTTATTGTTATGAATTTACGTTAACAGACCATTATTGAATTATTTGACAATAATTGAGGATATTATTAGTGATACAAGATCTATCTTCATAGTGTTATTAATCATTTTAAATTGAGAGTTAATTTCTACAGTTAGATTTTGACCTATTTACGTTCATTGTATAGGTTTTAAAATCTTGTTGATACATTTATACATTGAACTGATTTTAGTATTGATTCATACTTCATCTTAATTATTGACTCAGACTTTAATTGAATCAATAATGTCTGATTAGTCACTTGGGAACTTGCATATGTTACTGGGATTGTCAAATCCCAGTAGTGACAAACTTCCAGTTTATGTCAGTGGATATACTTCTATTGCTCAGTTTAGGGAGCATATATCCATTAGGTTCCAATAAATATTGTATTTTCATCGACACAATTATTATCGATAGAGAACTCATTTTCTATCTTCGAACAGAGGAATAATGAGTTTCCATTCTTACATCTTGGATAGAAGATTAATATTCATCTATCTTTAAACAAGTATGGCATAGAATTTGGCGAATAAAAAAGCCATACAATACATCTTCACCCTTGTGTTAAGAATTGATAATACAACTGAATTATAATATAAGTCTCCCAATCTATGCATAGAAATATGGGAGTACCCTTTCCTTTCTGAAATGCGATAAAAGTTTGGAAAATAATTATATTTCAGAAAGTTTTTCAGCTATTAAGAAATTTGTCTTAAAACTACTTAAATGTTCAAGACTGATTTCTATGTATATATAACAAATAGATTATCATTATATACAATCATTACAGTTATATTATACTTATAACCAGTTTCCTTGGATAATCTTACTGCCACGATAAATGATTCATCCACAACTGGAACACCTTATAGATTATTATGAAGTGATATCATAAACCAAATTATCTATCCAACTTGGATAAATTAGTTACTACAAACAAATTATCCATAACAGGACTATCTTGCTATCATTTATATATTATAAATGATAATATCATCTATTCTCACTATTCCAGATATATATGTGCAGAATAGTTAATTACATCTCTGAACCTCTTTGCCTTTGGTTATCAGAGATATTATAATTAATACCAGTTTGACTCATCTGGTATACTTATTAACTCTACTTTGATTAGTAGAAATTTGTACAGTAAACTTCCTAATTCTCATCTTATGGAGGACGTTTTAGCATTTCTGGAGTCAGAATTTACTATATTGTAATTATGTCATAGAAGAAGGTTGAATTGGTATTGGCTTCTCTTCTGTCATAGTCAAATTACCGATATACCTTCGAATTTTGACAAAAAAATATCTAGATCTGGTAACAGAATCGATTCAAGCCAGTTCTTCTAGCCAGTTCTTCTTAAATTAATCAATATGGTAAGATCTTTTAAGTAAGGAGGCTGTTATATCAGCCTTTCCTCTTATTAGAAATTTTACAGCTGCCAAACTCTACGCTATGATGTTAGCAGTCTTTCATTTTTTATTAACTTTACCAAGGATACAAATGTTTCCTAAATCTCCTCTGGTAGAAGTTTAGTGTTAACATTTATTCAGATTGTCCATCTTCATACGAAGAAATAGACAATATCTTTCTAATATAGATTGCCCTGACTAAGATTCATTATCACAGTCTGACTGGCAATAGATAAGATATATAAAATTACCAATCATATGTTTGCTATCATTGATGGATAAATTGGGTATTCGGCAAGAATTAGATTAGTCCATTTACCCAGGTTATTCCTGTTTAGCTTGAAATGCAAAGGAATAATTACAAAGTCTTACGATTGTTTAAGTATTATTAACTGGTTATTGGCAACAGTTAAATCAGTCTAATTAACCAGATTCCAATTATTTCATATTTATAAATAGATTAGACTATTTAATAACTAAGATAATTGTTACATTTCTAGGATTTATAATTAAATCTCCAGATATGTAGGTTATCCACAGGAAACTCATAAGAGAAGACATTTCCTTATATTATTTTTGTCTCTCAGAGATAGACAGCTATCTTTCTGAGCATCTTTCTGTCTCAATAACTCAATAATTCTTTTTTTGGGATCATCTGTTGTTACCCAAAAAGAAAAAAAGGTGGGGGGGTGGGGGGGGGGGGGGCAGGAATTCAGGCCTCTGAGGCTTGAGAAACTGGCAGCCTCCAGAGTCTACTATTAACATATAAGGTATTAACACCTAAAGATATGTTATTAATGTTTGGAATTGGCTCATTCTTAGGATTTATATCAAAAATGATCTTATTCCAAGAGTTTCCAGAGCCTTAATCCAGAAGTGGAGGGATCTAATTAATTCATGTTAGAATAGGGAGCTCCTTCCGACTTAATCTGCAAATTCTAGCACATTATCACATTATCTATAGGTTAATGTATTGTGCAGGTAAAATGAAGTTTTTAAAAGTAAAAGGTATTTTAACAAGCAATACTCAACCTATAGATGAGACAATCCCCCCTCCCTATCCCCGCTTAGCTCTACTTTTAGGGTCTTTATCATCAAAGAAATTTACACATGATCAAAAGGGTGGGAAGAGTGATGTCACACAGGTGACTGCCTAAGGGGCTTACTGGATTAAGACTCTTTAAGACGACTGAATGGTCGTTTTTTCTGTGGAAGGTGTGAAAACAGAATTGAATAGCACATTATCTGTAGGTTAAGTATTGCTTGTTAAAATATGTTTTACTTTTAAAAACTTCATGTTTTTATTATTCCTTCTGTTTCTTCAATTTTATGCATTTTCCTCTTTCTCCCCTGTCCCTCTCTTTCATCTCCTCTCCTATCATTTCTTTCTCTCTTCTCCCTTTCTCTGGCAGATGACACAGAATGACCCACATGTCATTAAACCCCAACACAGTCAAAAAGTCTCTTTGTCAGTCAACATTCTTATCAGCCGTAGGAATTGGGTCCATTTCAGATTAGCTGTTAGACCTAAAGTCATCAAAAAAAGGTAAGAGAAAAGTCCAGGGAGTGCCACAATCACAAACTGCAGCCCTTCTCAGACCCCAAGAGGAAGAGGAAACCGACAAATCCAAACAAGCACAAACCGAACAAACGTACGAAAAGCACTAAGATTATTTCTCTCTTCCTCAAGTGAGGTAATCGCAATACTAAAAGGACTGAAAAACACAAGAACAAAATGACACACGGAAAGACATACAACAAATCGCCTCGTAGAATAAACCACAAAGCAACAAAGAGTAAGACTAACACCGGGACCACCGCCTTAGAACGGTCAGTAGAGCAAACCACTGGGGGGTTTAAAGCACTTTTACAGCTAGCTAACTTCACCCTGGGTCCCGATGCTACTCTTAATACAGAAACACATAAAAATTCGGTTCGCATAAAGGCTCCCAACTCAGTCAATGCATCAAAGCGAAAACATAAAAATCAAATTAAGCACTATAATAAACAAAGACGAGTACTCATGGCTAATTCTACTGTATGCAAGAGTAAATGAAAACCAATAGTTGAATCATGGTGGGGCAAGCCAAAGACATATCGTCAAGCCCCAACCCACTGGTTAAAGTTTTACGAAGAGACTGTCATTGAGTCTGAGGCCCGAACCGCCGTCTTGCAATTAAAGAGTGAAGCATAGCCATCAACAATGATTGGGTTGACAACTAGGCATGCAGTCTGCCGCATAATATCCAGGCTATAGCCAATTCTTTTATAACGGTTAATAAGTTTTCTGAATTGCTCCGAAAAGTTAGATTTACCTACAATTTTTCTAAATCTGTACACTAAATCACCATAAAATTCTGGTTCCGATATACCTTGTTGCAGAAGTGTTTTCAGACTGACGCTATATTTTTCTAACAAGGCACTGTGTCTGCGATAAAATTTCGAAAACGCCTTATGAAGTTTAAAATAATGATAGCCCTGCCTAAGAAGTTTGGCAGTAAGGGCTTTATTACGGTAGTTAAAGTCATTAAGATTTGAAGAAGCTCTGGCGAATCTAATAAGTTGAGATATGTATACCCCATATGAGGTACGCTGGGGGACATCGCCATCCAGAAAAGGGAAATTGACTATATCAAAATCAAAATCATCTCGTTTATCATAAATTTTGGTGGAAACTGTACCATTAGATATACATAGATTCAAATCCAAAAAAGGTGCCTCAGTATCGGAAGAATTTGCTCTATTTAATTGGAGTTCTGTAGGGTATATCCGGTCCACCATTTGGTCAAAGTAAATATTGTCAATATTTAATAAATCATCAAGGTATCTTGAAGTTGAATTGAAAGCCTCAATAATGTCAGCCTGATTTTCACGTGAGAGAGACTTCATGAAATCTCTCTCATAACAAAAAAGAAACAAATCTGCAACAAGAGGAGCACAATTAGTTCCCATCGGAATACCAACAGTTTGTCTATAAAGTTTAGTTCCAAATCTAATAAAAATATTATCCAAAAGATAAACAAGGGCATCACAGACTTTTTGACACGACCATAAATTGTGATTATTATACACATCAGAAGTGAAAAAAGCACATTCTTCGTTGCAAACCAAATATTGGGTATTCTCCCGAATAAACGTTCGGTTAATTAAATCAATAAGTTTATCTTTTATAAGATGATGAGGTAACGTAGTATACAGTGTAGAAAAATCATATGTAGACAATTTAGAAGCCTGAAAGTTTTTAGATTTAAATTTATTGAGAACATCATTAGAATTTTTAATTGACCAAAAATAGTTAATTCTGTCCCTTTCATAAACAGTATCATAGTATCTAATCCAATGTTTTTTAACAGCAGTAAGGCATGAAGTTAGCAGTTTGGACAAAACAGTAGTCGTACATGAACTAGAATTAGCAATGAAACGTGCTTTATAAGGTCGTTTATGAAGTTTTGGTAACCAATATAACGTAGCAAGTCTGTCTTGCTTTTCTTTAATACTCACTGCAAACTTAGCAGTAATATCGATAGAATGGGTATTGACAATAGATCTCTCGTCAGTAGAAATCCGTTCATATGTTTTGGTACTACCAAAAAAAAGGTAAGAGAAAAGTCCAGGGAGTGCCACAATCACAAACCGCAGCCCTTCCCAGACCCCAAGAGGAAGAGGAAGTTCTTGTATTAGAGTATTAATATAATAAAGTCGTCACATAACAACAACATTATTAGCAGCTTTATCAGCTGGAGCCAAAACATACTTCCTATGAAATTCTTGGATACCTTGTTTCAAATATCGAAAAGATAATTTAGGCTTAGGAGGGAGAAGATCAAGGTTATTAGAGTAAAATAACACACGTTCATCAATGATCTTAAAAATCTTTAATTTCCAATTATTTAAAGCGTTAGACTCAACATGCTCTCGTTTACACCAACGCGTACAATAATCATTTAAAGCACTGGCAATTGTTTTCCGACATTTATTGAAATCAATGTGGGCTGGGAATCTATATTTAGGTCCTTTTGAAATAACTGAACGGATTCGTGAATCAGTTATAATCTTCAAGTTACCAGTGACAATATGACCCACTGGTTGATAACAAAATTTAGAATCTTTACAATCTCAAGAATCAGGGGAACTAGTTTCAATATCAAGATCAGAAACTAATTTATTGAAATTAAGTATAGTATTATGGATAGGTTTGTTATATTAATAACAAATAATAGGAGATTCCGTGTTTTCGAAATATGAAGGTATAGCTGATATAACATTATTATCTCGAGATATGCTAGGTAAATCTATGAATTCAATACCTTTATTAATGAATGGAATTTTGATGAAGTTTCTAATGTGGTTAATTTCAGAATCAATGTAAGGACAAAGAGCATGTTGAGTATAACATCTTGTAAGGAGAGCTGCTTCATACAAATCATGTTTTCTATCATAACATTTATTCGCCTCATCATCTAACTTGCGTAATGAAGAAACAGACAGTGAAGCTAGTTTAGAAAGCATTTGATGACGTCCAGAATTTAAGAGAATATTTAAATCAAAAAGAGATAAAACAGTTTTATGTTTTCATTTAAAATTGCCATTTTTGCACTTACCATGGGATCGTTTATTACGTTTTTTAATATCTAAAAGTGAAAAAGCATCGAAATCCCGCATTTTAGAAATATTTCCTTCATGGTAAATATTATCCATTAAATCCAAGTGGAAAAGGGGTTTGTAAACGTTTAATTCATTTAAGTTCAAGTTCATGTCTTAAAATATTTTTGAATCTTTCGGTAGAATTGGATTTGTGTATAATTTTTCAACAGGTTGAACCAAAACTTTACTAGATGATCATGAATGACCAGTACTCCTGAAATGTTGATAAAGAAACGTATCAATTTTCTTTGCTTTTTTGACTTTAAGCAAATGTTCCTTAAACCTTGTTTTAAGGGCCCATTTGGTCTGTCCAACATACTGCATTCCTCAGCCTCCTTCGCTGCAAGTGAGAACATATATAACATCCTCTGATTTTCAGTCTAAATCAGAGTTGTTTACAACTGAAAATTGTCTATGATTAACTGAGGAAATTATAGTTGACCGACAAATTAAATGATTGCAGCAGGTGCAACTCTTGGCATTGCACTTAGAAATATTAGGGTGCATACTGTTCCTTTTATATGGATTCTTATATTTTAGAAGTATAGGAGATTTAATTGGAGAAAGTCTAATTCTAAGGTGATTACTGAAAATATTATAATTGGAAGCGTCATATAAATTTATAGATGATACAGAGTGAAGTTTCAAAGGTGAAACGTTAACAGTAGGTAACAGAGATTTAAATCTAGCAGTAGAACGGGCAGTCTGTAAAGAAGAAGCAGAATGTAGCCTAATAGGAGAAATAGTAATTTTTAATCTGTTAGTGATACTCATATAGTTGTAAAGGAAGTAATACCATTAGATAAAAAGCAGTATTCGTACCGGCTTTTATAGGCAGTAAGTAGCGATACAAATAGGCGGTAGGACCGATGCATACAGAGTATAGCAACAACCGACAATACATAACTAAGTCTAATACAAGTCCAAAGAAACGTAAAGTAAGAAATTGTTATAAACGGGATACGAATACTGGTAAATATCTAACCTTCAATGAGGTATAAATTAGAATCATGAGGAAGAGGAATACGAAAGGTGATTGTAAAGTGCAAACTCTGGCACTTGAAATAATAACACCATTAAATGAATGTACGGGGAGACTTTCTAGGGTCTCCACACGGCACAAACAGAACAGGCGTGGTATGCAAAAAAAGGTAAGAGAAAAGTCCAGGGAGTGCCACAATCACAAACCGCAGCCCTTCCCAGACCCCAAGAGGAAGAGGAAACCGACAAATCGAAACAAGCACAAACCGAACAAACGTACGAAAAGCACTAAGATTAGCTCTCTCTTCCCCAAGCGAGGTAGTCGCAATACTAAAAGGACTGAAAAACACAAGAACAAAATGACACACGGAAAGACATACAACAAATCGCCTCGTAGAATAAACCACAAAGCAACAAAGAGGAAGACTAACACCAGGACCACCGCCTTAGAACGGTCAGTAGAGCAAACCACTGGGGGGTTTAAAGCACTTTTACAGCTAGCTAACTTCACCCTGGGTCCCGATACTACTCTTAATACAGAAACACATAAAAATTCGATTCGCATAAAGGCTTCCAACTCAGTCAATGCATCAAAGCGAAAACATAAAAATCAAATTAATCACTATAATAAACAAAGACGAGTACTCATGGCTAATCCTACTGTATGCAAGAGTAAATAAAAACAAGTAGTTAAACCACGGCGGGCCAAGCCAAAGACATATCATCAAGCCCCAACCCACTGTTTAAAGTTTTACGAAGAGACGGTCATTGAGTCTGAGGCCCGAACCGCCGTCATGCAATTAAAGAGTGAAGCATAGCCATCAACAATGATTGGGTTGACAACTAGGCATGCAGTCTGCCGCATAATATCCAGGCTATAGCCAATTCTTTTATAACGGCATACACATCCTCCTCTCCTTAACATGGACTCAAACAGTACAGTATCATTTTGTGAGCATTATCATGTGCTCTTTGTTCTTTGATATATTCAAGACAGTTTGTGTTATCAATTTATGACTGAGTATAACTAGATACTGTGTTGTTAAAGATTGTTTTTTTTCATCCAGTGGGATCTTAGATTGTGGTGAGTCTTTAGAGTAGTGTGTTCATGTTTTGAAACTGGATAAAGGGAATTCAATAATTTTATATGCTTATTAAACTTGTGCAGTCAGCAGTTTGTAAAAATCTATATGATCAGGTTACAATGTTGGATTATAAATGGACTGAGCTCTTTACGTTTTTTTGTTGTTTTTTTTTTATTTTTTTTTTTTCAGAATCTCTGGTGTTCTTTGGACTGATGACAATTTTCAAGTGAGCACCAACAAGTTGACCTTTATTGATCTTGAATTGAAACTTAGAGACAAAAACACAGTCTTTGCCAGGATACAGAATGGAGTAAGTATTCCAGGGACTCAGAACAGAGTAAATATTTTCAATGACCTAGAAGTGGGACAAGACCATTATTTGGCCTCCAGAATGTGGCCGAGAAACATTGAGTTTTATATCTGTCACAGCTGGGGGGATTGCAGGAAAAATAGGGATATGCCTTCTGGCTACTAGCGGTCCAGAAAAGTTGGGAAATTCTGAAATTCCATGCGCTGTCTGAAACTTGATGATGGTTCTGAAAGAGTCCTTTTTCAGGGATGTCAGAACTCCCAGGGAAGTCCATTGCTCTCGTGGTCAGTTTAATAGTTCCTTCTGGATCACTGTCTGTACAAATGTGCCTTCTGTTTCACCATGGTTTACAGGTTAAATACAAGGGTCCTGCAAAAAGTTCTGTCACTAATAGGCTTCTTTAGGTTTATTCCAGGTATATTTTAAAATGCTTCACTGCACTTGAAAGGTGTGTTGAATAGCTAAAGATACCCGTTTATTTCGTTCAAATTGCTTTCCAACTGACCGAGTTATTTCAAATTGAAATAGATGCAGTCATATACACTGACCAATTTACTTGTTACATTGGAACATGGACCAAGCAAAGGATGGTCAGGAGTCCACCTTTTACATGACAATGCCTCCTCTCATAAGTGTGAGGTTGTTAAATCTTTTTTGGCTTCTGAAAAGGTGAAAGTTTTAAACCATTCACCTTATTCACCTGACCTGAGTCCCTGTGACTTCTTTTTATTTCCAAGGCTTAAGAAAATGCTTTCGGGAAAGAAGTATACGTCTAGAAGTTCTCTTTGCAGCGCTATTTGTCAGTGTCTCCAACAGATACCAAAAGAAGACTTTTTAGCTCACCTGAGCCGAAGGCTCGAGGTGAGCTATTGTGATCACTCACCGTCCGTCGTCGTCTGTCTGTCTGTCTGTCCGTCCGTTCACAATCTTTAAACAACATCTCCTCCTAAACCACTGATTGGATTTTGACCAAACTTCACAGGAATGATCCTTGGTTGATCCTCTTTTAAAGTTGTTCAAATGGTTCCCATCCATTGCATATCTAGGTCACAGGAGCTAAAAATAGCTTTTTTAACTAAAAACTTAAGAAATCTTCTTGTCAGAAACCAATTGATTGATTTCAATATAATTTTGCAGAAATGTTCCTTTGGTGATCCTCTACCAAGATTATTCATGCCATTTGGATTCATCAAAAAACATGGCTGCCAGGGGGTGGGGCCTATTTTCCCTATATATCTATATAGAAAACTTTAAAAATCTTCCTGTCAGAAACCACTGGACCGATTTCAATATAATTTTGCAGAAATGTTCCTTTGGTGATCCTCTACCAAGATTATTCAAGCCATTTGGATTCATCAAAAAACATGGCTGCCAGGGGGTGGGGCCTATTTTCCCTATATATCTATATAGAAAACTTTAAAAATCTTCTTGTCATAAACCACTGGACCGATTTCAATATAATTTTGCAGAAATGTTCCTTTGGTGATCCTCTACCAAGATTGTTCAAACCATTTGGATTCGTCAAAAAACATGGCCGCCAGGGGGCGGGGCTTATTTTCCATATATATCTATATAGAAAACTTTAAAAATCTTCTATCAGAAACCACTGGACCGATTTCTATATAATTTTGCAGAAGTGTTCCTTTGGTGATCCTCTACCAAGATTGTTCAAGCCATTTGGATTCGTCAAAAAACATGGCTGCCAGGGGGTGGGGCTTTTTTTCCCTATATATCTATATAGAAAACCCTATGTAAAAAGTACATATAATTTCTGTTAGGTTACATCAAAATAGGGGCTTTGAATGGTATTTAATGCTAAAAGAATGTTATAGTCATATATCAGAGATGATTCTAGGGTGCAGGATTGCGGGATTTCCAAGGCCTTGGTGCTAAATCTGCATCCCAATGCATAGTACGATATGCCTTCTGGCGAAATGTGGCGCATTTCAGCTCATTCAATGTGTATTTTTGGTTTGTAAAACTTCCAATTTCTGGCTTTGTCATTCGTTGAATATTGATGAAACTCAGTCTTTTTCAGACCATTTATGATGCAAGAAATCCAGCTGATTGGATGATGATTAGTAACGAGAACATTTATATCATATTCTCGCTGAACTCTCATGAAAACAGCACCGAGAATACTTTACATCGTACACATGTTAAAAATAATGGTGGACAAAAAGCGATATTTGTAAACTGTAGTCAAAGATAAACACATTGTTATAGCTATTGGGGGCTGTACAAATATTCAGTGCTGTTTGAAAGGTAAAATTAGCATAGATATATGCTAAGTGACTTAGTAAGTATATAATAAAGAATGAAATCTTTGGTGTAACCAGTTTTTGTGTCCTCCCATAAGTTTACAAGTTTGGTGATTTTCTGAAGGCAAAAAACTTTCTGTGCATTGGAAATGAGTTGGCGCATTTTCAGAGAAGCAATGCGGGCATTGGCCCCATTTTGAAAATTCCTAGAAGCAACTCTGTTTAATATATGAAAGAATACATTTATGGCTCTGCAATATGAGGACATATGAGGACAATGGTGACAGATTTCATATTGTGGTATTTTGGTAATGCCAGAGAATTTCAGTTAACTAAAAGATCTTGTCCAGAATTGTCAGGCGAAGCTACCTTTCTTTTCTAGTATAGCTTAAGACAATTGTCTTCCAAAAAGTGTTGATATTTTTAGCTCATCTGTCACGTAATGACAAGTTGAGCGATCACATTTTGTCTGTCATCCATCGTGTGTCCATGTGCTTGCATGTGTCCATCCGTCTGTCCATAAACAATTTCTTCAAATGACATCTCTTCTTAAACCACAGATTGGATTTTGACCAAACTTAACAGGAATGATCCTTGAATGGTCCTCTTTCAAAGTTGTTCAAATGGTTCTGGTCCATTGCATATCTAGGTCACAGGAGCTAAAAATAGATTTTTTAACTGAAGACAAAAAATCTTCTTGTCAGAAACCACTGGACCGATTTTAACTTCATAATACATTAACCTATAGATAATGTGCTATTCTCTTCTGTTTTCACACCTTCCACAGAAAAAACGACCTTTCAGACGTTAATTAAAGTCTTAAACCAGAAGGTCCCTTAGGCAGTTACCTGTGTGACGTAACTCTTCCCGCTCAATTGATCACGTGTCAGTTTCTTTTCTGTGGACAAAGAAATTCAACAAGGATTATTTACCTGTGATAGAAATTTGGATTATTTCTTTCCTCACAGGTAAATTTCTGTATCCTTGCATTTCTTTTGTTTATTTATCACTCTTTTCACTTTCTATGTTATTATTTAAAATTTTCAATTTTCGATTTCACATATTTTTTGACTGGTCTTTTTTCGACTTGTGTTTTCGCGACTCTCGCTATTCGGCACAACTCTCGTGCGCGATCGGTTCGATAGTCGTGTTTATATATGCAGAATATTTTTGTTCTTTTCGTTCCAGGTTATTCAGCATTTACAATATGTTTTTTCCTGGACTTTTATTTGCAGAGATCTTCAGTTGGCTAAAGATTCTCATGGTGGAGAAGCTGGTTGTAAAGAACTTGTCAACCCTTGATGGGTTGGTAAGACAATTCTTTACTCATGGGAGCCCCACCCCATATGGCTATACTGCCGGGGTAAGACCCATCAAGGTGGCATCTTTGGGTACTTAGTATCCGATAAAGTCTAAGTCCACCAGTCACCGGTCAACCAGTCACCAGTCAACCAGGCACCAGTCAGTCAGCTTCACCAGTTACCAGTCAACCAGGTGCCAGTCAACCAGGCACCAGTCACCAGTCAACCAGTCACCAGTCACCGGTCAACCAGGCACCAGTCAACTAGTCTCCAGTCAATAATTTAATTATTTGCTGGAAAGACTTAGTTTTTTGACATATTTCACCGGACAAAATAGTCATGTATACTAACTTCCGGTCATTATGTCTAATTATTAAAATTTTTCACCGGGCAAAGTATCAGTAATATTTCTGATACTTATACCCAGTCATATTATTATATTATTTCTGATTTTTCACCAGGCAAACTTTTACAGAAAGTGTCTAGTCAATTTTGCCTAATAATTAATTATCACCGGGAAAAAGTTTCGAATACTTGTGCCTGGTCAGTTTTCATATATAATCCCTTTTTTTCATCGGACTAGAGTTACGAATACTACTATCCGATCAATTTGTCAAATTACTTGTAACTTTACCGGGCAACAGTTACGAATACTAGTGTCCGGTCATTATGTTGGGTAACTAGTGTCAAAATAGTGATCACTAATTCCCGAAAAATCTATTATCGTTCATAGAGCTCCATTCACATTTAAGTCAATGGATATAGGTTATTAAGTGAAATACATAGTAACTTTTTATATATAAAATTCTGTACAGTTTTTCCCGAATCAGACTAGAATCTTTGACTTATTATAGGAGTGTAATTCCATTAATATTTTAAATTAACTTATGTTTTATCTCTTTCATCCGCTAGAAAGAGTTAAACTTCCGACTATAACAAAATTTTTACCGGGCAGCAGTTCGTAGACTAATGCCAGGTCATTCAAATTATGTTTTATCTCTTTCATACGCTAGAAAGCGGTTAACTTCCGGCTCTAACGAAAATTTCACCGGGAGGCACTTCATAGAGTAGTGCCAGGTCATTCTAACGAAATTCCACCGGGCAGTAGTTTCGTAGACTAGTGTCACGTCATTGTGTCGGATTACTAATGACCGAATAGTAGTCACTAGTACTCGCTCAACATATTTTTATTTATTAACCACTATAGACATGTATAGTCTTGGGTTATAGGTTATTGAATGACAGCAATGGGTTCTAATACCTAGTAGCCACTTATATTGTTGAATTCTGTCCAGTCACTTTTGAACTAGACTTAAATTCTATATATATATATTTATTCTTGAAAATGAATTAAGAATTATCGGTTACGATCAAATTCGCAATTCATTCACTAAGTGTAGAAGATACTTCCACCTATAATTATATCTCTTTTATTCGCTACAAAGAGATTAACTTCTTACATATTCACCTTATTCGGCTCTAAGGCAAAGGTGAACTATAAAACTATCGTTATTTATAAGAAAAATATATACGAAATCTAAAAATCTTTCTTCTTTCCTCCCCTGTTTTTCTTCTACATGCTCCGATATGTAATCAGCATGTAATCTAAGGAGTAAATTGACAAGAAAGTAGCAATCGATCTTTTCTACTTTCTATTAATTTTTCATTCATAATGTGTCGGAAATTTACACGATTCAGATAAATAAATTAACAGTTTATTTATTTATTCTCTACCTCTCTAGATTACTACAATTTAAAATTCTAGTTGAGGTACATATTTTCCTTTTGCCTTTCTACATGGAAAATAGTTGATCCGTTAAGCTATTATTCTATTTTATACTATCTTTTGATTGATTATATAAGAGTCTAGGTCAGTCGTGCTCTGTCTAAACTCTGCTATAAAATAATAAATAAGAAGAAAATCTTATATTTAGGCATAGATATAATTCGATACGTTCTTTACTTTGCCTGTTTTATTTTTTCTTTTGGATCATTTAAGACTACAACAGCAATATACCAGATAATTTTGCCTCAGTAAGAATCTATTACGCCGAAGATTCTTCATCTTGGAATAATAATTTTATTATGATTATAATTAGAAATTATTTTGGAAGGTTTAAAACTTATAATTACTAGACCCAATTAATCCTCGTATATTATAGGTCTACTTTATCTTATTGAGGAATAGTTTTGCTTTGACTAGCTCTATACCTCTAATATCTTATTTATAACTAGAGTCCATGTCAATCAAAATTTTCTCGCATTTTGGTATTGACAATGGATACATATTTAGTAAAGGCATTAATTATTCAGTATGTGACAGATTATTATTGCCTAAATTAGATATTATATACAATACTTTCCTTTTGATTTTTTTTTTATTGACTTTGTAACTATTCAGAAACTGCCAAAGTCAATCATTTCCTTCCTCTAAACTTACCGAAGCTCTAGATTATGTTGATATTTATTTATGCTTAGAGGTTAATTAACGAGAGTTTACCTCATAATAGCAGATATTATTATATTCATATTAATCAATTTACGGTCTAGGCTTAGACAAAAGGGAAAACATCCTTAATTACGAGCTGGTAAAGAATTAAGATACATTTAATTATCTCTTTACCCCTTCTTTATGTTTACATTTGTTAAAGGGATCATAGTAATTCTCGCTAAGAGATCAAGTTCAGTTTGCGAATAATGCAAAGATTAATATCTTGATTTCCAGTCCGCATCAAAAATGGTCTATATATATATAGATAAATGTCTTTTCCGAAACTGGATATTTATTTTTTTTTTCCACACAATAAGTCATTTCAAGAATTTTTGATGATTTTGAAATGCACTGCTTCAGTTTATAATATAGAATATGTTTATATAAACTTCACAATGTAGTAAGTGCTGCACCTTCGTTCCTGGTCAGATCTTACTTTTGTGATACGTTTTCGAACATACTGAAAGTTTTCTCCGATTATACATTTGGTAAATAAACTTTCAAGTAGCATTTATGCTTTTAAACATTCAGATTATTTGATAATAGTTGGAGATAATATATTATACCGATATTTATATATCTATCTTCATTATTTATCTTTCTCAACTTACTTTTAAGTTAGATTGACCTTCTCGCTATGTTCCAGGTTTAAATCTACCTATCATTATGGACCAGTCACTTTTTTATTTCCTAAACAATATTTTAACAGTTTTTCTCAGTATTCAGAGCATAACGACTTCATGAATACTTGGAAATAATTCAATTCTACGCTTGTTAAACTAAGCCTAAAACAAGCCCTAGTTTTTAGAATGGATATTATCCTTCGATTCAGTTCATGGAGATACATCCATTTAGATCCCATTATCTCTATTTCAATCATACAAAATTCTAATGACTAAGTACTCTTTTCTACGTACGAATACAGAATATCGAGTCACTGTTGCTGCATATTGGTTAAAGATTAAACAAATTTTATCTTAAAACTATATGACGTTAAATTAATTATTATCTCTTTCATATTTATACATGTTTTTACCCTTCCGTCAGGGATCGTGGTAATAATATTATTTTATTACTCTCTATGGTTTACGTATAGATCTCGAGAGTATATATATATGTATATATATGTATATATGTATATATATTTTCTTCTTGAATTCATTTGTGAGTACATAATTTGATATTTCAGGAATTACCAATTATGCAGACATAGATTTTATTCTATTAATATTCAATTCTAAAAATTTGAGTGAATATTTTTCTATAAAATTCTGGGCAGTAATTTTATAGCGAGTTATATGTTTAATAATTCCTTGCTTAATAAATAGTTACGCTTAACCTTTTATTTATAGCAGGAATTTGTTCTGTAGTATAATTTTAATTTAGTATTCATATATTTCTTACTATTCTTAAATATGCGTATAGAATAGTAATACTATCTCTTAACTTATAAATTAAGTGTTTTAGAGATTATTAATCAGTACTATTGTATAATTGTTCTTCAGAGATTATCACACTATTACTTTTTCTCTGAGTCCTTCTCTTTTTATGAACATTTTGATTCGTTATTACAAAGTGGACCTTTTTAACTTTTCTTGATTTCCATGATTATTTACTCAGGAGTACTTTTCATGGCAATCTTCTGGTATAGAAAGATTCTATCCAGCTTATTTATTATTGCTTAATCTTATCAATCCGGTAAGATTTAGCCAAACTATGACCGTCTTACAGTTAGCTGCGATCAACCTTTTTCTTATCTCTTATTGTCTGTCAAAATCTTAAGTTATGATGTTGACAGTTTCTTCTTTATTATTTTGTCAGGACATCAAACGCTTTTATATGTCTATGACAAAACTAATTATCAATGGTTTAGGTTGTTTTTTCTTCCTAGCAGTTTTATGCAAACTCTGTATTATTTTATTGCTTGACTAAAAATTTGTATTACAATTAGTCTAGCAATAGCTTTAACCATTATGTATTGTCTATACCTTTTTTCTTCTGATGGATAACTGAGTTATAGTTAAGTTAACTCCATCTACTTTTATTATCTCCCCTTCTTTAATTTGATCAAAGGGGAATAATTATACAACATTATGGTTATTTTAAGTCTATGTCTGTTCATCAGAAACTGTCCTATCACTCCAATTAACAACTTAGACTATTACAATTAGATAGCTTCACATATCTAGAATTTTATCTAAAATATCTACATATGTCAGTTATCTATAGGAAAATCCACTCACCGAGTAGACTTTTCCTTATTTATTCCAAGACACTAGATAGACTATTTACAGTGTATGATCTTGGCTTTTTGTTTTACAAATTTGTGTTTGAAAATATTATTTCTATATTCCTAGCTTACTTTGCGATGGAATATTTATGTTATGTCTCAATGACTCCCTTTTCTTTTTGAAGCCAATTGTTGTTTCCTAAAAAGAAAAAAAGTGGGGGGGGGGGGGGGGGGGGGGGGGGCAATGTTAGGTCTCTGAGACTTAAGAACTGGCTTCCTCTAGAGTCTACTATTATATATAAGGTTGTTAGATCATAACACCTTAAAGATATGGCTGTTTTGTGAATCTAGATCATTCTTTCTATTAAATATAGAATTAGAATGTATCTGATTCCTTAGAGTTTCCTGAGTCTTTAACCAGAAGTGGTGAGATATTATTGGTGTTAGAATTAGGAGAGCACCTCCCTCCTATTCTGCAAATTCTAGCACATTATCTATAGGTTAATGTATTATGAAGTAAAAATGAAGTTTTTTAAAAGTAAAACATATTTTAACGAGTAATACTTAACCTATAGATAATCAATTATCTCCCTCCGTCCAACCCTTGCTTATCTCTCCTAATTGTGTCTATTGTTTTACACATAAAAGAAACTGACACGTGTGATCAATTGAGCGGGAAGAGTTACGTCACACAGGTAACTGCCTAAGGGACCTTCTGGTTTAAGACTTTAATTAACGACTGAAAGGTCGTTTTTTTCTGTGGAAGGTGTGAAAACAGAAGAGAATAGCACATTATCTATAGGTTAAGTATTACTCGTTAAAATATGTTTTACTTTTAAAAAACTTCATTTCAATACAATTTTGCAGAAATGTTCCTATATAGAAAACTTTAAAAATCTTTTTGTCAGAAATCACAGGACCGATTTCAATGTAACGGTGACCCTCTAGCAAGATTGTTCAGACAATTGTGATTTGTCAAAAAACATGGCTGCTAGGGGACGGGGCTTATTTTTACTATATATCTAAATAGAAAACGTTAAAAATCTTCTTGTCAGAAACCAGTGGACCAATTGACAGGAATGTTTCTTTGGTAACCCTCTACCAAGATTATTCAAGCTGTCATGATTCATCAAAAAACATGGCCGCTAAAGACTGGGACTTATTTTTCCCTATATATCTATATAGAAAACTTTAAAAATCTTCTCGTAAGAAACCGTTTGACCGATTTCAATATAACTTGACAGAAATGTGGCTTTGGTAACCCTCTACCAAGATTGTTCAAGCTGTCGTGATTCGTCAAAAAAACATGGCCACCAGGGGACAGGGCTTATTTTCCCTGTATATCTATATAGAAAAATTTAAAAATCTTCTTGTCAGAAACTACAGGACCGATTTCAATATAACTTGGCAGAAGTGTTGCTTTGATGGCCCTCTACCAAGATTGTTCAAGCCGTTGTGATACGCCAAAAAACATGGCCGCTAGAAAACTTCAAAAATGTTATCATCATAAACAAGTGGACCGATTACAATATAACTTGGCAGGAATGTTTCTTTTGTGACCCTCTACCAAGATTGTTCAAGCCGTCACATTCATCAAAAAACATAGCTGCTGGGGGCAGGGCTTATTTTCCACATAAATCCATATAGAAAACTTTAAAAATCTTCTTTTCAGAAACCACTGGACAGAGTTCAATGTAACTTGGCAGGAATGTTGCTTTGGTGACCTTCTACCAAGATTGTTCAAGCCCTCATGATATGTCAAAAAACATGGTTGCCAGTAGGCGTGGCTTATTTTCCCTACATATCTATATAGAAAAATTAAAAAATATTCTTGTCAGAAATCACTGACCTTATCAGTATAACTTGGCAGGACTGTTCCTTTGGTAACCCTTTACCAGATTTGTTCAAGCTGTCATGATTCATCAAAAAACATGGCCGCTATTGGGGGGGGGGGGGGGGGGGGGGGGCTTTTTTTTCCCTATATAGCTATATAAAACACTTTAAAAATCTTTTTGTCAGAAACCAGTGGACCGATTTCAATATAGCTTGGCAGAAATGTTCCCATGGTGACCCTCTGTTAAGATTCAGTTCAAACCGTCATAAAATTTATACAAAAATCTTAGAGCAGTGAATTTGGCTGAAACTTCAGTTGTAAGTATGCAAATCTGTTTGCTCAGGTGAGCGATACAGGACCATCATGGTCCTCTTGTTCTTATTTCCCACACAAAAACATGTTGTGGATACTCATTTGAAGTACCATACCAAGCTACTTCTGATGAGTACCCTCTGGGTACTCTTATCTAATTCTTCTTATAGCAAAGAACACTCCCCTTTTCATAGTTCTCTTATTCAAAAGGAGTGATGATGCCATATCCAAGTGCTTGTGTGTGCATTAGTATTTAGACATTGTTCAGATTTCAGTTGTGAGATTTAAGTAAGCATAAAGCCTGGCATCTTCATATTTGGACCAGAGTTATAGGTGACATAGCTCCAGATAAGGTGCTTTTTTCACTGTTTATCTGAATACTCTCTTACCTGGGGTTATGATCAATTTTGTGTCTGTTTGCTCTTGGAGTTATTGCCCTTTGTAAAATTTCTTAATGCTGTAAAAAGTTTGTGTGCACACTATCTCTATAACCAATGGCTGAAATTTGACCTAACTAGCACAGATACATCATCAGGATGGGGGAAAGAAGTGATTAGATTTTGGTGACCTTGATCTTATTTTCAAGGTCATACATTATAAATACTCTAAAAAGTGAGCCTTGTGTGCACTCTTCTTTCCTGCATATCTTGATTAATATTATTAGGAATCTTAACACATTTTGCATAAAAGTTGTTATTCATGAGATGTTGCTGCTACAGAAAAAGAAGGGTCAACTGATCAATACTGTTATAGTTATTCCCCTTCGAATTTTTTAATGTCCATAGCACTTTTGTTTTTTCTGTCTAGCTTGCTTAATAATTTTAGGAATCTTGTAATATTTTGCATAAATGTTGATATTGATATGTTGTTGTTGCTATGGAAATTTTTTAATATTCTGAACAAAGCTGCTATTTATATTGACCATTACCTTGCGGGGGTATTTAATAAGCAGTGCTTATTCACTTTTTTCAGTGTTCATGCCTCATTGACTTTGTTAAACAAAGAACACTTTGTGTATTTAGGTCAGTTTCTCCATAACAATAAGGGTTAGGATCTTGGAGCTTGGAACAGTGTTGCATCTAAGGGACTAGAGATTCTTGGATGGTGCAGCTGAATCCCTCCATACCTTGGTCTTCTTTTCATGGATTATTGACCTAGTTAATTTTATGTCCACAGTTAATTTTATGTCTGCCCTGTTTATATATATGTAGGTCAGTATGTCAATAATTATATGGGATATTTAGACCAGGTATGAATGTTGGAGAGAGCAGCTATAGCTGTCATCATTTCAGTTAACCTGATTTTGTAGTTCACATTCTTTGGCTAAAATCTGCTTTTATATAAGGGTTAAGACTGATGAATATACCACATGTCCATTAGGGGGACAGCATTCTTGGGCTAAAATCTTCTTTTATATAAGGGTTAAGACTGATGAATATACCACATGTCCATTAGGGGAACAGCAAACCATTATTGGCAAGAAATCAAAAGGTGTGCTTTCTTTTTTACAACAAAATCACAACTGCCAAAACCAATCAAAGGAGATTGAAAGCTCTATAGATAAGCATGTTTATTTATCACCAGGCTGTTACTGCTTTTGTTTGTCTGTAGGAAACAAAAAGAACTCAGATTGACAAAGAACTTACAAAATGGCTGACAGAATGTCATGAACAACAGGACAAACAGATACACTTCACCAACTTTATTGGGCAGATCAAACGACTTGACTTACCCAAGAATAAACAGACTCCATGGGCAGCTTACAAACAGGTTAGTAGTTGTTTTTTTATACCAATGCGTTTTGTCACACCACACCTGCTTTAGCACGGGTGACTTAGGCATTCAAGTTTCCATCCATTTGTCTGTTCATTTATCCATCCATCAACATTTAACCTGGGTGTCTTGTGAGTGCAACTCCTCTTACAGTTTTGTACTGATTGTTTTGGAGCTTTGCATGTGTTTCTTCATGGTATGAGGCTGTGCATGTGGTTTGGATATCATTGGTAGATCATTTTTTTGTCACTTTTCCACCTTGTGAACAGTCATTTTTCCCCCTGAATAGATAGACAGTGGGTTCCTCCTGAGCACTACAATTTTATACCAATCTTTTTGGAACTTTGCCTATGTTTTCTCTATAGTCTAAAGATATGCATGCGCTTTTGATATAATCCTTGTATTAATTTTTGTCACTTTTTTCTACTTTGTGAACTTTGTCATTTTCTGACCTCTGCTGTATAGACAGTGGATACCTTGTGATTACTCCATATACAGTTTTATACTGGTCTTTTTGAAACTTTGTACATGTTTCCTCCAGGGTCTGCAGGTGTGCTTGTGGTTTGGATGTAATGTTTAAAATTTGTTTTTGTCACTTTTTCCACTTTGTTAACTTTGTCATTTTTTTTACCTCAGAAAGTGTATACAGAATGGGTACCTTTTGAACACAACTTCTCATGCATCATATGAGAATATGCATGTGTTTTCAATGAAATTCCTATATATTATTTATTCTATCCGAAACAAACATTACTTTTTCAGGGGGAGGGGTGGGGGCCTCCATCCATCCATCCATCCGTCCAACCGACCATCAGTCTGTCACACTATCTTCTTCTAAACCACTGAGTGGTTTAGAACCACTGAGTGGAATTCTACCAAACTTTCTACATCACTTACCCTCATGGTTAGGGTACCAGGCACCAGTCACCAGTCACTGAGAATAGTACACCGGACACCAGTCACTGGTCAATGAGTACTGACCTTCAGACACCAGGCACCGGCACTGGCACCAGTCACCCGTCATCAAACATTAATTACTGGGCACCAGTCACCAGGCAACGGGAACCAGGCAACAGTTGTTAGACAATTATAGACAGGTCTTGAACTTGGAGCAATCAGTTACTATGAATCTCCAAGTTCCATGAATAATCAGAGACTTATACTGCCTTTGGAGCCAGATTTCAATACTATGTCTGACCCAAGTGTTGTTATCGAACCTTCTTTAAATACTTGGAAATCTAATAGATCCACTTCTCCTAAAAGATCTAGTAGAAGAAATCTACATAAATCCAAAATTAAAAGAGGAGGAGACACAGTTCTTCTTAATCTTCCTCCTCTTCTTCTTCTTCTTCTTTGTCTTCTTTGTCTTCACTTAAAAGAAGTAGGAAGTCAAAGAAATTAAAACATTAACATAAGAAGAGGAAACACCGATCTCCTTCTTCTTCCTCTAGCGATTCTATTAAAAACTATGGTCGTTATCAAAGATCTAGACATCCTTCTTCTTAGGCTGTTAACATTCATACAACCGTACAGCCTGATAGGGGTACAGAGGAATCACAGAATTTACAATTTAATAATTCTGTGCATCAAGATTCAAAGGATTCAGGATCGGATTCTGAACAGGATTCCTGATACTGTGATAAACCTATCAGTGAAGTCTTCAAATTACTACCTGAGGAATTGTGTCTTAGATCTTCAGAAGATCACACTCTTGGTCAGGATTGGACATATCCTCAACAATTTGTCAAATCGTTGGCTCCTCTTAAATATTATAAAAATAAATCATAATATTTTTGGAATCAAATAAATATTAAAAAAGTAAATCATAGTATTTTCCAACTCAAAACATTCACCTTCTAGATGCTGCCGCTTCACAAATAGACATGTCTAGCAGGGGCAAATATTTTGTTCCAGTTAAGAACATGGAAGTATGGGAAAAAAAGAGTTTGTAGTCTAGTGGCCATTAATTCCCATACTGATCTATTTCTTCCGCAGCTTATCAGTATCTGCGCAACAAGAGTCTATGTCGGTCAAAGCTATGTCCAAACTCTTGGAAGTGGTGGCCAAGTCGATCAGACATGCTACAGATATGTCGACTAGCTTGGCCATAGAATTATTTCAGGCTTGAGGCGATGCAGCTATAGCCTTCTCTAAAATTCTTCTGGATCATTCTAGTCATGCACTGAGAAATGATCCAATGAATTCTCAACTACTCTTTGACACTAAGATTAAGAAAGTGGTGAAATCTAATCTTGAAACACAACAACATAGATTCTTGGCCTCTTCCATCAATAATTTGACTGTACAATCTCAGAAGTCAACCTATACAGCTAAACCTAGACAGCCTTCAAAATTTTCTAGACCTAAACAGAATCATTCATATAGGTCTAAGAATCAGTCACAACTACTCTTTGACAATAAGATTAAGAAAGTGGTGAAATCTAATCTTGAAACACAACAGCATAGATTCTAGGCCTCTTCCATCAATAATTTGACTGTACAACCTCAGAAGTCAACCTATATGGCTAAAAAAAGATAAGAGAAAAGTCCAGGGAGTGCCACAATCACAAACCGCAGCCCTTCCCAGACCCCAAGAGGAAGAGGAAACGGACAAATCCAAACAAGCACAAACCGAACAAACGTACGAAAAGCATTAAGATTAGCTCCTAAACCTAGACAGCCTACAAAATTTTCTAGACCTAAACAGAATTATTCATATAGGTCTAAGAATCAGTCACAGTCCTGTATGTTTAATACAAAAAAAACGACTTTTCTAAGAGGAGTAAAAACTAAGATAGTTACCTCCTCTAAACCTGTTACCTCCTCTTCCACAAAGTTCTGAAAACCAACACTTTCCACACATCCAGATATTCCACTGGGAGAAAGATTGGTCCACTTTGTGGAACAGTGGGGAGAATTAATTCAAAACAAAAAGGTCCTGTATATCGCTTAAGAAGGTTTCAGGATCCAGTTCAGTTCACCTCCTCCTCTATCTACAGTTCCGATAAGCCTAAGTCAGTTTTCCTCCCCGTTGTTACGAGAAGAAATAAGACCCAAACTTCTCCACTAATGGGCAGTGGAAAGGGTAACAGATCCGGGTATTCACAGTTTTTACTCCTGGCTATTTCTTTTACCCAAAGAGAAAATGGAAAGTTACACCCGGTAATAGATCTCTCCATTTTAATCTATATAAGAAAACAGTCATTCAAGATGGAGACAACCAAGTCAGTATGTAAGTCGATATTGGTCAAAGACTGGGCTATCTATATATATATCTAACGGATGCTTATATACACTTTCAGAGTCGTCCACAATCAAGGAAGTACCTCCACTTTGTGTTTAGCAGTCAGGTCTTCCAAATCACTGTACTATCTTTCGGAATGTCCCTAAATTCGTGCATTCTTATCAAACTGATGGATGTAATCGCTGTTCATCTGCATTAACATGCCATCTCAATTTTCTGTATTTAGACAATTTGCTCATAGAGATATTACACGTGGTAGAATAATATGTCATAATATATACATGTAGTCTGTATTTAGACAATATGCCCATAGAGATATTATACACGATAGAATAATATGTCATAATATATAGTCTCCAAACAATGTAAAGTCTAGGATTGATTAGAGAATAGCACTGTATCCATATGTTAAGTATTACTTGTTAAAATATGTTTTTCTATAAAAACTTCATTTTAATGTTTTGCATACCAAATGCTACTTATTGCTAATCCCTGTTAGCTCCTGACAGAAATTAGGTATGATAAGAGGTTCTGTCCTACATGGGAGGAATAAAAGAAAATATATTCATGTAAATAGTGACATCCTAGAGCTTTTATGGTCACATGAATTAGCCAGTTTTTTCCCTATCGCAGCCATTGAAATTTGAAAAAAATTTCTGAAGAAATCAGAATCCAGAAAATTACTGACCATTGGTCTGTTTCACTTTCTTCAATCCTTTTTGACTTTTTCTTTTGAGGTCTAGCTCTCACAAAGTTTATCTTGCATTCAACTCTTTATTTACAGGATTTGTTTTATTTATTTTCGTAATTTTATGTTCAGAATTCTTTTGTTTACCTATCGGTAGTGAATTTCGTTCTTTTTGTTTGTTGTCTTTACCATTAAATTCTACATTAGTATGTCACAAGTAAAAGGTTATGTGGACATTTCAAGATTTATTGGCCTAATTCCAACTTGTGCTAATTGATTGTTTTATTTTTACAAAAGTGTTCTTGCTCTCAAAACTGGTCGGATCATAAGTGGGATCTTTTTGAGATTTGTTGATCTTACAAGAAGAAAATGGTTCAACAAAAGGTTACATGTAGAACATCAAAGAGAGGATTCTCTTCCAGAAAACAGAACAGAAATGAAGTTCATGAAGAGACAAGTGACATTTAGCCGTCAAGTGTTAAAGCCAGAACTGGATGGTCCCGGTCAAGTACAAGTATGGCCTTGGATAAGGAAGTGGATGTAGCTCCGTCGATCAGTATCAAAGAGCACTTCCCTTCCAAATCCACTAAACACCTCATCATCCAGATCCACTTAGGAGGCAGAAGCAAGTTAATCTTATCACAGTGCTACAGATTCTACATCTCGCAGTCCGGCTACAGACAAAAGGCTAACTCAGTCCCAAAAGGTGACTGAATTGCCTAAGTCTGCCAGACAGGCCATTATTACTGGACACAACACTAGCACCGTACAAAGGTCTAAATCCACCTGACATCAGACATGCACCGGACATGTAAATAATAGTAATGGCACATTGGGTACCGGACACCAGGCAACAGATAGACATCAGACAATATTCAGCAACTGGACATCCAACAAACACCAGGCATTTACCAAACTCCGGACTAGACACCAGACACCCACAGGACACTGGACAACCACTGGACATCAGACATTAGCTGGACAGATTAAAATCATTGGATAAATGTCAATCATCATCAGACAAGTCAAGTTGAAAAAGCTCATTCATCAAGCCTACTTACAGAGATCAGAGATCTGTTGTATTCTCTTATTCCTGGATCTTCCAGATGGAGACCTAGATCAAGATCAAGGAGTTTATCCTCTTCTTTGGTCTCATTTCTGGAGATCTCACAGATATCATTCTTCCAGGAAAAGAAGATCCCATTACAGTTCATACTCTTCTTCCTTCTCATCCCTTCACTATGGGTCTTAGAAAATACATCATAAGAGAAGACATCAGTCTAGATCTCCTTCTAGACATTCTCATAAAGACACTAGATCTTCATCATCATCTTCTGGCTCAAATTCAAGAAGAAACATGAGGAGAAGATCTATTTCTAGACAGTTTTTTTTTTCTGTAAAATGGTGTTCTTCTCCAAGAGAAAGCTTCACTTAAACGATTTAGAGACTATTGAAAAAGAACAACGGATGGTATTGTCTATTCAAGCAAAAGACAACAAATTTGAATCTGAAACAACTTCAATGAGAAAGGAATCTCCTTCAAGAATAGAGTGTTTCTTAGAGAAACCTCAAGAAGAAGAAAAAAATGGGTCTTCCTCTAATCATAGAAGAAATTTTCAAACTACGTCTGGCCGATAAGTTTCCAAGGAAGTCGGTTTTAGATCAAAGACCTAAATCCAGTATTGAAGAGGACTTAAAGAAAGAAGAGAGAAAGTCTGTTTCATTGCCACAATCCTAGGTTCATTCCAGTACTTTGAATTTCATTCAGAATCACTACAAGAAGGATCTTTTGCCAGAAGACTGGGCAGTTTCTAAGAAAGAACAAAATGCTCCAGTCAACATGGCATATTATAGATCCCATGCCGAGATAGTGCCTTCTCAAAGGGAAGTTCCACGATTCGGCCTCCTCTAAATTACATCTTTCTCTTACTGGCAATTGTCAGATTCCCACTAAGAACCTGAGAACCAATTCAGAGACCGTCTAAGAGTTCTTTCTCATTCTGACCATTCCGAGGCAGTACTTCTGCTGTGCTTTACTATATCTGTCATTGTATGTCTTTGCATGTATGTTTTGGAAAAATTTTTATTGGATAGCAGTTTGGCCATTTTTAGCTCACCTGAACAACGCTCATGGAGCTATTATATTACCCCTGGTGTCGGCAGCGGTGTCGGCATCGGCGTTGGTGTCGGCGTCCACAAATGTTTAAGTTTTCGTTAAAGTTTTCAAGACCTCATTATTTCCTAACCTTATCACCGATTTCATTCATCTTTGGTTTGATGATACATATTTGTCCAAAATTTTACGCAGTACGGTCCCCTTCACCCTAGGTCATGTCAAGGTTAAGGTCACAGACTTAGAATTTTCATGTTAAAATTTTACATCAAAGTTTTTAGGATCTCATTACTTCTAAACTACATGATGGATTTAGTTCCTATTTGGTATCATGATAGATACTGGTCAAAAGTTTTTATCAGCACAATCAGCACTCATAATCTTTACCTTGAGGTTGAAGTCACAGACTTAGAATTTAAATGTTGAAGTTTTTGTTAAAGTTTTTAAGACCTCATTATTTCCTAACCTTATCACCGATTTGATTCATCTTTGGTATGATGTTACATATTGATCCAAAATTTTGCCTAGTTCCATCCGCACCACCCTAGTTCATGTTAAGGTCAAGGTTACAGTCATGCAAAAATTTTCCTGTTAAAAGTTTATGTCAAAATTTTTAGGACCTCATTACTTCAAACCAAATGATGGATTTAATTTATATTTGGTATCATGATATATATATTGGTCCAAAGTTTTTATCAGCACCATCAGCACTCATGACAGTGACCTTGGGATCAAGATCACATACTTAGAATGTTAAAAATGTTGAAGTTTTCGTTTACATTTTTAAGACCTTATTATTTCCTAACCTTATCACCGAATCGATTCATCTTTGGTTTGATGAATATTTTGCACATTGCAATCCCCCCCCCCCCCCCCCCCCACACACACACCCAAGGTTATGTCAAAAATCAAGGTCACAGACTTAGAATTTTCCAGAAACAAAATGTGCAATATCAGGTGAGCTATCCTGTCTGGCGACAGGTCTTGTTGGGAGGAAACTGTCCTTTTGGCTTTCTGCTTGTAGTGTTTTGATTATGATGCTGTTACTTTAAGTGCATCCTTCTTTCCCTTTGGTGTCTTGAAACGGAAAGTGTTAGGTAATTGTATCAATTCCTGATCATTGCCTTCCTTGCTATTTTAAAAAATTGGTCCTGTAAAATAGTGATGTCCCGGCGACATGCATCGAGTGTTGGGAGTTGTCCGAGGTTAATCTTTTGGTTAACCTTTTTAAAAGTTATATGTATTCTTCAGTGGATTGCTGTCATATTTGGTAGGGATGAAGAAGAGGACAAGTAGGAGTGTCTCATGCAAGAGACACAGCTGTCACTTTCTTCATTATAGACTTATTTCCCCTGATGTCTGAGGTTTACCTTTTCGTAACCTTTTTTCAAAGTTATATGTTAACTTTATTCTTCAGTGGATTGCTTTCATATTAGGTAGGGATGAAAAGGAGGACCCGTAGGTGTGTCACATGAAAGAGAGACAACTGTCACTTTCTTCGTTATGTACTTGTCTCCCTGAAGCCGGAATCTTGTGCAGGCCATAACTCCCGTACTGTTTGAGATAATTTGATAATATTTGGTAGGGACATATATCAGGTCAGGTAGGCATGTCACATGCAAGAAGGACAACTTTTGCTTTGTTATTTTTTCTAGTTATCTCCTGTAAACAAATTTCTAACTCAAATTCTTATGCTCTTCACAACTTCCTAATGATTTGATATATTTTGATAATATTTGGTAGAAACATAGATAAGGACCAGAAGACGTGTCTTGTGCAGGAGAGACAACACTCACTTTCTTCCTTATGTACTGATCTCCCCTAAAACCAAAATCTTGTGCAGACCATAATTCGTGTACTGTTTGAGATAATTTGACAATATTTGGGAGGGACATATATCAGATCAAGTAAGAGTGTCACATGTAAGAAGGGCAATTGCTTTGTTATTTTTTTCTACTTATCTGCCCTGAATGAATTTCTAAGCCAAATTCTTGTGCAGTTCATAACTTCATAATGGTTTGAAATATTTTGATAATATTTGGTAGAGGCATAGAATAGGGCCAATAGGCATGTTGTGTGCTAGAGAGACAACTCTGACTTTCTTTGTTACATACTTATCCCCCCTGAAGCTGAAAGCTTGTGCAGCCAAAATTGATTTCTTTTCACTTATGCAGGTGGTAGCTTTTGGGAGTAAAAATGATTTTTTTTTTCACTTATACGGGTTGTAACTTCAGTGGCTAAGCCTCTTCTATATGCTTACCAGTGACCACATCAGTAACCAGCATTTTTTGATAAAAATTGTATTTTTGGATAGGCTTTTCACATAAAAATTCTGTCCTTTAAAATAGCGAGTCCAGGTGGTCTGTTGTCATCCAAGGTTTACCTTTTTCAAAGTGATATGTTTCCTTTATTCTTCGGGGGTGGTCGGGTGGTGCGAAGGTGCTGTGTATCTTACATCACCGGGGCGTCCAACTGATATTGGCTTACAGTTGGGCAAGGCCTGCTATCCTTGTAGTGGGTAAGGGTAGAGGGGGAATATTTTTATTTTTTCTGTTTCTTCACTTTCATTCCTGTTCCTCTTTCTTCCCTGTCCCTCTCTTTCATCTCCTCTACTCTCTCTTCTATCTCTTTTCTCCCTTTCTCTGGGAGACAACACAAAATGACCCTCAAGGGTTGACGTGTCGTTAAACCCCAACACAATCAATCAATCCTTTATTCTTCAGTAGATAAACCCATCCATAAAGCCGTAAGGCATTTTTCTTGTTTCTTATGCAGCATACAAATGTCCACAACAAGAATCAATGGACACTAAAGTCTTAGCCAGAATATTGGAATCTTTAGCACACACCATTAACCATTCGGTTTCTCTTGATTCCTATCTTACATTAGCAATGCAACAAGCAAAGAGAGATGCTGCCATTCGTTCTGCTCCCGAGTCCTTATCTGAAATTGCTAAGATGAACTTAGGTCAACTCCTTTCATCTCAGACTCACTCTTTGGAGGTCAGATTGATGAAATTCACAAAGGAAAATGCAGAAGCACAGAAGAAAAACAGTCACTCTTCTAGTCACTTCTTCTCATGATAAACCACAGGCATCTACATCTAACCTTGTCAAACCTGAATTCAAGAAAACCATTTTGAGACCTCAGAATCCTAGAATGCAGGACAAGAAACCACAACCTTCTTACCCTCAAAAAAAACCTCTGGTTCCTCAAGAGGTGGTTTCTCTAGGAGTTTCCGCAGAAGGGACACCATCTCCACTAGAAGAGGTTCCACGTCTCAAAAAGAAATTTTGATGCACTACCTCCACTACCCTGTCCTCAAACTCAGATTCCCATTTGAGGACAGTTTGCCCACTTTGCCGCAATTTGGCAAGAAATCACAAAAGACAAAGGGGCCGTCTTTATTGTGGAAAGAAGATACAAAATCCTGTACAAAGAAATACTCCTTCAAATGACCCCATTTTCTTCCAACAAACCAAAAGACCAGAATTGGAAGAAGAGGTCAGTCTTCTACAAAAGGGGGCAGTGGAGGAAATTCTACTGTAATCTCCAGGATATTACTCAAGAATATTTCTTTTTCCAAAAAGAATGGAAAAATGAGGCCCGTAATAGATATTTTCACTCTAAACAAATTTGTTCTAATACAAAAGTTCAGAAAAGTCAGAAAAAAGTCAGAAATTCAATTAGCGTAAACAATTGGGCATTTTTGTTGGATCTAACGGATACTTATTTGCATGTCCCAATACATCCTACATCTAGCAAACATCTCCGATTTTCTCTGAAGGACAAAATCTTCCAATTCAGAGCTCTACTATTTGGCCTGTCAGCGAGCTCATGTGTATTCTTTCATCTCATGAAAGTAATAGCATCTCATCTTCACTGGAAAGCTATTACTCTTTTTCCATATCTGGATGACTGGTTATCAAGAAACCAAAACCATCTAAATCTGTTGGAACACAGACAATTCATCATTCATTCGATTGTAAAACTGGGACTGATAATCAATCAAAAGAAGTCAGATCTGATTCCATCTCAGAACTTCATTTTCATAGGGATGGAATTTCTCACTCACCTCAATATAGACAATATTCCACATGACAGAATTCAGGCTCTGTTAGAGACATTCAGTCTTTTTCTTCCCAAAATAACAGTCACAGCCAAATTATTCCTATCTCTTTTGGGAAAACTCAATGCAGCAGCAGACTTAGTAATTCAAGGGAGATCATTACAAATGTCTCTTCTTGCACAATGGAGACCTCTTCCCTTTTACCACCAAATTAAGATAACACACAATATTTGGTATCATCTCAATTGGTGAAACAATCGTCAAATTTATCTCAAATATGTTTTTATCAAGAACCGTCTTCCTTCTCACCAGTTATTCACAGATGCCAGTCAGACTGGTTGGGGAGCTTGTCTGTAACTGAAGGGTCTATTATTTCATGGAGTTTGGACCCAAGAGCAATCACAACTCCATATCAGTCTTCTAGGAATGATGACCATAACACTTGCCTTGTAACAAGCACTTCATCACATAATAAATTCAACAGTCTCTACAGACAACACAACTGTTGTAGCTTATCTTTGATGACAAGGTGGAACTCACTCTCCAAATCTTTGTCTAGAAGTGGGGAACACACTCATTTGGTGTCACCAAAACAAGATATGTCTTGCAGTCAGACACGTTCCAGGGAAATTCAAAATACTTGCAGATCGTCTGTCCAGAACAAACAAATCAATCTCAACAGAATGGTCAGCCAGTCAGTCAATTGCAAATGCAATTTTTCACATGACCAAATTTCCCAAATTAGATCTAATAGATCAAAATACGAGTAGATTTGCAACATGTCTCAATCACAGATTGCCAATATACATCACCAATTCCAGACAAGAAAGCACTAGCAGTAGTTGCACTATCAATGGACTGGAATTGCATCCATGCTTATGCTTTTCCTCCATTTCATCTTATTCAAGCAGCCCTTCAAAAAATTCATCAATCACAGTGCAATGTTGTACTCATAGCACCTCTATGGCCAAACAGATCATGGTTCCCAGAACTTCTAAATCTGTTAATATCTCCACCCATAACTCTTTCAGTAATACCAGATCTTCTGGAACAATTACAAGGAAGATTTCTGTATCAAAATCCTCAACTTCTATCACTTCATGCATGGGAATTATCAAACAATCCATCAGAAATAGAAAGTTTTTTAAAGGAAGTTGCAGACCACATCTCTGAAGCTAGAAGAGCTTCCACGAGAAAGATCTATGATGCAAAGTAGAAGGTGTTTATCAACTGGGCAAATCAGAGGAAAATTGATCCTATCAAGGCCTCTCCAAATGTAATTGCTGACTTCTCGATATATCTATTTAGAGATAAGAACTGTCAAGTTAGCCCAATCAAAGTTTACAGATCTGTGATATCTAAAACCTTGAAATTCAGGTCCAGAATGAATATAGGATCTATCATTTCAGAACTTATCAAGTCATTTCAAATGAAAAGACCTGTGAATAGATTACTTGCCTCAAAATGGGAACTAGCTTTTGTTCTCACATATATTCGAAACTATGAACAAATCTACTTTGTTTCACTTACCTATAAAAACATCTTTCCTACTCACTGTTGGTACAGCCAGACATGTCAGTGAAATTCTTGCCTTTGCTATTGATGAAGAACATTTCAGATTTAGTTCTGTTGACGGTTCTCCCACTCTTAGAACTCAAGTTGGTTTATTTAGCTAAGAATCAACTTCCTACTAAAGTTCCTGAGTCTATTACCATTCCAAGGCTTTCAAATGTATGTCAGGATCAGGACTTTAACCACCTTCTTTGTCTGATTCGACCTGTCAAAATCTATCTCAAAAGGTTAAAATCTATAAGGGGTTCCAGAACTAGACTTTTCATACACACTAAAGGATTCATGACATTAAGAAGTCTACAATTTCTAATTGGGTAAATTTGTCATTAAAATGGCTTATCAGTCCATTTCTAAGAGGCAAATGCCTCACCTTAAAGTCAGGGCACATGAGTTAAGAGCTTTCTCTGCCTCTTGGGCTTACTTCAACTTCATATCTCTAGAGGAAATAATTAAGGCAGCTGTCTGGTCCAGTTCAACTTCAATTTTTGCTAAATTCTATTTTAGAGATTTTCAGAAACAAAAGCAAATCTTTATCTCTTGGGCTCTTTTATTGCTGCCCAAAATGTCGGGGGGAGGGGGGGTGGGTGGAGGGGAGGGAGGGGGTCAGGGTGTGGAGTATGAGGGATCTGACTCATCACAAGATGAAAACTAACAACTGAACAGGGCTATTTATTACCTACACCCAGATCTCTAAAGGTAATTAGATGGTTAATATATGGACAAAACTTCCAGGAAAGAACTGGAGGTTATTAGGAGAATTGGTCTACAGTCTAATATAACTTTTAGGTCCAAGATCTTAGCCATAATGATATATTATATCATGGACCTTCTAAGATCTCCCTTATTTATTCCAGGAAGTCTACAACAGGTATGATCAGAGTTGGAGGAATCATCCCTCCATATTGGTGATTCTAGCAATATGTAGAATATATGGTTGTTATACATTAAAATTCCGAGGTCGGCAACATTCTTTCCTGGAGATAGATCATGAAATATTTTCTACGGTTCTCTCCCTTCCGCTGATTCAAGAAGGGCAGTTGTCAGTTTCTGGCGAAAGAATGTGCACAATACTGGTTAACCGCTTAGAGGACTAAGCCTGCCCAGTAAACGTATAGTTAGGTAAACTGACTGCGCTCGACATGACCCCATTGGGTTGACTGGGCTGTAAAACCTCAACACAAACAAACTATACATTAAAATTAAAGTTATATAATATATTGTATATAAAGGAAAAAAACTGGCTAATTCACGTGACCGGAAGTGATCTACAATGTCACTATTGACACAAAGATTGTTTCTTTTATTACCCCCATGTAGTAGAGAACCTAATTTCTGTCAGGAGCTAATAAGGATTAGCAATAAGTAGAATATATGGTTATATGGTAAGTAGGCTCATTAAAATGAATTTTACATTTTTGAAAAAGGGGAGTTCCAAATCTGCCCATTCATGGATTTTCTTCAAACTTTGCATGTTATTTGCACAAGTCCCAGCAACTATGAAAATAGACTTGTTTTCTAGAACAAAGAAGTGTGGGTCTCAGGAGATCTCCCTGATGTACACCCGTCATAAATGTATACCTGTGTCAAAACCTAGCAGTATAAAATCAACAATTCAACATGATGTCTAATAATTGCCATTGTTATAGTGAAGGAACTCAATAAGGAATAGTTTACTACCATAAAAAGATTTGTATATATTTCTGTAATAATTAAATTAAACTTTGAAAATCAAAAACTGGACAAATTTTAGAAAAAAAATAAGAAAAACAAGAAATTAATCTTTATATTTATGTATGTTTTGGATTTGTCAAGCTACGATTTTTTGCATAAAAATATGCCACATGTGTCCTCTCCTGATATGTGGAGTTTCATGAAATTTAAAAACCGGTAGAGCTGCAGCAGGGCTATAGTCAGATTCTCTGACAGCTCTAGTTGCCCCTATTTTTTTGCTTAAGATTGACTTTTAAGCAGTTAATAATTGCAGCTGTATTACCTATATTGCAGCTGTATTACCTCCCTTGGTAACTCTAAATTTATTTCCGCATTTTTGATAAAAGTTTACCCTCTAGCTATTATTTGTTCTATTTCACAAATTTATAATTTTATTTGAAGAAGTTGAAGGGGCATATTGCTTCTGGGGCGTTCGCCCATTCCTCCATTTGTCTGTTCCTCCATTCATCCATCCTTCTGTTCTTCACGCTTTTTGATGCATAGCATACCATCATGCTACTGTTTTGAAATTTCTTATGTGGATTCCGCATGAAAAAGTAGTTGACACATATTTTTTTTTCGACAGGATTTTGCCCCTTTCCTGAGTTTTTACCCGTTGAAAAAATATGGATGCACTCTTGTTAACAAAATATCTGAAAAAAACTTTTAAAGTTAGAGCCTTGAAACTTGATGAATAGACTGGTAGTGATGAATAGACAACCTGATTAACTTTTGAATAAATTCTGAAAAATGCTTCATGAGTTATGGCCCTTTGTAATTTTGGGCATTTTTACATTGTCAGCAAAATGTCTGAAAAAAATCTGTTGGAGCTAGAGTCTTGAAACTTGGTGATTTGATTGGTAATGATGAGTAGATGACCTGATTAACTTTTTGAATAAATTCTGAAAAATATTTCATCAGTAATGGCCCTTTGTAAATGTGGGTATTTTCCCATGTCAGAGTATTGAAAGAATATTGAAGCTAGAGCCTTGAAACTTGATGAATAGATTAGTAGTGATGAGTAGATGACCTGATTAACTTTTGAATAAATTCTGCAAAATACTTCATGATTTATGGCCCTTTGTAATTTTGGACATTTTTACCTTGTCAGCAAAATATCTCAAAAACTGGTGGAGATAGAGCCTTGAAACTTGGTGAATTGATTGGTAATGATTAGTAGATGACCTGATTAACTTTTGAGTAAATTCTGAAAAATATTTCATGAGTAATGGCCCTTTGTAAATCTGGGCATTTTTCCCTTGTCAGCAAAATGTCTCAAAAACTGTTGAAGCTAGAGTTTTGAAACTTGATGAATAGATTGGTAGTGATGTGTAGACGACTTGATTAACTTTTAATAAATTCTGAAAAATGCTTCATGGGTTATGGCCCTTTGTAATTTTGGGCATTTTTACCTTGTCAGCAAAATCTCAAAAACTGTAGGAGCTAGAGCCTTGAAACTTGGTGATTTGTTTGGTAATGATGAGTAGATGACCTGATTAACTTTTGAATAAATTCTGAAAAATATTTCAAGAGAAATGGCCCTTTGTTAATTTGGGCATTTTTCCCTTGTAAGCAAAATATCTCAAATACTGTTGCAGCTAGAGCCTCATAACGATGAATAGATTGGTAGTGATGAGAAGGAAGTTGGAGGGGCCTATTGCTTCTAAGCATGAGTAATGTCCCTTTGTAAATTTGGGCATTTTCCCTTGTCAGCAAAATTTCTCAAAAACTGTTGGAGCTAGAGCCTCATAACTTGATGAATAGATTGGTAGCGGTGAGAAGATGACCTGATTAACTTTTGAATATATTCAAAAAATATTTCAGGAGTTATGGCCCTTTGTAGATTGGGCCATTTTTACTTTGTATTAACTTTAGAGGAAAGCATATGGTTGTGGGCACAGTGTTTTACAAACACATTTTCTAGTTCTCAAAACAACTCAACAAGATGGAAAATATTATTTAACATATTCTTTCTTACTAATTGACCCTACTTTTTTTTTTTTTTTTTTTTTGGCTTAAAATTGAATTTTTAAGAAGTTAATAATTGCAGCTGTATTACCTCCATGGTTAAAGTTTACCTGCAAGCCCTAAAGATATTTGTGTTACCTCCCTTGGGCAAGCTCTCAAGTTATACAAACTTTGTCTGGACAATTTCTCGGTAACTATTGGATGAATTGTTCTGAAATTTTGGGATATGAAGTTTTAATGTGAAGTTTTGCAAAAGGGCGTAACCCTATGTGACTCTGTTGCCTAGCTACATTAAAAATCTGATTGATTGATTGATTTTACAAAGGGTCCCCTAGGGAGCCTTGCGGGGATGCCCCCTCCCCCCACCCCTAAACCATATATCTATTCTTGTTCCTTATGATATGACACATCCACTGTCATGGACCGCGAGTCAGCAAAGAGTCTCCCTGGGGCATGCCCCACCCCTTCACTTCATAAAATGCCTTATATCTCTTTTTTTTTTTTTTTTTTAAATTTCCAATACATATCAATACAATCAAATACATACAGTTGAATAACAAAATATCAACATCTCTCATACTATCTCCCATCCTTCTTAATATATATGTTTATAATGAGATATAAGATATGCACTGGCTTTTTTGTTAAACCTGGCAACAAAAGGGAAGGGGTGGGGAGTGTGTGTGAGGGGGGGGGGGGGGAGGGGGGGGGATCCTGCCCAGCACAGAAAAAAAAAAAAAAAATTGAAATACAAATTTATTCAAGTAGCATGGATTGGCTCTAACATAATATCATACATTTATTTTCAGTTTACTGAAATACTATTAATGTCATTCAATAGCAGTTGGTATGGATTCCATTCCTCTAGGAAAGTTTCCAAGTTATTATTTTCACGCGCTATTTGCAAATGAATTTTGTACATAAAATGTAATCTTTTTTTATATACGGTAACAATTGGTGGCTGTTTATTACATCTACAGCAATAAATGTAGTATTTGGTATATAGTAACAAAAACTTCATGATACTTGTTAATCTTTGTTCTTTTTCTAAGCCAAATAAAAAAGTTCTTCAGACAATTCAATATAAATGTTAAAACTCTGCAATCAAGTTGTGACAAAATTCAAAACACTTTAGTTACATTACATTGCCATAATAGGTGAGTAATTGTTTCTTCTTCTTGTGTACAAAAGGTACAAATAAAGTCTTCTTTAATTTTCATATAGTGTAGCAATTTATTCGTAACTAATATGTTATGATTTAGACTTACCTGGAACCAACGCAAAAGAGAGTATGTTGTTGTTTTGAAGGGAAACATATATATGGTTTTCCAGTCTTTCTCTTCAAAGTTATATTTTTTATTCCATGACTGTTTTCCAGTTGGTATTTCATCATTTGTATTTAAGATGTCATACATTTTCCTAGCTCCCTGCTTGTTTTGTTTTATAGGCAATATATGGCTAGGTATAAATGGATTCGGACTTTTTTTTAGTTAATGCTATCTTCTCTTTTCTTAGGTAGGTTTTAATTGCATTCAGTGTTCCCCAGTATTGTAGATAGTTCATTTTGATCCCATATATTTCTGAAAATTCTTGAATATTGTAAAATTCGCCATTCTCCTTTAATAAGTCATTTACAAATCTCACTCCATTTCTGTACCAACTATCATAAAATATTGTGTTGCCATCAATCTGGATATGTTTGTTATGAAATATTGGGCTTTTTATGACAGATTATTCATCTGTTATTTTCAACTTATCATTGAATTTCAAGAAGCTGTTTAAAACATCAACCCAGAATGTATTTTTGATATTGTCTATCCTTTTCTTAATGTACTGTGCACTACAACCTATTAATTTTTGACATTCGATATGTAATTTAATAAAGTCCTGCCATTTGCTGTCTGTATTGAAAATTCTTCTTATCCATGTTAACTTCAAAGCATCAATGAATGCATTTAAATTAACCATTTTTAGCCCTCCTTCCAGATACTGCTTAATAACTATATTTCTCTTTATTTTCACTTTATTATTCCACAAAAATCGAAAAAGTTTCTCATTAATGTTGTCTATTATATCTTGTTCTGGATTTGGTAGAGTAATAAATAAATGATTGAAAGCAGGTATCATTAAAACTTTTATGGCTGTTATTTTTCCTAAGGGAGTTAATCTTCATTTTTCCCATTGCTTTATTTGCTTTTCTAAGGTTTGAATTTTTGGCATATAGTTTTCTTTAGTCATTTTTGTAAGGTCTGTATTGAAATTAATGCCCAAAAGTTTAAAAGTTTGTTTACCCCATAATAGTTTCCATTTTGTCTTGATAGAGCTAGTGTCAAATTTTTTAGCGCCAATCCGTACTAGTTGTGTCTTGTCAAAATTAACCTTAAGGCCTGATATAGCTGCAAAGAAGTCTAATTCTTTCAAAAGTTCATTCAATGAATTATCTGAGCCATCAAGAAATATGGATATGTCATCGGCATATTGTGAAATCTTATGTTCTGAATTTCCAATCTTGATTCCTTTAATATCTTTATTGAGTCTTATTTTATTAGCTAAAAATTCAGCACATATTATGAAAATGTATGGAGAAAGAGGATCACCCTGGCGACAGCCTCAACCTACTTGGAAAAAAGATGACAAATGACCATTTTGTATGACTGATGATGTTATGTCAGAGTAGAAAACTTCAACCCACCTTCTTACTGATTCTCCAAAATTGAGAAATTTCAGAGCTTTATGAATAAAGGACCAGGACAAGGAGTCAAAAGCTTTTTCAAAATCTATAAGCATTAACAATCCTGTTATGTTGTTTTGTTCTGTATACTGTAACATATCATACACTAAGCGAGTATTCTCCCCTATAAATCTGCCTTTTAAAAACCCTGTTTGATTGCGTGAAATAATGTTATCAAGTACCTGTTTTAGCCTGTTTGCTATTGTTCCTGATGCTATTTTGTAGACAGTGTCAAGGAGTGTCAGGGGTCGCCAATTTTTCAAAAATTGTTTTGGTTTATTTTCTTTTGGTATGCATGTTATTATGCCCTGTCTTTGGGATTCTGAAAGTTTTCCTATCGCATAACCATAGTTTATTGATCTCAAAACAAACTGACCTAAATGTTTCCAAAAAACTTTAAAAAAATCTGCAGAAAAACCACTTAGACCTGGGCTTTTGTCATTTTTCATTTTCAACAAAGTTTCTGAAATTTCAGCCAAGCTAAGCAGACCTTCCAGTTTTTCAGATTCTACATTTGTTAGTTTGGTAACTGCATCACTGTCAATATAAGAATCTAATTCTATGTGCTCTGATTCATTATTTTTCTTAGAATATAGACATTTATAAAAAGATTCTGTTTCCTTCAATATTTCTTTTTGATCTGTAACTAAGCTCCCATCTTCCTTTTCTATTTTACTAATTGTTTTAGAGATATAGTTATGCTGTTCCAGACCAAAGAAGTATTTTGTTGGTTTTTCCCCTTGGTCAATATGTTTTGCCTTAGATCGAATAACATGTCCTTTCAATTTCTCATGCCGTATGTCATTAAGTTGCGTTTTCAAGTTTTCTAAATTTTCAATTTTATTTTCTTCCAGGTTATTTTCAATTGATCTTATATTTTCTATTAAAGTTTGTTCTACTTTGTTTCTTTCTTTATGTTTAAAGCTTGCATATGAAATGGATTGTCTGCGTAATTCCATGAGTAAAACTTCTAAAAATAATTGATCATTTATAGTAAACTGGATTTCAGAATCTGGTATATTTTCAATTTGTTCAGAATTATAGACTGGGACTGCATATTGTTTCTTTATTGCTGCTATATGTTTATTTATTATATTTAAGTACTCTTTATCTGTAAGCAGTGAGTTATTGTGCTTCCAATAGGATTTTCCACATTCAATATCATTTAAGTTTATCACTAGGATAATCATAGAATGGTCCGATCGGTATGCCATATCAATGAAACTATTTTTAACCCTCTGCATTACATTTTCTGAGATTAAGAAATAGTCTAACCTTGCTTGTTTAAGTGGGTTTTTCTTTCTCCATGTGAATCTTTTCAGATCAGGATACATTTCTGTGAATGGATCTATCATGTTTTTAGTGCTTATCATTTCTATAACCTTATCTCTAGCTTTAGGATTATTAATGTGCTTATAATTATCACAATCAAGTATAGGGTCTAATATGCAGTTGAAGTCACCACACAGAATAAACATGTCATTATTTAATCTATCAATATAGTTATCTATTATTTGGAAGAAGTTTGGACAGTCAGTGTTTGGTGCATAAATATTTATAAGTGTTAATCGTTGATTAAATATTGTGATATCTAGTATTATGCCTTATATCTCAGAAACCGTTCAGATCCCCACCCCTAAACCATATATATATTCTTGTTCCATATGATAAGACACATCCAATGACACTGACAGAGGGTCAACTGTGGGTCCCCCGGGGGCATACCCCACCCCCTTCACCTAATAGAAGGCCTCATATCTAAGGTCATGTTAATCCCCACCCCTAAACCATATATATTGTTGTTCCTTATGATAAGATGCATCCAATGACATAGACTGGGTATCCCTAGGGGTATGCCCCACCCCCTCCAGTTAATAAAAGCCCTTATATCTCAGAAACCATTCAGATTCCTACCACTAAAGCATATAAATTGTTGTTCCTTATGATAAGAGGCATCCAACTATATTCACTGGGGTCCCCTTGGGCTATGCCCCACCCCTTCCAGTCAATAAAAGGCTTATATCTCAGAAACCATGCAGATCCCCAGCCCTAATCCATATAAATTGTTGTTCCTTATGATAAGATGCATCCAGTGACATAGACTGGGGATCCCCCGGGGGTATGCCCCACCCCCATTAGTTAATAAAAGGCCTTTTATCTTAGAAATTGGGCAGATCCTTAAACCTTATAACCATATATATTGTTCCTTATGATAAGACGCATCCAGTGGCATAGACTGGGGATCCCCCGTGGGTATGCCCAATCCCCTCTAGTTAATAAAAGGCTTTATATCTCAGTAACAGTTCAGATCCCCACCCCTAATCCTTATATATATTGTTGTTCCTAATGATAAGACATATCCAATGACATAGACCTGGGATCCCCAGGGTTATGCCCACCCCCTCCAGTTAATAGAAGGCTCATATTTCAGAACTGTGCAGATCCCTAGCCCTTTACCATATATATTGGTTTTCATTATAAGACACATCTAGTGACACTGCCTGGTGGTCCCTGGGGGGCATGTTCCACTGCCTTAGCTTCATAAAAGGCCAAATATCTCAGAAACCATTCAAACTTTTCATGTGCTAAACCCTAAAGCTTATGATGAGACGCATCCAGTTACACTGACAGGGGGTCCCCCAGGGCCATGTCCCACCCCATTCACTTCATAAAAAGCCAAATATCTCAGAAACCATTCAGAGCCCCACCCCTAAACCATATATATTGTTCCTTAGGATAAGAACCATCCAATGACACTGACCGAGGGACCCCCAGGGACATGCCCCACCCCCTTCTTTTTATTAAAGATCTTTTATCATATAAACATTTCAGACCCCACCCCTAAACCATTATATCATTGTCCCTTATGATAAGACACATCCACGGGATCCCTAGGGGCATGCCCCACCCCCTCCAGTTCATAAAAGGCCTAATATCTCAGAAACTGTTTAGATCCCCATTCTTAAACCATATATATTCTTGATCATTATGATAAGAAACATCCAGTGACAGGATTTCTTTTTCAGTATTTCTTAGGAGTACTTTTTGGTTTTCTTTCAGATGCTGCAGTCTATTTTGCTTTTCACTAAGACAAATGTCATTTTTTAGAATGTTAAGGTCTGTTAATACTTAGACCTTATGTCTGCATTTGGTTAAAGTTTACCTGCAAGCTAGCATTATACTCCAACTTATGCCCCCATAGGTGAGCTATGTTGTATACTGACAACTCTTGTTTTCCTATGCGTCCAACCTTCCGTTGTGCATCCATCTATCAGTCATGCTATCTCCTCCTAAACCACTGGGCAGAATTCAACCAAACTTGCTGCATCACTTCCCCTCATGGTAAGGATGGGCAAGAGCAACATTATTTTTCTGTGTATCCATGCATCCCTCATCTGTCCATCTGTCTGTCACGCTATGTCCTCCTAAACCACATGGCAGAATTCAACCAAACTTGCTACATCATTTCCTTTCATGGTAAGGGTGTGCAACATTTTTTTTGTGCATCTGTTCATCTGTCCATCATGCTATCTCTTCCTTAACCACTGGACCGAATTCAACAACACTTGTTACATCAGTTCTCCTCATGGTAAGGGTGTGCCAGAGCAACATTATTTTTCTGTGCATCTGGTGTCCATCCATCTGTCTGGAATTTAACCAAACTTGCTACATGACCTCCCCACATGGTAAGGGTGTGGGAGAGCAAGGCAGTCCATCTATCCATCCATCAGTCATGTTATTAGCAACATTAGCAACAAGCATGGGGATTTGTGATGGCAAACCATCCACAGCGCATTCTAGTTTCAGTTGTCATTATTATGAAATATAATTTAATTTGGGTGAACTCATTAGATCATGTCTCATCCAGCATTTAGCTATCAATTCATCTACAGATATCCATCAACTTTCCAAGCAAAAAGATTTTTCTTTTGAAAGCTTACTGCTTTATACATTTTGAACTGATTTCTTTGCAAGTCCCATTCCCATATGAAGTGTGAGACTTGCAGCTCTTTAACTGGGCTATTAGAATTATGTATTAAAACTTTCCAATTGAATTGCTTCATTATTTCCCCAGCACCCATTGAAGTGGGACCAACTGCTCCAGAACAGAATTAGTGTAGCATCAGAGTTAGCATTGGCATAGTAACTGGAGCAACATACACTAATAGTTACCTCTCAACATTGATAGTTATTACTAATATTCAAGGATTTTTCTATAAGAACAGCAACTACTTCTCTATGACATCTGCTTTTCTATTTCTTAAGTGTTTTTAAGTGAAATTTCATGTTGAAGTTTTACATTTAAGTTGAACATTAAAGATGTGTAGGTCCTTAGTTCCTGGATGGGCGTTGTTGATATTTAGATTGTGTAGGATTGTTCTACAGCTGGATAACTATACACACACACAAACACACACACAAATATAATGTATATAATGTATGCAGGCAGTAATGGGCTTGGCTTGACTATGGATGATTACAACATTCTTTCGTGGAGATTGATCATGGAATAGTTTCTATGGTCATTCTCTCCCTTCCCCTGATACAAGAAGGGCAGTTGTCAGTTTCTGGCGAAAGAATGTGCACAATACTTGTTAACCGCTTAGAGGACTGAGCCTACCCAGTAAACATGTGGTTAGGTAAACTGACCGTGCTCAACATGACCCCATTGGGTTGACTGGGCCCTAAAACCTCAACACAAACAAACTATGGATGATTACACTACAGTGGTTTACTTTCCAGGTTGAATGGGACAATAAAGTGTTTAAGGCAGGACAGTTGGTGAGAATTCTACGGACTGTTCCCACATTGTATGGATCCATCAATAGAATAATGCTCTATGGAGATCATACAGGAGATGTTTATGCTACAGGTGGAGATTTGGAAGTGACACAGGTACATTTTCTACTCTTATCATTGTTTTTTTAAACCTCCAGTCCAGCTGGCCTCGGTGGCTCAGTTGGATGCGTGTCTGACTGGTGATCAGGAGATTGTGGGTTCAACCCCCGCCAGGTCATATACTCTTTCATGGAGATTTGATCATGAATTATTTTCTACAATCATTCTCTCCCTTCGGCTGATGCAAGAAGGGCAGTTGTCAGTTTCTGGCGAAAGAATGTGCACGTTATTGGTTCACCGCTTAGAGGACTAAGCCTGCCCAGTAAAAGTGTGGTTAGGTAAACTGACCGCCCTCGACATGACCCCATTGGGTTGACTGGGCCGTAAACCTCAACACAAACTGACAAACAAACCTCCAATTTCGGCAAAGCTGACAGATCAAAATGATATGGTCTTGTCCGTCCATCCATATATGACAATTTTTTTTTTAGCTCACCTGAGCAAAAGCTCAGGGTGAGCTGTTGTGATCACCCTCTGTCCGTCCTCCATCGTCAGTCTTCTGTCGTTCATAGTCAACAATTAGTTTGTTAACACTCTAGAGGTCACAGTTTTGACCCAATCTTGATGAAACTTGCCCAGAATGTTTGCCCCTATGAAATCTAGGTCGTTCGATACTGGGTCACGTGGGATCAAAAACTAGGTCGCCAGGTCAAGTCAAAGGAAAAACTTGTTAACACTCTAGAGGTCACATTTTTGAAGCAATCATCATGAGTATTGCTCAAAATGTTTGCCTTGATGAGTTCTAGGTCAAGTTCGAAACTGGGTCACTTGGGGTCAAAAACTAGGTCACTGGGCCAAATCAGTAGAAAACCTTGTTAACACTCTAGTGGTCACATTTTTGAAGCAATCATCATGAATATTGCTCAAGATGTTTTTCTTGATGATTTCTAGGTCAAGTTTGAAACTGGGTCACATGGGGTCAAAAACTAGGTCACCTGGCCAAATCAGCAGAACACCTTGTTAACCATCACATTTTTGAAGCAATCATCATGAATCTTGCTCAAATTGTTTGTCTTGATGATTTCTAGGTCAAGTTTGAAACTGGGTAACTTGGGGTCAAAAACTAGGTCACCAGGCCAGATCAAAGGAAGACCTTGTTAACACTCTAGCAGTCACATTTTTGAAGCAGTCATCATGAATCTTGCTCAAAATGTTTGTCTTGATGAGTTCTAGATCAGGTTCAAAACGGGATCATTTGGGTTAAAAAACTAGGTCACCGGGCCATATCAGCAGAAAACCTTGTTAACACTCTAACGGTCACATTTTTGAAGCAATCATCATGAATCATGCTCAAAATGTTTGTCTTGATGAGTTCTAGGTCAAGTTTGAAACTGGGTCACATGGGGTCAAAAACTAGGTCACCTGGCCACATCAGTGTAAAACCTTGTTAACACTCTAGCAGTCACATTTATGAAGCAATCATCATGAATCTTGCTCAAAATGTTTGTCTTGATGATTTCTAGGTCAAATTTGAAACTGGGTTACTTGGAGTCAAAAACTAGATCACCAGGCCAAATCAAAGGAAAACCTTGTTAACACTCTAGAGGTCACATTTTTGAAGCAATCATCATGAATCTTGCCCAAAATGTTTGTCTTGATCATTTCTAAGTCAAGTTTGAAACTGGGTCATGTGGGGTGAAAAACTAGGTCACCAGGCCAAATCAAAGGAAAACCTTGTTAACACTCCAGAGGTCACTTTTTTAAATAATCATCATAAATACTGCTCAAAATGTTCGTCTTGATGATTTCTCGGTCTAGTTTAAAACTGGGTCACTTGATGTCAGAAACTAGGTCACCAGGCCAAATCAAAGGAAAACCTTTTTGACACTCTAGAGGTCACATGTTTTAAGTGATGATCATGAGTCTTGCTCAAAATGTTTGTCTTGATGATTTCTAGGTGACATATATTTCACTGTGCAGTGACTTTCTTAAGTTTTTCCGTTTAGGTCAGTTTCTCAGTAATTATTGGTCCTACAGAGTGATATTTGGTACTTGTGAAGTGTTTGTGTTTAGGTCAGTTTCTCAGAAACTGTTGCTCCTACAGCCAGTGATATATACATGCATACATCTTAGCATGGCCTCTTGAGTGCAGTCGTCCATATTTTACCTTGACCTCTATTTCACAATCCATTAGACATGCTACATTGTCTTACTTGTTAATATAATCATTTTGAATTTTGATCAGAATGTTTGCCTTGATCAGTTCTAGGTCAGGTTCTCATAGTGCTATGATACTCAGGTGAGCGTTACAGGCCATCATGGCCCTCTTGGTTGTGTGTATATGATAATTTAGTTACTGACTAGAATTTAACAACCATTAATGACATTTCCATGTACAAAGAAGGAGATTTTGTGGGAAAATGAAAAAAATGAAGATATTTGGTAGGCATATAGAATAGGTCAAGATGGATTGCCTTATGTAAGAAGAATGACAACTCTTGTTTCCTTTGTTCCAGCTGATCTGATTTTTTTTTTTTTTTTTTTTTTTTTTCATTTTTATTGAACTATCTCTTTGAATTATCTGGTGTATATGATATCTGTCACCTCAACTAACATTATTGCATAAAATGCAGTGGCGCACATTATTAACAGCATTAACCGGCGAAAAGCTGTGTATTAAGGCAATTCACACACTGTTAATGCACGGCTACGCAACTTTCAATATGATTGTACTGGGCCCACAGATTTGCTGCGTTTATGAGATGTGTACTGCCAGGCCCTAGAACGAGCATAGTCCGTGGAAATTTTGTTCGTGAGACATCAGTGAAAAGGCAAAACAAAATAGTGCAAGAAATAATGTGAAATGTAGCAAAATGTTTTCAGTTTGTATGCAATAACAATGATCAAACATGGTTTTTCAATGCATTAACATTCGCCAGGTCCCTTGGGAGATGTTGAAAACCGCAGCCTCCGGCTTCGGTTTTCAACACCTCTCTCGGTACCTGGCGAATGTTAATGCATGAAAAACCATTTTTGATTCCTATATTACATTTTCTACATCCTTTCAGGTAAGGATCTACCGTAGAATTCCATAGACAATTTGTATAAGTTTTCCTGCTGACCATTCAAAGGCAGTTCCACTGTTGCAGTTCTTAGTGTGTCTGTCATTTTATATGTGGCATTTGTTTCCTTCTTATTTGTTCCTTATCTCTCCTTCTTTTCAGCTTACCTGAGCTATGCTCAGGATGAGCTATAGTGATCACTTTTTGTCTGTTGTCCATCTGTCCGTCAGTTAACATTTTTGAATGACTTATCTGAACCCACTGAGCCAATTTTGCTCAAATTTCCTATGGAGCCTCCTTAGGTTGGGGGAATGAAAGATTGCTAAAATGGTCTTGGTCCGTTGACTATGCCCATATGTGGTAAAAACCTTTAAAAATCTTCTCCAGAACCGAGGATGCCTTGGGGCTGAATCTTTGCACAAATCATCAAGGATGAGAGGTCTCCCAAAGTTGCTAAAATGATGGTCCTACATTGACTTTTGACCTTTTTATGGCAAGTTCAAGCTTGCCTCCCTATGTACTTGTATGGGCCCATACATTTATATGGGAAAAATGTTGAGAATGTCAAAGGACTTCTCCTCTGAAGCCTCTGGCCAATTTTGCTCAAATTTCAAGTGGAGCCTCCTTGGGGCAGGGGAACGAAAGATTGTTAAAATAGTCTCGGCCCATTTACCAAGATGGCAGCCATGTCCATATATGGTAAAAACCTTTAAAATATCTTCTTCTCCAGAACTAAATAAGCCCTTGGGCCTAATCTTTGCACAAATCATCGGGGATGGGAGGTCTACCAAGATTGCTAAAATGATGGTCCTGCATTTACGTTTGACCTTTTTATGGCAAGGTCAAATTTGCTTTCCCATGCATTTGTATTGGCCCTATACATTTATATGGGAAAAATGTTGAGAATTCATATTTTGAACATCTCCTCTAAAGACTATGATCCAATTGAGTTGAAACTTGATGAGGAGCATCAGGGCACCTAGTAGACACAAAATAGCTAAAATTGATGAGCTGATTGAAAATCCAAGATGGCCGCCATCTTGAAAATTAATTTTCAACATCTCTTCACAAATCTTTGGTCAGTTTGAGCCGAAACTTGCTCTGTAGCAACTGGACAACTTCTGGATCAAAATGAGCTAAAATTGTGTCGATGGGAAATCCAAGCTGGCAGCCACAGCCACAGCCGCCATATTGAAAATATGTTTTGGACATCTTCTCGCAAAGCACAAGGCTAATTAAGTTGAAACAATGTAGCAACAGGTTGATGTGTAGATGAAAAATAGCTAAAATCTTGCCGATCGGAAATCCAAAATGGCTGCCATAGCCATCATCTTGAAAACCAGTTTTTGACTTCTCCACCCAAACCGTTGGGCGATTTGAGTTGAAACACACTGTAGCACTGTAGCAACAGGATGACCTCTAGATCGAAAATAGCTATATTATAAAAAGAAATACCTTTGAGAGCAATGAACACACACACAAAGACAAAAATAGCTGAAGTGTCTAAAAGTTACAGTATATGATTTAAGTAGCAAAAGCTTTAAGTTACAACCAATATTTTATTCTGCAAGGTTTATCTTCCCTTGCCTCTCTGCTGTATACATGTATAAAATCATGATATTGTTAAACACTTTCTCTTCAGAAATCAGTTGGCCAATTTCTATCAAGTTTCATGTCAATCCTACTGTTGAAACAGCATTGAGAGTCTGTTCAAATGGTCATGCTCCATTGACTGTCATGCCCACATTTGGTAAAATGATGATAATAAAAAAAACACATTCTTCTTTTTCAAAACTAAGACCTGCTCAAATGGTGATCCATTAATTAGTTGCAAAGACAGGATTTGAGAAATGTTGCATAACATCTGCATATCTGCAGTGGCTATTTCACTCAGGTGAGCAAGCCATGGCCTGTGAGCCTCTTGTTCTGCCTTGAGAGGGCTGTGCTGGGTGATTATGGTATTTCCTAGGTATTGACTGCATTTCAGATCATGTTGGAAAACCTGGTTTCAGTGGAATTTCCACTTTTTATATGCCCGTTTGAAAAACGGGACGTATTATGTTAGGGGGTATGGCGTCCGTCCGTCCGTAAACTTTTTCGTTTCCCGCTAACTCCTCCTACAGTTTACATCCAATCAAGCTGAAACTTGGTATATAGTTAGATCATGATGTGGCGCAGCGCATATTATTTCGGGGTTACAGTCCACCAAATGTTTGCAGAGTTATGCCCCTTAGAAAATTTCTGTAAACTTTTCATTTCCGGTTAACTCCACCTACATTTTACATCCAATCAAGCTGAAACTTCATATATAGTTAGACCATGATGTGGAGCAGCACATATTGTTTCGAGATTACAGTCCACCAAATATTAGCAGAGTTATGCCCCTTTGAAAATTTCAGTTGGCTTTTCGTGTACGGCTAACTTCTCCTACAGTTTACATCCGATCAAGCTGAAACTTGATTTGTAGTTAGACCATGATGTGGAGCAGCGCATATTGTTTCAAGGTTACAGTCCACCAAATATTAGCAGAGTTATACCCCTTTGAAGATTTCTATTAATTTTTCGTTTCTGGCTAAATCCTTCTACAGTTTACATCCAATCAAGCTGAAACTTCATGTACAGTTAGACCATGATGTGGTGCAGCGCATATTGTTTTGCGGTTACAGTCCACCAAATATTAGCAGAGTTATGTCCCATTGAAAATTTCAGTAAACATTTCGTTTCCGGCTAAATCCTCCTACAGTTTACATCCTATCAAGCTGAAGTTGCATTTATAGTTAGACCATGATGTGGAGTAGCGCATATTGTTTCAAGATTACAGTCCACCAAATATTAGCAGAGTTAAACCCCGTTGAAAATTTCTATTAATTTCTATTAATTTTTTGTTTCTGGCTAAATCCTTCTATGGTTTACATCCGATCAAGCTGAAACTTTATAAATAGTTACATGATGATGTGGAGCAGCACATATTTCGAGGTTACAATGCACCAAATATTTGCAGATTTATGTCCCTTTGAAAGTTTTTGTAAACTTTTCGCAGCATATTGTTTAGAAGTAATAGTGTGCAAATTTTATTTTATAATAGGTATATTTTTTGCAAATAACTAAAGTTTTGGTCATATGGGCAAGATATTGATTTTTTTTTCTTCTTCTTTTATTAGATTTGCAAGGAAAGGTTGCCATTATTAAATCTTTATGAATACATAATTCTTTTTGGATTTTTTTTTTTTTTTTTTTTTTTTTTTTTAATACTCTTCTGATTTGGCTCCCTTGAAGAACAAAAATAAAATCAGTATTAAACAAGTAACAAGTTAAAGGTTTACAAAAAAATTTCTTGCAGCATTTTGTTGTTTTTTTTTTTTGGTTGTTTATTTTTGTTTTGTTATTGTTTGGTCCGATATTGACCACCTTAAGGATTAAGTGTTAATTCATGATCACTTTCCTAAGGATTAAGTATTAATTCATGATCAGTGTCCTAAGGATTAAGTATTAATTCATGATCACTGTCCTAAGGATTAAGGAGTAATTCATGATAACTGTCCTTAGGATGGAGGGGACACACTAGTAGAGTTTCTGCCATTTTTTATAAGGGAGATGACTTGTGTGACTTTCTACTGGATTTCCTACACACCAACTCCTTTCTGAAAAAAAGGCTGATCTAAAAAGAAAGGGTTTACTCCCAAGGGAGCAAATTCTTTCCTTTTAGAGTAGACCCCTTTTCAGAAGAGAGTGCAAACAATTTTTGAAATTTGCCTACTCTCTGATATAATAATTCCCATTAAGTTTCTGATATACATGCAGCATTACATTAGAATTTGTTGTCACTTTCAGGAACCAAGGTCCATATACAATGAAGTAAAAATAGTTTCCTTGTCTAAACTTGACCGGACTGCACACACTCAGTTAGTGAAGAAATACATAGAGGAAGAAGAGGCAAAGTAAGTAATATCTTAAGTAACACCACTTACATGTATATGAAACAGAGCTAGATATGTTTTTGTGGAGGAGTAAGGAAAATGTTTGTCTGGATAATCCTCTTGTATATCTGACATGATTAATATGGTCAGGGTAATTCCGGTTTACTGTATATTCTGTAAGAACCCAGTATTATGCTGGCAACCAAATCAGCCATTAAACAGTGACCTTAACAGAGTGTTATGCATATAGAAAACGTAGTTCCAGATAAGAGGGACTCTAAAAGGAAATCTCTCTTTTCAAGAGGTAACAACAATTTTGACTGCTATTTGGCAATTATCTTTATCAAAGTTTATCACAATATGATTAATAAAATCTTTTTCATTTAGAAGTTCTGTAGAAGTTCCCTTGCAAGTTTGTCTGTTAATTATGTCCCCCACCATGGGGGGGCACATATTGTTTTTAGTGCGGATCCCGTTGGCGGCGGCGGCATCGGCGTAGCCTCTTGTCCGCACTCTATCTCCTTATTGAATGGACATATTTCAGCCAAACTTACACAAATATATCATTGGGAGGGGGAAAAATGCTGATTAGATTTTGGTGACCTTGACCCCATTTTCAAAGTCACAGGAGGGCTTAGATTGTTGGAAAATGGCTTGTCCTCACCATATCTCTTGAAGGAATGAATAGATTTTAACCAAACTTGCACATCTATATTGCTGGGACATGTAAAGGAACTGATTAGATTTTGGTGACCATGACTCCATTTTCAAGGTCACAAGAGGGCTTAGATTGTTGGAAAATGGCTTGTCCGCTCCATATCTCTTGAAGGAATGAATAGATTTTAACCTATATTGCTGGGACATGTAAAAGAACTGATTAGCTTTTGGTGACCTTGACCCCATTTTCAAGGTCACAGGAGGGCTAAGATTGTTGGAAAATGGCTTGTCTGCACCCTATCTCTTGTAGGAATGAATAGATTTTGACCAAACTTGCACATCTACAATACTGATTAGATTTGGGTGACCTTGACCCCATTTTCAAGGCTTGTCCGCACCCTATCTCTTGTAGGAATGAATTGATTTTGACCAAACTTGCACATCTACAATGCTGGGACATGTAAAAGAACTGATTAGATTTTGGTGACCTTGACCCCATTTTCAAGGTCACATGAAGGCTTAGATTTGTTGGAAAATGGCTTGTCCGCACCCTATCTCTTGTAGGAATGAATAGATTTTGACCAAACTTGCACATCTACAATGCTGGGACATGTAAAAGAACTGATTAGATTTTGGTGACCTTGACCCCATTTTCAAGGTCACGGGAGGGCTTAGATTGTTGGAAAATTGCTTGGCTGCACCATATCTCCTAAAAGAATGAATGGATTTTGACCAACCTTCTACATCTTAATTGTTGAGACATGAAAAAGAACTGATTAGATTTAGACAACCTTGACGCCATTTTCAAGGTCACATTAAGGTTTAGATTGGTGGAAAATGGCTTGTCTGCACCTTGTCTCCTGAAGGAATGAGTAGATTTTGACCAGACTTGCACAGCTATATTTTGGGTACATGGAAAAGAACTGATTAGATTTTGGTGACCTTGACCCCATTTTCAAGGTCACACTAGGGCTTAGATTGTTGGAAAATGGCTTGTCTGCACTGTATCTCTTGAAGGAATGGATGGATTTTAACTAAACTTGCACAGCCAAATTGTTGTGGCATGGTAAATAACTAGTTTTATTTTGGTGACCTTGACCCCATTTCAAGGTCGAAGGTGGGCTCAGATTGTTGGATAATGGCTTGTCTGAATGAATGGATGGATTTTGACCAAACTTGCACAGCTATATTGTTGAGACAGAGACAAGAACTGATTAGATTTTTGTGACCTTGATCCCATTTTCAAGGTTACACAAGGGCTATGATTTTAGAAAATGGCTTGCCAGCACCCTATCTCATTGAGGAATGGATGAATTTTGACCAAACTTACATACAGGTATATTGTGACTTTGAGTTTATTATAGATACAATCTATTTTAACAATATGTGTGTTCAAACTGGTGGGGGGATATACGTTTTCCTCCGAAAACTAGTGTTTTCCTGGCTTCTTATTCAAAAGGCATTTAGATGTCTCATGTAAACATTGTTTGAAAAAATGTTATAGATTTGTTCCACTTGGTGTAAAAATGTTACTACATCTAACTCAGTGGTGGATCCAGAGATACTTTGCGACCAGATCAATGTCAAGTAATAACACAGAAGTGTTTTGTACAATAGCCACATATTATGAAGGTCAGTGAAAGAATCAACACCACTGTGTCAGTAACCAGTGAAGATACAAACCTTCATGGCTCCAGATAAGGCAGCTGTTTTTCAAAAAGAAAAAAATCATGCCATATTGTTCTCAGACAATTTGAGCCCACCTTCTCAACAAATACTATATCAGAGTGGAATTAATGGGATATCACATTTTCATATGTTTCTTATGACTGAGGCCATAAAACTCTTCCAAGATGGCAATATAAGGATGCTCCAATACACAATTAAGTAATACTGATAAAACAAAAATTCTTAAATATAAAACACAATTAAGTGGCTGAATACTGGTTCCAAACTCTACATCTGCATAAAAAGTTAATCAGATTGCACATTTTAAACGGGTTCCTATGTGAAAAAACAAAGGTTTTAAGATTATATATATTACAGTGCAGGGAACCAGTGTTGTCAGAGAAAAGTAGTCCCACAGGTAAATCTGGTAATGCCACCTGTTGTGAACAGAATCATTTGTGTATGGAGAGTTCAGGACAGTAGCCATAAAATATCTGGTTAAATTATCAGTTGAGCATGAATTTTTTGCCGTTTTTTTTTCTAAGAGAAAAACTTGTCATGTTCTACATGATATCAGACTCCTTTTCAGAGGGAACTTGGTGTGGAGGAATGCAAACTGGAAGTTAGAAAAGTCATCTCTCTTGCACAAAGTGCTGGAAAAACTACCAAATATATCCAGTCCCCTTAAGTCATTTAATTAATGGTGATTAACTTTACATACAGAGTGATTTGTGTGTCAGTATAAGTGAAAACACAGTAGGTAATCTCTGACAGATGAAAGACAGTCTGCAATGGACTACAAGTCTTAAATCAGTCTCATTCCAGCTGTTTCATGGAATATTACCACGTTTATATCCCTGGAAAAGAAAAGATTTCCTGGAATAAACCAAAAACCAGTTGATTGTGTCTGGTCTCCATACTCTATTTCCTTGAGGAAAGGTTGTTTGAACATTATTTGTACACTTTAAAACTTTAAAGCAGCTGTCACTCAGTGGGTTGATTTTAACTGCACAATACATTAACCTATAGATAATGCGCTATTCTATTCTGTATTTCACACCTTCCACAGAAAAAAACGACAGTTCAGTCATCTTAAGGAGTCTTAATCCAGAAGGTCTCTTAGGCAGTTACCTGTATGACGTAACTCTTCCCGCTTAAATGATCACGTGTCAGTTTCTTTTCTGTGGACAAGAAAGTAAACAAAGGATTTGTTTATCGGTGAAAGAAATCAGTATTTTATTCCTTTTCCCCAGTTAACTTTCTTAATCCTTCTCTTTCTTGTGTTCCTTTCTCATGCCTTTCCCTAAATATCTTATTACTTTCAATTAATCAAATTTCGATTTCTTGCTATTGTTGATTGTCGAATTGCATCATACGTTTTCGTGACTCTTGTATTCATCGGCACAACGCCCGTGTTTGTTTCGGTAGTCGTGCATTATAACTCAAATATTTAACTTGTTCTTTCTGTTCCAGGTTATTTATTGACGTAATATGTAATAACTGGAAGAGTATGGATATATTACAACTGCGAACTGGCTGAAGATTTCTATGGTGGAAAAGCTGATTAGTAAAGAACTTTTCAACCTTTTTTGGGTTAAAAAACAATTCTTTACTGATGGGACACCACCCCACAGGGCTATACTGCCAGAGGTAGGACCCATCTGGGTGGCGTCTTATGGGTGCAATAAGTACACCAGTCACTGGTCAACCGGTCACCGGTCAACCCGTCACAGGTCAACCAGGCACCAGTCAATCTACATCAGCTTCACCAGGCACCAATCAACCAGGCACTGGGCTACCAGGCAACCTGTGAGAATTATCTCTGGTCAACCAGGCAATGTGCTACCAGGCACCAGTCAACTAGGCACAGGTCAGCCAGTCACCAGTCAACCAGTCACCGGTCAACCAGGCACCAATCACCTATTCACCAGCCAATAATTCACCGGTCATCTAATCATTGGGCATCACTGGTCAACTATTCACCCGGCACCAGTCATCGGGTACCAGTCACCGGTCATTATGTCGGATTACTAGTGACTGGATAGCAGTCACTAGTCTCAGGACAATCTATTATTGCTCACAGAGCATCATAGACCAGTCAAATCAATGGGTAAAGATTATAGAATGACAGCGTTGGATTTGAATACCTGGTAACCATCTATATCATGGAATTCTGTCCAGTCATTACTGAGTTAGACTCGGAATCCTAGATATATTTTAATTATAAATGAATCAGATTTATCAGTTATGAACAAATTCTGAATTCAGTGATCAGTAATATAAAGAGTTTTAATGCTATCAATATTTAGTATTGTTATTGAACATCGGACAATACTTTAAAAATATAAATATGTTTCTCTTTAATACATTTGAAAGAGATCAAACCTTTAAGGATTCTCACTGCAAGGGGTGAGCTCCATAATTTTATCTTATATTACACGAAGAAGGAAAATATAGTTGGAACTTAATTATTTCTTCTTTTTCCACAGTCTCTCCTTGCTCTCGGTATGCAACAGCACAGAAATAGTATAGGTATAAGAAAGAAGTATTTGATCCTGTTTTCTTTTTTTTAATATTATTACCATAAAAGGTATCATACTTCTAAACGAATTAGATGACTGATCCTTCAATAATCAGGAATTAAATTATTACGATTGCGCTAATTTCCTTATATTTTTCCTATATAATAGATAGAAATAATTTCAGCTATATCTATAATAGATAGAAATAATTCCAACTATATCCAGACTTACATGGGATAGTTTTGGTTAAACATACTCACCAATTGTTTTAAACTTGTCTTGAGTATGTATAATTATACCCCCGGCATATGAAGTATGCTGAAGGGGTATATAGTTTTCATCCATTCCGTTAGTCCCTTCGTCTGTCTGTCCGTCTGTCTATCCTTCCATCTCTTTCAGTCTGTCCTTCCCATTCTATAACCAAGTTTTACTTCGAAGTTTTTTGATTACTTATAACTCTGCAGCCACTGATCAAAAACTTTACATATTTGGTATGGGGGTACCTGGGAGGTTCACTTACATTCTACATCTATGGACCCCTGGGTCATGCCCCAGGGTGGGGCTAGAGGTCAAAATCTAGGACACCCCAATAAAGTAGTATATTGCAGTTTATACAAACAACCTCTTATTAAAGAAGGATGGGCATCAGACATGTTTATCACATCAACATTCAGTGTAATAAGGTCAAGGTCATTGTACTTAGGATGATAGATCAGTGTCACTAAGAGACTGACATTGTAAACTATATCTTGGCATATTTTTTATTTGATACATCCTTTTAGTTTGCCTTACTTAAATTCTGGATCATTTTAGTTCTCAGATTTAGAATTTATTACAATGACAATTACTTCTTCTGAGAAAAATAAGTTAACACATTGGTTATGGTAACGATAGAAGACTATACAGCTGATAAAGAGTCATATGTAATCTATGCATAGTATAGGTCTACATTATTTATAATCCTTAAGTCTAATATAAACCAAATTTCTTGAGGCATATTATGCTATGACTAGCTCTACTTCCTCTATTATTTACACCTATAACAAGAGTTCATGTCAGTCAGAACTTGTTCAGACTCTAATTTTTGAGGAATATTATGCTATGACTAGCTCTACTTCCTCTATTATTTACACCTATAACAAGAGTCCATGTCAGTCAAATCTTGTTCAGACTCTAATAGATTCAGTACGTTAGTATTATTATTGCCTTAATCTATAAATTTACTTCAAGAAGTTGCAAATCTAATTCCGAAATATAGAGTTTGGCTTCTTATGAAATATTTGGCTATGGGACCATTTAGAAACCTTTACAGCCAATAATTATTTTAGATCTAAACAGATCAACAGTATAGATCTATATATATATATATATTCCTTAAAGTATAATACAAAGAAATTTTCTAAGAGGGGAATTAACGTAATGAGTAGTTTACCTCCTCTAAACAGCAATGGCAATTATGTTTCAAATCAATTATTCCATTGTCTACCTTTGTATGCCAACTATTAGGACAATGTGAGAAAGTTAGTATATTTACGAAACAGTGACGAAATAATTTTTTTTTTTTTTTTTTTTTACATTGTTCTATAATATGTTAGCACCAAATATAATTACATTCCCCATCTATGGTCTGCTCCTTTAATAGGAACCAGTGGTTCTTCTCCTCATTAAGAATACAAAGTTCCGTTAAGGAGTAATGAAAAGAATACAAATCTGGAAAATCTGGATCCCTCCCAGATATGTTGTTCCATAAATATAACATCATAATATCCGATGATGGATAGTTATAATTGAATATAAAGATAATTAATTCAAGATGCATCGATATCGTCATAAGACTGGACTGTCTCAATAAATTATAATAGAGTTCTTATACAATTAAGCTCCACATTTTAGGAAGTTCTGCACTTATGCTTTCTGTCAGATCTTCCTAGTTTTTTGTTAAACTATTAGGAATGTACCTGAAGTTGTACAATTATACATACTGTAAATGGACTTTTCCTTAAGCATTTACGTTTATAGGCCATTATAAAAAGATTACTTCATAATAATTGGAGATATTATATAAGATCCTATATATATATATATATATATCTATCTTCATATTGTCATTAATTATGATATTTTTGTTTTAATGGTTAGATTGACCTATTCACATTGCATTTTGAGGTTTTAAATCTTATTGACATATTCTTAAATAAGCAATTTCTCGGTCTTCAGTGTGTAACGACTCTGTCTGATTACTCGGGAGTATTCATTTACTACTCTGCTTGTTAAGTCGAGCTACCAACAATCTTTCAGTTTATATAATGGATACTATCCTACAGTTCAGTTCAGGGAGAATACATTCATTAAGTTCCAATTACTGTCTTACTTCATCGATACAGTCATTGTCGATAAAGAACCCATTCTCTATCTTTGAACAGAGAATAATGAATGTCTGTCCTTTGCATCTGGTTGAAGATGAAATTACATCTATCTTCAACCAGTATGACATACAATTTTAATGAATAAGAATACTATACGATACATCTTTCATTCCTGTGTTAGGAATCATTCGTATCACAACTATGACATAATCACTCTCCCGATCTACATATAGATCTTGAGAGTACCTCTGTCCTTCCCGAAATCCGATACAAGCATAGAAAATTGTGATATTTCAGGAGGTGTCAATTATTAAGAAATTTCTTTTAGACTATTTATATGTTCAAGTCTAAATTATAATGGAGTGTTTATCAATATATAAAATCCTTGTAGTTATTTTATATCTAGTTTCCTTGGATAATCTTACCATCATGATGAATGATTTATCCATAGAATGGAACATCTTATAGATTATAAAAATATAAAATTATTCTCTACTTGAATAAATTAGTTACGTTTAACAATTTATTCATAACAAGAATATTCTATTATTATGTATATACATTTTGATGATTAAATAATCTATTCTCACTATTCCAGTTATATTCATGCAGAACAGTTAATTCTGTCTCTGAACCTAGCATTATCAGAGATACTAAAATCAGTATTATTTTGACCCGATATTTATACTTATCAGTCATACTATACGAGGATCCTGCAAAAAGTTTTGTCACTGGGTTCGGATTACTTCAGTGCTACGTTTTATCAAACATATTTTTATTACAAACCTTCAAAGTATCCCCCCTTTACTGAAACACATTTTTGTAACCTTTATACCCAGTCGCGAAAAGCAGATAAATAGTGTTCTTTTGTATCTGTTGGAGACTCTGATAAATAGCACTGCCAACAGAATTTCTATACGTATACATGTACTTATTTCCAGAAAGCATTTTCTTAAGCCTTGGAAATAAAAAGAAGTCACAGGGACTCAGGTCAGGTGAATAAGGTAGATAGTTTAAAACTTTCACCTTTTCAGAAGCGAGAAAAGACTTAACAACCTCACACTTATGAGAGGAGGCGTTGTCATGTAAAAGGTGGACTCCTGACTATCCTTTGCTTGGTTGTTTCTTATTGTAAAACTCTTTCACTTTCTTCAGTACAGAATTCTTGTAGAATCGACCAGTGACTGTATGACCAGATGGACAAGGCACTTGAATGACTGGCCCACTTGAATTAAAGAAAATTGCGTACAACATATTTTTCGAACTTATGGTTCTATTGGCAATACATGGTCATTTTTGATCTTTTTGCTTCTGAGAGTTCCACTCTGGGGTCCCCTGGGAAGACTTCTATGCTGATGACCTTGTTATCATCGCTGAATCGCTGGAGGAATGTGTCAGGATGCTCTTGACATGGAAAAAAGCAATGGAGAAAAAAGGACTGAGAGTAAATGCAGGAAAGACAATGATTATGATCTGCAGTATGGGACTGGACCTCCTGCAGAGTTCAGTTGAGTTTCCATGCGCCGTCTGTCGCACTGGAATGGGCAGCAATAGCATCTTCTGCAATGGCTGCAAGCACTGGGTGCACAAGAAATGCAGTGGGCTCAAGCGCTTGAAAAAAGACCCTGACTACAGATGTACATGGTGCCAGGGAACTGCACGCCCCTTGGATGGCAGACCACAGAAGGAAGTCCAGGTCAGACCTGACAAGCTTGAGGTGGTAGCTTCCTTTTGCTACTTAGGAGACATGCTCTCAGCAGCAGGTGGCTGTGAACTTTCAACCACAACACGTGTGAAAACCGCCTGGAAGAAGTTCAAGGATCTGCTACCAGTTCTCTCTTCATGCCACCTCTCTTTCAAAACACGTGGCCGTGTGTACAGCTCTTGTGTGTGGAGCGCAATGCTCCATGCCAGGGAGACTTAGCCATTGACAAAGACAAACCTCCAGCCTCTGCAGCGAAACGACAGGGCAATGATCAGACAGATCTGCAATGTCTGACCACAAGACATTGTCACCACCAGGTCCAATGAGCTACTTGTGTGGCTTGGCATTGAGGATCTGGACCTCATTCTGAAGGAGAGAAGACTCCGATGGTATGGACATGTGGAATGCTCCAATGGTGCAGTCAAGACAGTCTTTGACACACAGGTTGATGGAAAGCATGGGCCTGGGGGCCCAAGATGACATGGAAACAGCTGACAGAGAGGGATTGCAGAGAGTGGAAGCTCTTGGCCATCAACACTCATGATAGACATACCTGGAGATCTGGTGTGAGATCTGCCATGCGCACATGCAGTAAGCCAGCTATCTGGAAGGGGGCCCACTGGTGTGGATATTGCCCCTGTACCTGCACATTAATCAAAAATCCGATTATGATATGATATGATGTAAAACCTGATGGTTAGTTAAGAATTATGGTCTGCTTATTGGAAACAGTCATATTGGTCCAATTAATCAGACTCTAATTAGATCATAATTATAATAGTTTAGACTATTTACTAATTAGATAATCTTAACATGTCTAGGATTTATATGAAAATCTCTAGAAATATAGGTTATCTATAGGAAGCTCATCCGAGAGGACATTTCCTTATTCAGTAATGTGCCTCTAAAGATAGACAGCTTGTTGTCTAGACATCTGTTCCACAAGTTTGGTTTCAAACACATTATCAAACAGTATTCTTGAGGTTGCAGTTGAAGTGAAATTTTGAGGTTATGTCTCAATGACTCATTAATTCTTTTTTGGGGCCAACTGTTGTTACCCAATAAAGAAAGGGGGGTCAGTAATTAGGCCTCTGAGGCTTAAGAACTAGCAACCTGTAGAGTCTACTAGTAACATTTAAGGTATTAACACCTTAACACCTTAAAGATACGTTATTAGTGAATCTAGATCATTCTTACTATTACATACAGAAATAGAATGTATTTGATTCCTTAGAGTTTCCTGAGTCTTAATCTAGAAGTATAGGGACTCTATATATTATTTGCGTTAGAATAGGAGAGCTTCTCCCTCCTAATCTTTAAATTCTAGCACATTATCTATAGGTTAATGTATTGTGCAGTTAAAATGAAGTTTTTAAAAGTAAAACATATGTAACTAGCAATACTTAACCTATAGATAAGAGAGTCCCACCTCCCCCCCCCCCCCCACCCCCCCACCCCCCACCCTTCCATCTAGCTCTGTTTTTAATTGTCTCTATTGTTTTATACATCAAAGAAACTGACACGTGATCATTTAAGTGGTAAGAGTTACGTCATACAGGTAACTGCCTGAGGGACCTTCTGGATTAAGACTCTTTAGACGACTGAACTGTCATTTTTTTCTGTGGAAGGTGTGAAATACGGAATAGAATAGCACATTATCTATAGGTTAAGTATTGCTAGTTAAAATATGTTTTACTTTTAAAAACTTCATGTTAATTCTAGGAAGGAATTTAGATCTTTTTATCTTGGGAATGTTGAATTTTCAGACAGTTTTGATCAATGATGCTTCTTTGCTTCTTATTTGCTTTGATAGATAGATGCTTAGACAGTTACAGTTGTATAGACTGATTAATGGGAAAGAATACTCTTTCAGCGGAGGCTACTTTGTCAGTTTGGTTTTGCCTCCCTTCTATATAGAATCTACCCAAAAAGAAAAGAATTTGCTCCCCTGACTACTTCTTTTGTAGAAAGTAGACCCCTTTTCAGAAGGAGATTAGTGTGCGTGAAAGGGAACAGAAAGTCACAAAGGGTGTTTCCCTTGTGAAGAATTGGCAAAACATTTACCAAATATATCTATTTCTGTTAAGTTAGCTTTGTTTTCAGGTTACCTAGTGAACTTCTTGTATCCTGGCCAGATGGTAATGAAGTAATCAGCAATGAACGGAGGAATGCTGGCAAAACTATAGGTACACCTCTTCTGTATGCGCATTTAAATATAATGTTTGGGCCTAACATTCGAGGCCCTATAGTAATCAGTGTCTTTCCACCTGTCCTTCTATCTAGGGGACTTTTTAGCTCACCTAAGCTAAAAGCTCAAGGTGAGCTATTGTGATCACTCACCGTCAGTCATTGTCATCCTCGTTGGGTAGTCATCATCCGTCTGTCCATCTGTCCATCCACAATTTCTTTAAACAATATCTCCTTCTAAACACTGAGTCAATTTTAACCAAGTTTCACAGGATTGATCCTTGGGTAATGCTGACTGAAAATTGTTCAAAGATTTGAAATCCATGCTGGATTCAGGTTGCAATGGCAACCAAAAGAAAAAAATTTAACAATCTTTGTGTCAAAAACCACTGGACCAATTTCAGTATAATTTGTCAGATATGTTCCTTTCGTGATCCTCTACCAAGATTGTTCAAGCCATGATGATTCATCAAAAAACATGGCCACCAGGGGGCTGAGCTTATTTTCCCTATATATCTATATAGAAAAGTTTAAAAATCTTCTTGTCTGAAACCAATGGACTGATTTCAATATATCTTGGCAGAAGTGTTTCCTTGGTGACCCTCTACCAAGATTGTTCTAGCCATCATGATTTATCAAAAAAATTGGCGGCTAGGAGTTGGGCTTATTTTCCCTATATATGTATAAAGAAAACTTTAAAAATCTTCTTGTCAGAAACCTTTTGACAGATTTCAATATAACTTGGCAGAAATGTTTCGTAGTGACCCTCTACCAAGATTGTTTAAGCTGTGATGATTCGTCAAAAACATAGCCACTAGGGAGCGAGGTTTATTTCTTTCCCTAAATATCTGTACAGAAAACTTTAAATATCTTCTTGTCAGAAACCACTGGACAGATTTCAATATAACTTTGCAGAAATGTTTCCTTGGCGACCCTCCACCCAAGGATTGTTTAAGCTGTCACTATTTGTCAAAAAAAATGACCACCAGGGGTTGAGGCTTATTTTCTATATACATATAGAAAACATTACAAATCTTCTTGCTAGAAACCACCTGACAGATTTCAACAAATCTTGGCAGAAATGTTTCCTTGGTTACCTTCTGCCAAGATTGTTCAAGCCGTCATGATTTGTCAAAAAACTTGACAGCTATGGGGCGGACTTATTTTCCCTTTATATCTATACAGTAAACTTGAAAAAATCTTCTTTTCATAAACCACTGGATGGATTTCAATATAACTTGGCAGAAATATTCCTTTGTGACCCTCTACTAAGATTATTCATGTGGACATGATTCCTCAAAAACATGACATCTAGGGGGAGGGTCTTATTTTCCCTGTATATCAATATAGAAAACTTTAAAAATCTTCTTGTCAGAATATAATTCAATATATTTTGGCAGATATGTTTTTTTGGTGACCTTCTACCAAGATTATTCAGGCTATTGTGATTCGTCAAAAAACATGGCAGCTAGGCATGGGGCTTATTTTCCCTATATTTCTATATAGAAAGCTTGAAAAATCTTCTTGCCAGAAACCACAGGACTGATTTCAGTTTTTCTTGGCAGAAATGTTACCTTTGTGACCTTTTCCCAATATTGTCCAAGCTGTCATGATTCATCAAAAAGTATGGCCACCATGAGTATGGGTTTTATTTTCCCTATATATCTATATACAGAAAACTTTAAAAATCTTCCTGTCAGAAACCACTGGAATGATTTCAGTATAACTTGGCAGAAATATTCCTTTGGTGACCCTGTACCAAAATTGTTCAAGCCATGATTATTTGTTAAAAAAAAACATTGCCACCAGGGGTTGGGGCTTATTTTCCCTATATATTTATATAGAAGACTTTTAAAATCTTTTTGTCAGAAACCACTGGACCAATGTCAGTATTTTTTTGCAGAAATATTGGTAATCCTCTACCAAGATTGTTCAAGCCATCATGATTCGTCAAAATAACTTGGCCGCCAGGGCGGGGCTTATTTTCCCTATATATTTATGTAGAAAATTTAAAAACTCTTCTTGTCAGAAACCACTGGACCAATTTGAATATAATTTATTAGAATTGTTTCTTTGTTCAAGATTGTTCAAGCCATCATGATGTGACAAAAAACATCCCCCAATTTGGGCAGAGCTTATTTTCCCTGTATATCTTTGAAGAAATTTTGAAGATCAGATTAAAATAAAAAGTGTGGCATTGTTTGCCATGTATGGCATTGCTACTCCATTTTATAGGACCATCAATTCATTCTTGAAATTAAAATTTATACAAAAATCTTAAAGCAGTGAACTTGGGTGAAACTTCAATAGCAAGTCTGTTTCCTCAGGCGAGGGATATAGGACCATCATGCTCCTCTTGTTTTACTTGGTTAATACACCCTCTTTGCAGAATCTGTTCATAGTTTTTTCTAATGGCCATACGTTTGGTCTAGCCTGATCAAATCGGTATGTGGGTACATCTAGGGGATACAATGTTTTACTTACCAAAGGTAGGTACTCTTATGCATATTGTGATCTTTGATATAAGTTACGGAAAAAGTCTAGTACAAGTCTATTGCACTGTTTGGCCTAGGTTCACCAAATTTTATGTGTGGATCCATTTAGTGAAGTTTTATGTTGCATGCCATTAGTAGGTCAGTGTGGTCTGTATGTTGCCTTTTGACATATATTACAGAGAATAACAAATTCAGGCTGTACCTCAAGTAGCATAAGTAGGTCTCTGTGATCTGTATGTTGACATCTGAGCTATATTACATAAAAGAAAAAAAAATCTGCTGTATTCTGCATTCAGGTGTTAGGACAATTATGTCGACCTCGTTGGCTCTGTTGGATGCGTGTCCGACTGGTGATCAGGAGGTTGTGGGTTCAGCCCCCGCCTAGTCGGCAACATTCTTTCGTGGAGATTAATCATGAAATATTTTCTGCAGTCATTCTCTCCCTTCCGCTGATTCAAGAAGGGCAGTTGTCAGTTTCTGGCCAAAGATTATGCACAATACTGGTTAACCACTTAGAGGACTAAGCCTGCCCAGTAAACATGTGGTTAGGCAAACTGACCGTGCTCGATATGAAATGGATCTTTACTTTTAAGCCCCAAACTTTTCTCATTACCAAACATGTATTTTTTTTGTGTAATCTTCATATATATTTTTGCAAACCTTACTTATCTATAGCACTGATTAAAATGTAAGGAAAATGGCAATGTTTACATGTAGAAAGGATATACTTCAGTATTATTTGCTTGGTATTTTCATTTAGTTATGTGTTGTGTTTTCTCTGTGTGTTACAGGTGACATTAAAGTTGAGATTTTGAATAAGAAAGGAGAGAAGGTTAGTAAATTACCTGGAACTGCAGCAACTTCGAAGAAACTACTTGTTGAGCTCAAAGTTATCTGGCATTGTAAGTTCTGTTATAATATATGTACTTACTGCGTTGAAAGTGGTGAGGGCTGTACTTAAGGTTGGATTGATTGGGACCTTCACTGTTCATATTTAAAATATTAACCCTCTTCTCATGCATTGACTTATACTTCTGTTAACATTAAACTGTTGTTTTCATTTGTTTGTTTACATTTATATAAATATTGATAGAAATTTACCATATCAAATTCAGTCATTTCCTTTGTCATAAAACATAGCTGTCAATTCACCATTTGATATTGATAAATGTATATCTAGAAACAGTGCTTCACAAGCTGGGTGAACTTTTGGGGTATTGTCATTGACTCTGGTTGAAAACCTAGGGAAAGAAACTGTTTTTATTGGATTATGAAGTAAAATGTAACAAACATGTTGTTTATTGATTATCTACCATAATGAAACAGATTGTTTATTGATTAAATGCTTTAATGTTTAGAGTTTTTAGAGTTTATTTATTCACAAAGTCTATAAGGCTATAAAGCCCATCAGGATACAACATATACATATATTGATGGCATAAGGACAGTGTTACATGAATTTACTAAATTCATATCATAGTATTTAGAATAACATGACATATCAATAATAAGATAATAGAAATAATAATAGATGACATGTCAGCTGCGCACTCGTGGAGGTGTGCAAAACTGATGCTAAGCAAATAAGCAATGTAAAATTCAAACAAACAGGGCATCATCATAAATTATTCACCTTTCAAGTGTTCTTCACAATAACAAGCAACTGTAAAGTACACATCATAAGTGTATCAAACTAGAGCCCTGTTTCTTTACTCCAAAGTATAAAGCACATTTCAAAATGGCCTATATCTGTTTGGACAGAAATGCCATACACATTCTCTATGTCAAAAAACCAGCATTTTGACGATTGAAAATGCATATTTATATGTAAATGATATATATCGTACCTTACTTAGAAACATAGAAATGTCGCACATGTCTCTATGTCCAAATCAGCATTCTGACGATACATATGTAACAGATATATACATTTATAAACCAGAACCTTATTTCAGTTTCTGCATTATGGCAGCACTAAATGATCTCTTCAAAAGAGCATATACTTATTCATTTTCAACAAATAATTAACCAAGTGTATGGTTAGTGTGCATCAGTAGTCTTTCTAACACCAATACAGGCGCGTGTCTTGCCTCCCAAACAAGTCCACACGCCGGAATCAGTCCAGTAATACAGATAATAGCTACATCCCAGGACGCCATCTTGCCGAAATGAAAAACAAGAGTGGAGTCCAAGACGCATATAACAGAAACCAGTTAAACATACATCCCCATATATCTAAGTGTACCCATACAAAATAAATGCATATATGCAACAGGCATACACATATACACACTTACATATACACACATATATACATACATATACATACACTGCAACGCCATTATTACGCAGTCCCTTATAACGCCGAAACTGTTATAACGCGGTTGGTCTGTGGCTCCCATTTTTTGTGCGTTTTTTTCCCCAATTTTGAAAGTTTTGCCCTTTTTCAGCGGAACTCAGCAGTCAAAATGATCGTTAGTCTCGCGGATTTACACATTTTGTTTTACCAAAGTTGTCATCGGTATTTTGCCTTTTGGCTATTTCAGACACAAAATAGATGTCATATTTTTCATTCATCTACCTGGTGACCGATAAAAGTTTAACCCTTAAAGCGCCAGTCACAACTGCAGCAGAAAAAATTTTTACTTTTATTTATTATTTTATTTTTTTTTTCAGAGAATAAAGTCTTGACATTTCAGGTGAGTCATCTGCCAAGCAGACGATTCACATGAAACGTCATGACTTGAATGATGCTCTGAAAAATAAATGGTAATAAATAAAAAATTCAAAATGTTGTCTGCTACAATTTTTTGCTTAGCGCTTTAAAGGTTAGTTTAAACGGTAGCTGTCAATCAGCTCTTTGATCTTGCCTGCAGTAACGGTAAATGACTTCGTGTCATTTATGAGTGAAACCTGAGCAGAAAAATCCTTTGATGTTATCCTAGTTTGTGAACACATTTGACCCTTAAAGTGCCAAAGACGTATAAAATTACGTATTATTTACGTCCTTGAAAGTGCCAAGCAAAATTTGTGGTAGATGACAATCTTAATTTATTTTCCCTATTTTCAGAGAAAACAAGTGTTGACATTTCATGTGAATTGTCTGCCAAGACATGAAAATGCCAGGACTTGTTTTCCGTGGCAAATAAAAAAAAAAAAAAAAGTCAAAATTGTTGTCTGCTGCAGTTGTGATTGGCGATTCATATAGATGAGCTGCCGAAATAAAAAAAAGAAATGCCCAAGAGTGTAAAATGTATAACTTCATTTAACCCTTAGAGCGCCAATTACAACTGCAGTAGAAAACAATTTTACTTTTATTTTTTTCAGAGAATTGACATTTCATGTGAATCATCAGCCGATGATTGACATGAAAGGAAACTTTAAAAAAAAATCTAAACGGGTTGAGCCCTTCGAACATATGCAGACAACGCGGTTCGGAAATCAACATGCACATCATCGTACGTTTGAAGTTCTCTTCCATCATTTATTTGTTTGTTTTTTCGGACGAGTGCGAAACAGCAGCTAAGGTCAGAAACCTCAGGAACATCAGCAGGCACGTAGAAAAGCACTTCAGAGGAAAGTTACAACAAACTTCTTTATCAGCGGACATCAATGAAAACGAGTGGAAGCAGGAAAAAAAAAAAACACACACACAAAAAACGAACATATGCAGACAGCGCGGTTTAAAAAATCAAGCCTGCGCATCATCATATGTTTGAAGGTCTCTGCCACCATGTATTTATTTATCAATTTATTTATTTGTTTTTATTTATTGGCCATTTTCGCTGTTCGGTCTAGCGGTACAGCTGAAGCTATACATACCGCAAGACTGTTGCAGTTAGTTCCCTTGATTAGGGGTGCTTGATGGTCATAAAAGAGCAACAAACATTTTAAAGTTTACAAATTTATTATTCACTGGATAAAAACAATGAAGCGGATATCAAGCAAGGTACATGCACAAAGTTTCAACAATAAACAAACATAAACAACATGCAATATAACTTATAAAATACGTGCAATATGTAACATCTCATAATAACAGGAGGAAACGGCTATCATGCATGCAAAATAGTGGGTGGGGGTTGCCGAGATCGGTAGAGCGCGGACCGCATAAGTCGCGGTCGGCGTTCATGGATCCCGACGACCGTGCTATAACGGCGCTGCAGTGTATGTATATACATATACATGCACACACATACACACATAGACATATGCATAAGTCAGAACACTGCCCGATACTTGCCAAAATATATTTATATGAACTAGATTCTTATATACGACATGTATACATATCAATACCCATTTTAAATATATTATGTTAAAGTTCCATGCTATATTATATAAGAGTAAAATTTTCATTATTATTATTGTTGTTATTATTATCATTATTATATTTATTATTATTAGTAGTAGTAGTATTTATTTATTTATTTTATTTTTTTAAACCCAGCACACACTGTATAATCACGTTCTACCCGTATATAACTATAAATGATAAATCATTATGCTCTTTTGATTACCAAATATTATCTAATAATTTTCTATAATTCTTTTTAACCAAAATACTGAATCGTCATATTGAATGGTCGCGTTGACCTCTATATAGGAATTCTGTTCATAATTTGAAGGAGTGAAAAATGTAGCAACATAATTTTTGAATACAACTTGTATTTGATGAATTCAATAACTCTAAAAATTTAAACATGTTTGGTCTGCTCCAAAAATATTTTGAAATGTATTTCTTTCTTAAATCTTGATACAGCGAACATTCTAAAACAAAATGATATTCCTCTTCAAGAACATGACAAACAGTACATTTTCTTTCATTAGATGGGACAGGAACTGGTTTCACCTATCTACCCAATTCTACTTCTAGTCGATGCGATGACATCTGCAGTCTACTTAAAGCTTGAATAAATTTACTAACACTTAATTTATCTAAATACGGTTGTAACTGAAAAATTGCAAATACTTTATAAAAGTTAGCGCATGTTGACTCTTCTGACCTTGCCCTCCAATTTTGTATAAAAGTATCCGTTAAACGCTGTTTTAATAATGATATAAAACTTTTAATATTTCCGACACCTTGGTGCATCCAGACCTCATAAAAACCCAACGATAATAAAAGATGACATACAAGAGAAACCCGGTTCACAGTATTTGGTACCATATCAAAAACATTTCTTTATATATGATTTTAATATATTTCCTATCATCTGACAGTAAAATTTTAAACCAGTACTTTATTATTAAGATAATGATTTAATGAAATAAACAGATTATTTATTTATTATGGGGTGGTTGGGTGTGGCAAAGGTGTCATGTATCTTACGCCACTGCAGCATGCAACTGATATTGGCTTACAGTTGGGCAAGACCTGCTATCCTTGTAGTAGGTAAGGGTAGAGAGGGGGAATGTTTTTATTTTGTCTGTTTCTCTACTTTAATTCCTGTTTCCATTTCTTCTGTGTCCCTCTCTTTCATCTCCTCTACTATCTCTTCTGTCTCTTTTATCCCTTTGTCTGGAAAAGGACACAAAATGACCCACAAGAGTTGACGTGTCATTAAACCCAAACACAATCAATTGTTAGTTGAGTATGTACCATAATGAAACAAGCAGATTGTTTATTGATTACATACAATAATAAAACAGATTGTTTATTGATTAAATTCCACAATGAAACAAACAGATTGTTTATTTTGAAAAAAATGGACACAGATTGTTTATTTTGAAAAAAATGGACATGCCATCTTCATGCAACTTTATAGGAATATGTATTAGTCAGGACGATGTGTCGCGCACAAGAATGATTGTTCCCCCTTTCTTAGTTTCCAAGTTATGCCCCTTTGATTAATTTTTTTCCAAACATTCTTGTACGCACCATAACTCAGTAACCCTTAGGGATGTCTTCATGCAACTTTATAGGAATATGTATTAGTCAGGACAATGTGTCATGCACAAGAATGATTGTTCCCCCTTTCTCATTTTCCCAAGTTATGCCCCTTTGATTAATTTTTCCAAACATTCTTGTAAGCGCCATAATTCAGTAACAGTTCAGAATATCTTCATGTGATTTTATAGGAATATGTATTAGGTCAGGATGATGTGTCACACCCAAAAATGATTGTTCCCCTTTTCTTAGTTTCCAAATTATGCCCCTTTGATTATTTTTTCCAAACATTCTTGTATGCACCATAACTCAGTAACCCTTAGGGATGTCTTCATGCAACTTTATAGGAATATGTATTAGGTCAGGACAATGTGTCATGCACAAGAATGATTGTTCCCCCTTTCTAATTTCCCAAGTTATGCCCCTTCGATTAATTTTTCCAAACATTCTTGTAAGCACCATAATTCAGTAACAGTTCAGAATATCTTCATGTGATTTTATAGGAATATGTATTAGGTCAGGATGATGTGTCACACCCAAAAATGGTTGTTCCCCTTTTCCTAGTTTCCAAGTTATGCCCCTTTGATTAATTTTTTCCAGACTCGTCCGTCAACATTCTTGTACGCTCCATAACTCAGTAACTGTTCAGGTTATCTTTATGCAATTTTATGGGAATATGTATTAGGTCATGTTGATGTGTCATGTACAAGAATAATTGTTCCCCCTTTCTTATTTCCCAAGGTATGCCCCTTTGATTAATTTTTCCAAATATTCTTGTGTGTTCCACAATTCAGTAACAGTTCAGAATATTTTCATGCAATTTTATAGGAATATGTATTAGGTCAGGACGATGTGTGGCACACAAGAATGATTGTTCCCCCTTTCTCAGTTTCCAAGTTATGCCCCTTTGATTAATGTTTTCCAGAATTCTTGTACACGACATAACTCAGTAACCATTAGGGATATCTTCATGCAACTTTATAAGAACATGTATTAGGTCATGACGACGTGTTGCGCACAAGAAGGATTGTTGGAAGGATTGTTCCCCCTTTCTTAATATCCAAGTTATGCCCTTTTGATTATTTTTTCCATACATTCTTGTACATGCCATAACTCAGTATTTGTTGGGGATATCTTCATGCAATTTTATAGGAATATGTGTTAGGTCAGGAGGACGTGTCTCCGCTGTCCATCCGTCCGTCCGTTAACATTTTTGTAAGCTCCATAACTCAGTAACCATTCAGGATAAATTCATACAATTATATAGGAATATCTATTAGGTCAGGACGACGTGTCTCGCCCAAGAATGATTGTTCCCCCTTACTTAGTTTCCAAGTTATGCCCCTTTGGTTATTTTTTTCCAAACATTATTTTACGCGCCATAACTCAGTAACCATTAGGGATATCTTCATGCAACTTTATAGGAATGTGTATTAGATCGCAACAATGTATCAGGCACAAGAATGGTTGTTCTCCCTTTCTTATTAGCTCACCTGAGCTCTGCTTAGGATGAGCTATTGTGATCACTTTTCGTCCGTCGTCCATCCGTCCGTCCGTCCGTGCGTCCTTCCGTTAACATTTTCAAACACTTCTCCTCTGAAGCCGCTGAGCCAATTTTGCTCAAATTTCATATGGAGCCTCCTTAGGGTGGAGGAATGAAAAATTGCTTAAATGGTCGCGGTCCGTTGACCAAGATGGCCGCCACGCCCATATATGGTAAAAACCTTTAAAAATCTTCTCCTCCAGAAACGAGAATGCCTTGGGGCTGAACCTTTGCAGGAATCATCGGGAACGGGAGGTCTACCAAAATTGCTAAAAGAATTTTCATACGTTGACGTTTGACCTTTTTACGGCAAGGTCAAGTTTGCTTCCCTATGCATTTGTATGGGAAAAATCTTCTTCTCCAAAACTGAGCATGCCTTATGGCTGAATCTTTGCATATATCTTCAGGAACAGGAGGGCTACCAAAATTGCTAAAATAATGATAGTACATTGACATTTGACCTATTTACGGTAAGGTCAATTTTGCTTCCTTATGCATTTGTATAGGAAAAATGTTTAGAATTTCAAACAACAACTTCTCCTCTGGAGCCTCTGGGCCAAATTTTGCTCAAATTTCATATGGAGCCTCCTTAGGTAGGGGGAACAAAAGATTGCTAAAATGGTCACGGTTCGTTGACCAAGATGGCAGCCATGCCCATATATGGTAAAAACCTTTAAAAATCTTCTTCTCTAGAATTGAGGATGCTTTGGGGCTGAATGTTTGCATAAATCATCGGGGACAGGGGGTCTACCAAAATTGCTAAAATAATGGTCATACATTGACATTTGACCTTTTTACGGCAAGGTCAAGTTTGCTTCCTTATGCATTTGTATGGGAAAAAACATTTAAAAATCTTATTCTCCAAAACCGAGGATGGCTTGTGGCTGAATCTTTGCATATATCATCTGGAATGTGCGTCTACCAAAGTTGCTAAAATAATTGTCATACATTGACATTTAACCTTTTTACGGCGAGGTCAAGTTTGCTTCTGTATGCATTTGTATGGGCCCCATACATTTGTATGGAAAAAATGTTGATAATTTCAAATGGCTTTTCCTCTGAAGCTTCCAGGCCAGTGTTGCTCAAATTTCATGCGGAGCCTCCGTGGGCAGGAGAATGAAAGATTGCTAAAATGGATATGGTCTATTGATCAAAATGGCTGCCATGCCCATATATGGTAAAAACCTTTAAAAATCTTCTTCTCCATAACCAAATAAGCCCTGGGTCCTAATCTTTGCACAAATTATGGGGGACAGGAGATCTACCAAAATTGCTAAAATGATGGTTCTATGTTGACATTTGACCTTTTTACCTCCAAGGTCAAATTTGCTTCTCCATTTGTATGGGCCATATACATTTATATTGAAAGTATCGAAGTGACTTGTAGATCAACAGTAGTTAAAATTGTTCTGATTGGAAATCTAAGATGGCCATCATCTGGTTTATATTTATAATATTTCCCTGCCACTGTGCTCTTTACATGTATAAAATCATGATTCTTCAGAAACCCCTTAGCCAATTTCCACCAAATTTCACATTGATCCTTCTGTTGAAATGTGGTTGATAGTTTATTCAAATGATCATGCTCCATTGACTGTCAGGCCCATATATTCTTCTTCAAAACTAAGAACTGCTCAAATGATGATATTTTCATTAGTTGCGATGATAGGATTGGAAAAATGTTGCATAACATCTGCATGTCTGCAGTGGCTGTGTCACTCAGGTGAGCGAACCGTGGCCCGAGGGCCTCTTGTTTTTCAAGTTATGCCCCTTTGATTAATTTTTCCAAACATTTTTGTACACTCCATAATTCAGTAACAGTTTAGAATAGCTTCATGCAATTTTATAGGAATATGTATTAGGTCAGGACGACGTGTCGGGTACAAGAATGATTGCTCCCCCTTTCTAGTTACCAGTGGTCAGTGCTGTTAATTATGATTCCATGACTACCCATTTGCAAATTAATTTGTTAGGCTATTCTCATTCAATCCATAAAGTCATAACCCTTTGAAATATTTTAATAAAATTTTGTAGGAATGTTTGTGATAATGGGGCAATATATAATGAGCAAGAACTACAACTCTGGCTTACTTATGTCTTGAAATATTTGCCCTATAACTAAATTTTCTTTTCCTTCTCTAATTCCTTAGCCATTTTAAATATTCTAACAAATTTTAATGGTGGTATGTAAATTGCCTAGGGAATACATTAGGATCAAGAATGGTAACTCTCGTAAAATCTGTGCCACTTCGTCCTGGAAGCTTTTATTATTATTATTTATACTAACAGTAATATGTTAATTGTTTTTATATAGGTGCAATCATTAATTAAAGAGTTGCTGTTCCTGTTTGACTACCTGTCCATCTTTTAGCCATTCACATACACATTGGTTACAATTCCTTTAAAAATGTTGGTCTCACTGTCTTAAACAAACGGGCGTATAATGCACCACATGCGATGCTCTTGTTGATTATGTACCATAATGAAACAAACAAACTGTTTATTGATTACATACCATAATGAAACAAACAGGTTGTTTATTGATTATTTACCATAATGAAACAAACCTACTGTTTATTGATTACATACATTAATAAAACAAACAGACTGTTTATTGATTACATACAGTATTGAAACAGACTGTTTATTGATTACCTAACATAATGAAACAAACAAAATGTTTATTGATTACATATCATAATGAAACAAACAGACTGTTAAATGGTTACATACATACTATAATGAAAAAAAAACAACAAAAACAGATTGCTTATTGATTACATATTTATACCATATTGAAACAAACAGACTGTTTATTGACTACATACATACCATAATGAAACAAAGAAAACAGACAGTTTATTGACTACATACATACCATAATGAAACAAAGAGTGTTTATTGATTATATACCAAATTAAACCAATAGATGGTTTATTGATTATATACATACCATAATGAAACAAACTGACTGTTTATTGAGTCATATTGTTTATTGATTACATAAATACCGTGGTGTCAGCCCACACGGTTAGCTCCATAAGTCTATGTCAAGGTGGCAGCTCACAAGACATGACTTTGCACCAAGATTTTCTGTGGTTAGTTCCTTAAGTCTATGTCAAGGTGGCAACTCACAAGATATGAGCTTGCTCAGTGAATTTACATAAAGGTTTGTGTTAGTATATAGAGATCTCCAGCAGCCAGCTAGCCAACACACCATCAGTCTCTCCCAACCAAAGCGGAATTTTCCTTCCACACGGACAACTTCAGTGGTTCGCCCCAAAATTCCGCAGCAAATAGAAATCAAAGCAATGATTCAATGCAGTCCCTAAACTGAAATAACATCATGTCAATGCCAATGTCAGCTAGATGTATGCCATTTCTAGCAAAAAAAAACCTGGAATATCACTGGTAATCTCTGAATGCTCTAAATATACACCACGATCCTTGCACAAATATCGACGTATCCTACCATTAACCTGTTTACACTTTCTCTCAATGCCTGCTAAAGAATCAGCACCAGTCCATGCTAGTCTTGGCAACATAGCTGAATACACAATTTTAGTTTTAGGAAAAAGAGATTTCAAGGTAGCCAAATCTTGTTTCATATCTGATTCCAAGCCCTTACCGACAACAACTGTTAAATCATTAGAGCCTAAATGAATAATTAAAATCTTTGGAGGTTCACAAAACATTGCTTCAAATGTTAGTTTGGGAAACAGTTCTTACCATTTCATGCCACCCTTTCACATCCATTTAATATGAAAGTCTGCAGATTGAATGCCAAAGTTATCGGCTATCCCTCTAAATTTGGCTCTTTCTGCAGCTCTACACACATGTTAGAGGAGCCAATAATCCAGACGTCTGTAAAACAAGGCAAAGTATGAAAACCTGCACATTACTTCAGGTTCTGATATATTTACTATAGCTATCAGACTTCCATCTACCTAGTTTTTTTATAGTTTCATCAGGAACACCCTTGACTGCTAACCAAGAAGCAGCTCCTATACGGAACAAGAGACTACGATATGCTTCTGATTGAAGACCTAGTGCTTGTATACTTTTAGTAAGAAGAGCACCAAACTGGTAACGGGTAAGAGGTGTTCCCTTAGTATGACAGAATAAATACTGAGAATTATATTTTTGAAGTCACAAATAATGTTGCATTGCCATTACTGGACATACAGAGCTAGGAACAGCCCTGATATCAATAATCATTGGCAATCCTATCTGATTAGTTTTAGATTTCCGTAAACATACTTTCAAAGATTCAGCACCCTTATCACATGTAAAGGCTACATCAGTAATAAACAAAGGACAATCAGAGTCAAATGTTCATGTAAATACAAGCTCTCCCACTCTGGAAAGCCCAAAAAGTGCAAGAGTAAAGGCGGTCTGAAACAGTTTTACCTCATAAATGTTTGTGCATACCTGCGAAAGGTTCTTGAATATTAATACCAAAGTATCATACATGATGGGCATGCGTGAATCATTAACTTTCCTCAGATGATTGAAACCTTCCAGCATTTTTGTAAAACGATAATGCTGGGTAGGGTCTCGTAAATTACTGACTTTATGTTTAAATGATATTTTGCAATGTAAGTTTTGGCTGTGCTAGGTGCATAATCTTTTTGAAACAGAAACAGAAACTTTTTGTCACATCTAAAAAGTATTTTCTTATGAGCTAGCTTGTGGCCCCATATGTGAACACAAACAAGAATAGGGAATAACTCAAAGACCGTTATGTCCTTGGTAATGCCAGAAGTAAACCATTCATCTGGCCACCGTCCCTGACACCACCTACCCTGAAAATATGCCCCAAAGCCATTTCCGTAGCCTGCAGCACTGTCAGTGTACAAAGAAACATCTGCATTGGAACACCAGAAACGATCATTGAAACATGATACACCATTGAATGTTTGAAAGAAAACAAGCCAAGTATGTAGGTCATGTCGCATACCCGAATTGATATGAACGTGATAGAAGGGTTTTGTGATGCCACATGTGGCATTGATTAGCCTGCGTAGAAATACTCTACCTGGAGCAATCGCCCTGCACATAATGTTGAGAGAACCAATGAGAGATTGTAGATCCTGTAACTTAATGCTTTTCTGCTCAAGAGTTATGTATTTGACTGAGAAGCTTCTGCACTTTCTCAGTTGGAATACAAACTTCCATCCAACTCAGAATTAGGCTCAAGTCCTAAAAATACTATGACAGTAGCTGGGCCTTCTGTTTTCTTTTCCGCTATTGGCACACCTAATCACTGACAACAGCTCTGAAAATTTGCCATTATAACTGTACAGTGATTTGTATTTTCCTTACCGCAAAAGATAAAATCATCAAGGTAGTGCTCCAGTTCACCAACTGTCACAGATTTGCGAACAGCAAACTGTAAAAATAAGGCAAAACGCTCAAACACGGAACATAAAATGCTACAGCCAAAAGTGACCGATCAAAAAAGTAATATCCATCAAATTTGAAACCCAACAGTGGAAAGTCTGCTTTTGCCACTGGAATCAGTTGAAATACATGTTTTAAGTCTGATTTTTCCAAGCAGTGCACCCTTGCCAAGGCGCTGAACGATATGTACTGCCGCATCAAATCTTGTATATGACACTGAACAAAGCTTAGGATCAATGAAATCATTCACTGAATCCCCTTTGGGGTAAGATAAATGAATTAAGCGAAACTCTTCAGGCTAGTGTTTTGGAACCAACCCCAGTGGAGATATTCTAAATTTTTTAAAAGGTGGCTTACAGAATGGCCCTGCTACTCGTCCTGCTTGAATTTCTTTGTAAATTTTTTGTCTGACACAGTCCGGATTTTTATTTGCTGATGGCAAATTCTTGGACTCGAATGACTTATGTTCACCAGAATATGAAGAGAAAAACCAGAAGTAAAACCCTCCTAGAGCTTTGCTGCTGCATCATGATTGTACGAAAGCCGGGTAGGGACATTTCTTATTTCTAACTTCTAACTTCTTACTTCTAACTTCTAATTTCTAACTTCTAACTTCTCACTTCTAACTTCTTACTTCTAACTTCTAACTTCCATGTTGTATGTATGTATGTATGTATGTGTGCGTGTGTGCATGTGTGTGTGTATGTGTGTGTGGGTAGGGACATCATTTCTGACAAAACCAAGTACATGCACAGCGAAGACTCAGACAAGCTTGTATATCTAAGTAGTCTGATCAGTCTACATTTGCGCTATATGGGTAATGAACACAATACGTCTTTAAGTTATTAGTGTCCTCTCATCAGAATGGACAGACTGATCTGAGTAATTGCTATGCATATATTTTTTTATTATTGTTATTATTTTTTTTTTATTTATTTATTTATTTCTTTTTTTTTGGAAATGATATGCTCCGATAGTTGTTGAAATTAAAAAACATAGTAATTTTTAATTGGCTTTGCCGTGAGAGAACCTACATATTGCATATATGAATAACTAAGGCACAGATCATGCTGCGCATCCGCACAGTCTGATCAGTGTCATATTGTTTGGTATGTATGTATGTATGTATGTATGCATATGTGCGCGTGTGTGTGCTTGCGAATGTGTGTGTGCGGGTAGGGACATTTCTTATTTCTAACTTCTAACTTCTAACTTCTTACTTCTAACTTCTAACTTCTTACTTCTAACTTCTAAGTTCCATGTTGTATATATGTATGTATGAACGTACGTACGTACGTACTTCTAACTTCTAACTTCTTACTTCTAACTTCTAAGTTCCATGTTGTATATATGTACGTACATATATATGTATGTATGTATGTATGTAAGTAAGTTTGTATTTATGTATGTATGTATGCATGTGTGTGTGTATGTATGTCTGTGTGTGTGTGTAGTGTGTGTGTTTGTGTGTGTGAGAGAGACACAGAGAGAGAGAGAGAGAGAGAGAGAGTCTGGTAGGGACATCATTTCTGACAAAACCAAGTACATGCACAGCGAAGACTCAGACAAGCTTGTATATCTGAGTAGTCTGATCAGTCTACATTTGCGCTATATGGGTAATGAACACAATACGTCTTTAAGTTATTAGTGACCTCTCATCAGGTTGGACAGACTTATCCGAGTAATTGCTATGCATATATTGTATTATTATTATTATTATTATTATTATTATTATTATTATTATTATTATTATATTTGGAAATGATATGCCCCGGTGGTTGTTGCAATTTAAAAAAATAGTTATTTTTATGGGCCTTGCCATGAGAGAACCTACATATTGCATATTTGAATAACTAAGGCACAGATCATGATGCGCATCCGCGCAGTCTGATCAGTGTCATTTGTTTGGCGTGTATGTATGTATGTATGTGTGTGCATGTGTTCGTGTGTGTGTGCATGCGTATGTGTGTGTGCAGGTAGGGACATTTCTTATTTCTAACATCTAACTTCTTACTTCTAACTTCTAACTTCTTACTTCTAACTTCTAACTTCTTACTTCTAACTTCAAACTTCTTACTTCTTACTTCTAACTTCTTACTTCTAACTTCTAACTTCCATGTTGTATGTATGTATGAACGTACGTACATACGTAGGTACGTACTTAGTATGTACGTACGTACGTATGTATGTATGTATGTAGGTTTGTATTTATGTATGTATATAGGTTTGTATTTATGTATGTATGTATGCATGTGTGCGTATGTATGTCTGTGTGTGTGTATGTGTGTGTGTGTGTGTGTGAGTGTGTGTGTGTGTTTGTGTGTGTGTGTGAGAGACAGAGAAAGAGAGAGTGCGGTAGGGACATCATTTCTGACAAAACCAAGTACATGCACAGCGAAGACTCAGAAAAGCTTGTATATCTGAGTAGTCTGATCAGTCTACATTTGCGTAATGGGTAATGAACATAATACGTCTTTAAGTTATTAGTGACCTCTCATGAGATTGGACAGACTGATCCGAGTAATTGCTATGCATATATTTTATTATTATTATTCTTATAATTATCATCATTATTATTATTATTATTATTATTATATTTGGAAATGATATGCACCAATAGTTGTTGCAATTTAAAAACATAGTAATTTTTTATGGGCCTTGCCGTGAGGGAACCTACAAATTGCATATTTGAATAACTAAGGCACAGATCATGCTGCGCATCCGCGCAGTCTGATCAGTGTCATTTGTTTGGCTTGTATGTATGTATGTATGTATGTATGTATGTGCATGTGTGCGTGTGTGTGTGCATGCGTATGTGTGTGTGTGGGTAGGGACATTTCTTATTTCTAACTTCTAACTTCTTATTTCAAACTTCTAACTTCTTACTTCTAACTTATAACTTCTTACTTCTAACTTCTAACTTCCGTTATATGTATGTATGTATGAACATACGTATGTATGTATGTATGTATGTATGTATGTATGTATGTATGTATGTATGTATGAGTTTTGTATTTATGAGTTTTGTATTTATGTATGCATGTATGCATGTGTGTGTGTATGTATGTCTGTGTGTTTGTGTGTGTGTGTGAGAGAGAGAGAGAGAGAGAGAGAGAGAGAGAGAGAGAGAGAGAGAGAGAGAGTGCGGTAGGGACATCATTTCTGACAAAACCAAGTACATGCACAGCGAAGACTCAGAAAAGCTTGTATATCTGAGTAGTCTGATCAGTCTACATTTGCGTAATGGGTAATGAACATAATACGTCTTTAAGTTATTAGTGACCTCTCATCAGATTGGACAGACTGATCCGAGTAATTGCTATGCATATATTTTATTATTATTATTATTATTATCATTATTATTATTATTATTATTATTATTATATTTGGAAATGATATGAACCTATATATTGCATATATCTGAGTAGTCTGATCAGTCTACATTTGCGCTATATGGGTAATGAACACAATACGTCTTTAAGTTATTAGTTACCTCTCATCAGATTGGACAGACTTATCTGAGTAATTGCTATGCATATATTGTATTATTATTATTTTTTTTATTATTATTATTATTATTATTACTATTATATTTAGAAATGATATGCCCCAGTGGTTGTTGCAATTTAAAAACATAGTAATTTTTATGGGCCTTGCCGTGGGAGAACCTACATATTGCATATTTGAATAACTAAGGCACAGATCATGCTGTGCATCTGCGCAGTCTGATCAGTGTCATTTGTTTGGCGTGTATGTATGTATGTATGTGTGTGCATGTGTGCGTGTGTGTGTGCATGCGTATGTGTGTGTGCGGGTAGGGACATTTCTTATTTCTAACTTCTAACTTCTAACTTCTTACTTCTAACTTCTTACTTCTAACTTCTTACTTCTAACTTCTTACTTCTAACTTCTAACTTCTTACTTCTAACTTCTACCTTCTTACTTCTAATTTCTAACTTCTTACTTCTAACTTCTAACTTCTTACTTCTAACTTCTTACTTCTAACTTCTAACTTCTTACTTCTAACTTCTAACTTCTAACTTCCATGTTGTATGTATGTATGTATGTATGAACGTACATACACACGTAGGTACGTACGTACGTATGTACGTACGTAAGTACGTACATACGCTTGTATGTATGTATGTATGTATGTATGTAGGTTTGTATTTATGTATGTATGTATGCATGTGTGTGTGTGTATGTATATGTGTGTGTGTGTTTGTGTGTGTGTGTGTGTGAGACACAGAGAGAGAGAGTGCGGTAGGGACATCATTTCTGACAAAACCAAGTACACGCACAGCGAAGACTCAGAAAAGCTTGTATATCTGAGTAGTCCGATCAATCTTCATTTGCGCTATATGGGTAATGAACATAATACCTCTTTAAGTTATTAGTGACCTCTCATCAGATTGGACAGACTGATCCGAGTAATTGCTATACATATATTTTATTATTATTATTTTTATAATTGTCATTATTATTATTATTATTATTTTTATATTTGGAAATGATATGCCCCGATAGTTGTTGCAATTTAAAAACATAGTAATTTTTTATGGGCCTAGCTGTGAGGGAACCTACAAATTGCATATTTGAATAACTATGGCACAGATCATGCTGCGCATCCGCGCAGTCTGATCAGTGTCATTTGTTTGGCGTGTATGTATGTATGTATGTATGTATGTATGTATGTATGTATGTATGTGCATGTGTGTGTGTGCGGTAGGGACATTTCTTATCGCTAACTTCTAACTTCTAACTTCTAACTTCCTACTTCTAACTTCTAACTTCTTACTTCTAACTTCTTATTTCTAACTTCTAACTTCTTACTTCTAACTTCTAACTTATTACTTCTAACTTCCATGTTATATGTATGTATGTATGAACGTACATACGTACGTTCGTACATATGTATGTATGTATGTATGTATGTATGTATGAAGTTTGTATTTATGTATGCATGTATGCGTGTGTGTGTGTATGTATGTCTGTGTGTTTGTGTGTGTGTGTATGTGTGTTTGTGTGTGTGTGTGTGTGTGTGAGAGAGACAGAGAGAGAGAGAGAGAGAGTGCAGTAGGGTCATCATTTCTTACAAAACCAAGTACATGCACAGCGAAGACTGAGACAAGCTTGTATATCTGAGTAGTCTGATCAGTCTACATTTGCGCTTTTTGGGTAATGAAAACAATACGTCTTTAAGTTATTAGTGACCTCTCATCAGATTGGACAGACTGATCCGAGTAATTGCTATGCATATATTTTATTATTATCATTATCATTATCATTATTATTATTATTATTATATTTGGAAATGATATGTCCCGATGGTTGTTGCATTTTTAAAAACATAGTAATTTTTAATGGGCCTTGCCGTGAGAGAACCTACATATTGCATATTTGAATAACTAAGGCACAGATCATGCTGCGCATCTCCGCAGTCTGATCAGTGTCATTTGTTTGGCGTGTATGTATGTAATAACTTAAAGACGTATTATGTTCACTACCCATATAGCGCAAATGTAGACTGATCAGACTACTCAGATATACAAGCTTTTCTGAGTCTTCGCTGTGCATGTACTTGGTTTTGTCAGAAATGATGTCCCTACCGCACTCTCTCTCTCTCTGTCTCACACACACACACACACATGCACATACACACAGAGAGACATATATACACACACATGCATACATACATACATACATACATACATACATACATACATACATACATACATACTTACGTACGTACGTACGTACGTACGTACGTACATACATACGTACGTACCTACATATGTAGGTACGTTCATACATACATACATACATACAACATGGAAGTTAGAAGTTAGAAGTAAGAAGTTAGAAGTAAGAAGTTAGAAGTTAGAAGTAAGAAGTTAGAAGTTAGAAGTAAGAAGTTAGAAGTAAGAAGTTAGAAGTTAGAAATAAGAAATGTCCCTACCCGCACACACATACGCATGCACACACACATGCACACATGCACACACATACATACATACCAAACAAATGACACTGATCAGACTGCGTGGATGCACAGCATGATCTGTGCCTTAGTTATTCAAATATGCAATATGTAGGTTCTCGCACTGCAAGGCCCATAAAAATTACTATGTTTTTAAATTGCAACAACCACCGGGGCATATCATTTCCAAATATAATAATAATAATAATAATAATAATACAATATATGCATAACAATTACTTGGATAAGTCTGTCCAACCTGATGAGAGGTCACTAATAACTTAAAGACGTATTGTGTTCATTACCCATATAGCGCAAATGTAGACTGATCAGACTACTCAGATATACAAGCTTGTCTGAGTCTTCGCTGTGCATGTACTTGGTTTTGTCAGAAATGATGTCCCTACCCACACACACATACACACACACATGCACGCACGCATGCATGCATGCACACATGCACGCATACATACATACATACATACATACATACAACATGGAAGTTAGAAGTTAGAAGTAAGAAGTTAGAAGTTAGAAATTAGAAGTTAGAAGTTAGAAGTTAGAAATAAGAAATGTCCCTACCAGGCTTTCGTATGATTGGGATAGTCTTTCAATTCTTTCCCCAACTCTGTCAAGGAAATTGGGGAATACCCTAATGAGAAATTAGTTTTTTCAAAAACTTGATTGCCTGTTGAAGGGACAAAAATTGTGACTCATTTTTGTTCTGTTTTTCACCATTCTGTTACATTGTTTGACAGGATGATCACCCCTGCGTACAGAACATTTATGGGTCATACCGACATATTCAGTAATAACATTCCTTGTTATTGTAATCAAAGCAAACACCTGTACATTGGGCAGGTGGTCTAAAGGCAACTGAAGACCCTAAATTTGTATCAATGACATTGCTTTGTGATGAGGTCATGACTCTCAGCCACAAGTCAGCCTTCTAGGAAAGTTTTCATAGCTATCAAAATAATTTTGAAGCGTACAAGTGCTTCTGTCGGGTGATGAACGATGTTGGGTGATATATTTCGATGAGATATGGTTTTGTTTAATTGAGACGAGTATGATTTTGTCCATTGCTTTTGTGATAGTCCTGTTTACGTGATATGACATGCGTTTATTGGAAACAATCATATTGGTCCAATTAATCAGATTCTGATTAGATCATAATAATAATTTAGACTATTTACTAATTAGATAATCTTTACATGTCTAGGATTTATATGAAAATCTCAAGAAATGTAGGTTATCTATAGGAAGCTAGTCCAAGAAGACATTTCCTTATTCAATAATGCACCTCTAAAGATAGACAGCTTGTTGTCTAGACATCTGTTCGACAAGTTTGGTTTCAAACTTATTATCAAACAGTATTCTTGAGGTTGCAGTTGAAGTGAATTTTGAGGTTATGTCCCAATGACTCATTAATTCTTTTTGGGGGCCAAATGTTGTTACCCAAAAAAGGAAGTTGGGGGGTTGGGGGGATGGGGGCAGTAATTAGGCCTCTGAGGCTTAAGAACTAGCAACCTCTAGAGTCTACTAGAAACATATAAGATATTAACACCTTAACACCTTAAAGATATGTTATTAGTGAATCTAGGTCATTCTTACTATTACATATAGAAATAGAATGTATCTGATTCCTTAGAGTTTCCTTAGTCTCAATCTAGAAGTATTGGGACTCTGTATATATTATTTGTGTTAGAATAGGAGAGCTCCTCCCTCCTAATCTTAAATTCTAGCACATTATCTATAGGTTAATGTATTTGTGCAGTTAAAATTAAGTTTTTAAAAGTAAAACATATTTTAACTAGCAATACTTAACCTATAGATAAGGGTTCTCTCCCTTCCGCTGATTCAAGAAGGGCAGTTGTCAGTTTCTGGCGAAAGAATGTGCACAATACTGGTTAACTGCTTAGAGGACTAAGCCTGCCCAGTAACGTGCGCAGCTCACTGACACATGATCATTTCAGCGGATAAGAGTTACATCACACAGGTAACTGCATAAGGGACCTTTTGGATTAAGACTCCTTAAGACGACTTAACTCATTTTTTCTGTGGAAGGTGTGAAAAACAGAATAGAATAGCACATTATCTGTAGGTTAAGTATTGCTAGTTAAAATATGTTTTACTTTTAAAAACTTCATTTTAGTTAGTCTTGGAGAGCCTCGTGAGGCTTGAAGGGAAGGGTACATTTGGTAGATTTTCTACCATTTCTGACAAGGGAGACATTTTCATGTCTTCATCTTTGCTCTCCAGTACATCAACCCCTTTTGGAAAGGGGTCTGTTCTGAAAGGAAAGAACTTGCAAATTCTTTTCTTTTAGAGTAGACCCCTTTTTCAGAAGGGAGACAAACAGCTGATTGGAGTTTTTTTCCCATGAAAATGTCCATTCCCCTAAAAGGGTGTGTTTTGTTTCAGCTGGACAAGGGGATCAAATAATCAATTCACATATCAGTCAGCATGGCAAGAACTGGCCCTACTGGTTCAGGAAAATGGGTAAGTATAAACAAAGAAGTAACACAGTGCAACCTCCTGACTACAGCCACTATTTGAAACAAATAAACATGGCTGGTGTTGGGAGGTGGTTGCTGTATAATGATTAAATACATGTATGTAGTAAAAATATACCTGAAAAATGGCTGTTATAGATAGATGGCTGTTGGTTGACCATTAGTGGAGATTCCACTGTACTCTTTCATTAATTCTTTTTATGTAGTTGAAGCCAATAAAACAGTGCTCGCATTGGTTTTCAAGGGGTTTGTGGTTCTTGTCAGACCAGCACTGAGTGTCTGTGCATTTGTACAGCCTAGAGATCATCCAGGCACATTGCTATCAGCCATGGGGTAGCTCACTGTCTAGCCTCAACCTAGCTCAATATCTAAATGATTGGTGTACCTGTACTTATCCTAAGTATGTGGAGAGGCAGACCTGAGCCCAGATTAGATGTTGCATTCTCAGACACTACAGAATGCCATGGAATCATGGTCTATACTGTCTGCCACTCATCCAGCAATTTTTAGACAATTTTTAGCTAGGAAAAAGTACTTGTTCAAATTTTTAGTGTCAGAGCCTTCTTGATGTGTTTATATGTTCTGTAAGTGCTAATCTATGCAGTCATTATCTGCATATGTGATCTGGGCTATTTTCCAAGTCCACAGTTTGTCAGTTTGTTATACAAAGGGTATATCATTGATATATTGAATTAATTTCATACTGTACTCTTACCAGTCTTTATATGCTGTAAAACCTTGAGCCTTAGTCTTGAGCAAAAAAAGAATGGTTTACGTGTTGATTGAAATTTTATTGTATTTACATGTACCTTCAGCTGATACACTTACATTAATTGTATTTACATGTACCTTCAGCTGATACACTTACATTTATTGTATTTACATGTACCTTCAGCTGATACACTTACATTTATTGTATTTACATGTACCTTCAGCTGATACACTTACATTTATTGTATTTACATATCTTACGACATGAAAGTCGTAACAAAGGAATGAAGCATAGCTGAAAAAATTTCCCACCTATCGTGGGAGTCAAACCCAGTCTGTCCGGATAAAAATCCAATGCTCTAACCACTGAGCCAAAGAGTCGACTCCCTGATGCAGTTGTGAGTCAATAAGTAACCAGCCTAACTTATTTCCGGTTGAGATCCACCTCTTCTTTTTCGATGTAATTGCCCTCTAGTGTGATGCACTTAGACCAACGGTGTTCAAGTGCCATCAGCCCAGAACTGAAAAAGTCAGGGTCCTTTCCATTGACCCACTCCTCAACTGCCGTCACGACTTCTTCATCAGACCGGAAATGAAGTCCATGGATATCCTTTTTCAAGTTAGGGAATAGGAAGAAGTCACTAGGAGCTAGGTCAGGCGAATAGGCAGGATGTGGTATTAATTCATACCCGTTTCGCTCTACAACATCCATTGCAACTTTGTAAGTGTGGACTCTCGCGTTGTCCTGTTGCAGCAAAACACCTTTAGAGAGTTTACCTCGGCGTTTTTTACGGATGGCGGTTCTCAGCTGGCCTAACAAGTTTGCATAGTACATTCCAGTTATTGTACTTCTCTTGGGTAAAAAGTCCAACATAATAACGCCTTTTGCATCCCAAAATACTGTGGCCATCACCTTGTCAGCAGATGGTTGCGTCTTGAACTTCTTTGGCCTCAGGACCCAGGCCCTACCCACTGACGACTCTGAGCTTTATTCTCTGGCTCATAATAATGAACCCAAGACTCATCTACAGTCACCAGACGCAAAAGATCATCTTTTGACCTACAACGCTTCAACGGCTCTGCATACTGATGCTCTGGTTGCCATTTGCTCATTGCTAAGGGATTTGGGGACCCAACGGGCTGTTAGCTTGTGCATACCTAAACTATCATGTAAGATTGTTGAAACGCTACCATGTGAAATGCCTAATGCCTGCGCTATTTCTTCCACCTGAATTCGCCTATCAGAGTATACCAGATCCCGAACTTTCTTACACATTCTTTGTCGGTGGTATCCAGTGGGCGTCCAGACCTGGCTTCATCTTCTAAAGATGTTCTGCCGCGTTTGAATTCCCCTATCCAGAATTTAACTAGAGCATAAGATGGTGCAGAAGACCCATAAACATCGGCTAACTCGCCGTGTATTTCCTTGCTTGTTTTACCTTTTAAATACAAGTACCGAATTACAGCACGGTACTCAACTTTAGATGAAAAGCATGCCTTTGCATCACTAGCCATGTTTGACATTCAGTATCTTATTAAAGAATGACTCAATATGTGTGCAATTTTGTACCTATGTATAAAACATATATTGAAACAAAGCATGAAAATCGTGACTGTCTAGGTCCATTGGAAATGGGATAGGCTGGTTATTTATTGACACGCCCTCGTACCTACAAGCTATGCCATTTTCGGCGTAGTAAAGTCCAATCCCAGACAAGCCCCAATCTTAGGACATGAAAATCGTAACAAAGGAATGAAGCATAGCTGAAAAAATTGCCCGCCTATCGTGGGAATCGAACCTGGTCCTCCCGGATAAAAATCCAGTGCTCTAACCACTGAGCCAAAGAGTTGACTCCCTGATGCAGTTGTCAGAGATTGAATATATACCTACAAGCTATGCGTAATCTGCCAAGGCAGATAATCAAAGGTAGGAGTGCTCGGCCGTAACACATATACCTTCAGCTGATACACTTTCATTTATTATATTTAGATGTACCTTCAGCTGATACACTTGCATTTATTGTATTTACATGTACCTTCAGCTGATACACTTACATTTATTGTATTTACATGTACTTCAGCTGATACACTTGCATTTATTGTATTTACATGTACCTTCAGCTGATACACTTACATTTATTGTATTTACATGTACCTTCAGCTGATACACATACATTTATTGTATTTACATGTACCTTCAGCTGATACACTTACATTTATTGTATTTACATGTACCTTCAGCTGATACACATACATTTATTGTATTTACATGTACCTTCAGCTGATACACTTACATTTATTGTATTTACATGTACCTTCAGCTGATACACATACATTTATTGTATTTACATGTACCTTCAGCTGATACACTTACATTTATTGTATTTACATGTACCTTCAGCTGATACACATACATTTATTGTATTTACATGTACCTTCAGCTGATACACTTACATTTATTGTATTTACATGTACCTTCAGCTGATCGCCGAGGTCGGCAACATTCTTTCGTGGAGATTGATCATGAAATATTTTCTACGGTCATTCTCTCCCTTCCGCTGATTCAAGAAGGGCAGTTGTCAGTTTCTGGCGAAAGAATGTGCAAAATACTGGTTAACCGCTTAGAGGACTAAGCCTGCCCAGTAAACGTGTGGTTAGGTAAACTGACCGCGCTCGACATGACCCCATTGGGTTGACTGGGCCGTAAAACCTCAACACAAACAAAAAACCTTCAGCTGATACACTTACATTTATTGTATTTACATGTACCTTCAGCTGATACACTTTCATGGGAGGAGGCCCTCTCAGAGTTGTTTTGCTTCCCTTATGAGAAAAAGTTTACTCTAAAAGCAAACTTTGCTTTCCTTTTAGAACAGATCCCTTCTCAGACGGAATTTAGTGTACTGGTAAGGAAAAAAAGGTATAAGAAAAAAAAAATGTATCTCCCTTGTAAAACTGACAGAAAGTCAAGCAAGTCTATCCAGTCCCTTTAAACTTTTGGCATATTTATATTGTCTGTTCACTGCCCTCCTCCACCATCATAATAAATGAATTGTAAGTGACTGAATCCATACATAACATGTCTTCAGATAAAAGGCTATCAAGATTTTTGCTTGTTTCTCCATGAAAACATATGTTGTGGGTATGTATATAACTAGTATTCGCAGTTTGAGACACGCTTATCTGTACTACTGTTTAGCTTTTTATTATATATCCAGCCTGTTTGTTTGTTTGTATGTTAATATTTAGTTGTATGTGTGTTTCAGAAAATATTAAAAACTTGGGTAATTACACTCTTCAGCTACAAGTTGTTCTCAATGAGAGTGGAGACAACATGTATGCTGGTAAGGAACTTCCATCTTCCAGGATCAAGTTCTCAGTTACAGGTATGGATAACCTTAGATTACTCATTTTTTTGAGATAATAGATAGCTTGCTGATTTGCAACTTTATGACATTTGCAGAACTAATTATTGTTTAATAAAAGGAAAAATAGCTGAAAACATTCAGTGTACACAGGGCTCCTTGCACAGTCGATCTGTCTGACATGATATGTAATACTGCCTATATGCATATGTCTATATTTGACTATAGCCTATAAATCATGGACTAATGACTGAAATAATCTGGTCAACCTCAGAGATGCCAACCATTCCGATTTTTGCGGAATCATACCAGTTTTCAAGTCTGGGGTGAGTTGCATAAGGAAAGCGCTTTCATGTAGCGCTCTGTAGCGATTTGTCCTTGCTATGCAACGGCCCGCTTGTTTGGAGCGCTTTTTAAAATGTCTGCCAAAATGACACGATTTTCAAACTATGAATTTCTCGTAAAAACTTGCTTCAGCGATTGGTTTTTTTGTTCTATGGTTATTTCTGCACAATGCACGTCGTCTATGGACAATAAAATAAATAAGAAATATTTCATCTCATAAAACGGACACTGACTACTTCGGGCGCCGCCATTTTGTTTTGTCTCGTTGCTATGCAACAGTCTGTTTCAGATAGCGAGTCAGCTCCGAACACAGTTACAAAGCGCTACGAAGCGCTTTTTGGTAACGTACCGTTGCATCGCGAAGCGCTACAAAGCGCTTTGTAACGCTCGCCTTGTGCAACTCGTCCCAGATTTCCACATTACAATTTAGGACATCAAATTCCCGCAAATAATGATTTTAAAACAGTGCCACACAAAATAAAGGAAGTTGCTCCTCCCTGTACACTGATGTGGAGAAAATTATACATTTTCACTGTCAGTAAAATTGGGTTGTTTCCCATTAAGAAACAGACTGGTTTGTGAATTTTTTTTATTGAAAAACGTAACTGTAGCTGGAAAAAATGTTGCAAGTTTGAGAACCCAAACCATCATACAAATCACAATGGCTTCCCTGGCAAAAATAATTCGAGTGATGTAGAAATTCATCGCAGATTATACAAATTTATGGCCAGTACTGAAGTCATTGAAGGCCGGAGGAATATTATGCTTTCTGCAATGTTTGTAAGTTTTTTCCATCTCACATGGTGGGCTGGATGACTGTTGCCAGCATGTTTAGACCAAAAAACATGTTGAAGCAGCAAAATTGAAAACAGAAAATAAATCTGTCTCAGCTTTTTTTCAAACAGTCTAGGAGCTCGGGCTTGCAGTTATCAGGGCAGAAATGTACTTTACAAGCTTTCTTATTGTACATAACTTCCCACTTGCTTGCCCGGACCATATGAGTCTTTTGTTCCAAAAAATATTCCCTGATACTGCAATTGAAAGTAGATATAGTTGTGGGAAAACAAAATCAGCTGCAATTATTTAGACAGTGGCAAAGACCACTGCAACCAGCTTTGCAGACAACATGATAAATGGACCATACTTACTTTCTACTGATGGCAATAATGATGCTAACTCACAACTTTATACAATTGTTGATTGATACTTGGATACTAGTTTGGGATATGTGTTTGTCATATTGTCAGTCCATTGACTTGTGTAAGTGCGTTTTATAACATATTTACAACATGATTGGTGAAATATGGGGTATTCCTGAAAATATCCCCAGATTCCTGAAAAGTGTCTTTAATATTCCTGATAAGTGACATTTAGGGTTGGCATTTCTACAACCTCTGTTTATTTTGAAGAGTACAAATTGCGAAGTGATCCAGACCAGATCATGAAATTCTGGGTTAGAATTTGGAGGCAGAATAATTCAGCTCATTAAGTGCTTCATTGCTGAAGCTGTTCATTATCACCCTTCTGTGGATAAGATGTAAATAATGTTGATAGGGATGCAAAACACCAAATCATCATCTTTATTTATCATATTTCTCACAAATAAGACAGCTGACATACTTGGAGTGTCCTAGAATTTGTAGACTTTTTCTGTTCACAAAATTTTTTATGTCAATATTTTTAGCTCACCTGAGCTATGCTCAGGATGAGCTATTGTGATCACTTTTCTTCTGTCCGTCCGTCCGTCCGTCTGTCCGTGCTTCCGTCCGTTAACATTTTCAAACGACTTCTCCTCTGAAGGCCCTGAGCCAATTTTGCTCAAATTTCATTTGGAGCCTTCTTAGGTTGGGGCAACGAAAAAATGCTAAAATGGTCGCGGTCCATTGACCAAGATGGCCACCATGCCCATATATGGTAAAAACCTTTTAAAATCTTCTTCTCCAGAACCGAGATTGCCTTGGTGCTGAATCTTTGCATAAGTCATCGGGGACAGGAGGTCTACCAAAATTGCTAAAATAAAGGTCGTATATTGACATTTGACCTTTTTACGGCAAGGTCAAGTTTGCTTCCCTATGCATTTGTATGGGAAAAACCTTTAAACATCTTGTTCTCCAAAACTGAGGATGCCTTATGGCTGAACCTTTACATATATCATCGGAAACAGGAGGTCTACCAAAGTTGCTAAAATAATGGTCGTACATTGACATTTGACCTTTTTATGGTAAGGTCAATTTTGCTTCCTTATGCATTTGTATGGGAAAAATATTCAGAATTTCAAACGATTTCTTCTCTGGAGCCTGAGGGCCAATTTTGCTCAAATTTCATATAGAGCCTCCTTAGGTTAGGGGAATGAAAGATTGCTAAAATGGTCGCGGTTCGTTGACCAAGATGGCCGCCATGCCCATATATGGTAAAAACCTTTAAAAATCTTCTTCTCCAGAACCGAGGATGCCTTAGGGCTGAATCATGGCATAAGTCATTGGGGACGGGAGGTCTACCAAAATTGCTAAAATAAATATCGTATATTGACATTTGACCTTTTTACGGCAAGGTCAAGTTTGCTTCCCTAAGCATTTGTATGGGAAAAACCTTTAAAAATCTTGTTCTCCAAAACCGAGGATGCCTTGTGGCTGAATCTTTACATATATCATCGGAAACTGGAGGTCTACCAAAGTTGCTAAAATAATGGTCGTGTATTGACATTTGACCTTTTTACGGTGAGGTCAATTTTGCTTCCTTAAGCATTTGTATGGGAAAAATATTCAGAATTTCAAACGACTTCTTCTCTGGAGCCTCTGGGCCAATTTTGCTCAAATTTCATATGGAGCCTCAGTAGGTTGGGGGAATGAAAGATTGCTAAAATGGTCCCGGTTCATTGACCAAGATGGCCGCCATGCCCATATATGGTAAAAACCTTTAAAAATCTTCTCCTCCAGAACTGAGGATGCCTTGGGGCTGAATCTTTGCTTAAGTCATCGGGGACTGGGGGTCTACCAAAGTTGGGAAGATAATGGTCGTACATTGACATTTGATTTTTTTACGGCAAGGTCAAGTTTGCTTCCCTATGCATTTGTATGGGAAAAAACATTTAAAAATCTTATTCTCCAAAACCGAGGATGCCTTATGGCTGAATTATTGCATATATCATTGGGAACAGGCGGTCTACCAAAGTTGCTAAAATAATTGTCATACATTGACATTTGACCTTTTTACAGTGAGGTCAAGTTTGCTTCTGTATGCATTTGTATGGGCCCTGTACATTTGTATGGAAAAAATGTTGATAATTTCAAATGATTTTTCCTCTGAAGCCTCTAGGCCAGTGTTGCTCAAATTTCATGCGGAGCCTCCTTGGGCAGGAGAATGAAAGATTGCTAAAATGGGCATGGTCCATTGATCAAAATGGCTGCCATGCCCATATATGGTAAAAACCTTTAAAAATCTTCTTCTCCAGAACCAAATAAGCCCTGGGCCCTAATCTTTGCACAAATTATGGGGGACAGGAGATCTACCAAAATTGCTAAAATGATGGTTCTATGTTGAAATTTGCTTCCCCATGCATTTGTATGGGCCATATACATTTATATTGCAAGTATCGAAGTGACTTGCATATCTGCAGTGGTTATGTTACTCAGGTGAGCGAGTTGTGGCCCATGGGCCTCTTGTTAACTTTTCTTTGCTGAATTTGAATTACTAGTGTTTCACAATATTATTGTGAAAATTTCAGAAAAATTGAACCAGCAGAACTTATTGCAAAATTGCCTCCAAGCTACCTCCCTTGCATAATTTGCATTCGTTTTTAATATAGGGAAAAGTGAAACTACATTGTATTTGATTTTTAGCTCACCTGAGCAAAAGCTCAGGGTGAGCTATTGTGATCACCCTCTCTCCGTCATCCGTCGTTGTCCGTCGTCCATCATCCATCATCAACAATTAATTTGTTAACACTCTAGAGGTCACAGTTTTGACCCAATCTTGATGAAACTTGCCCAGAATGTTTGAAACTATGAAATCTAGGTCATTCGATACTGGGTCACTTGGGATTAAAAACTAGGTCACCAGGTCAAATCAAAGGAAAAACTTGTTAACACGCTAGAGGTCACATTTTTGAAGCAATCATCATGAATATTGCTCAAAATATCTGCCTTGATGATTTCTAGGTCAGCTTCAAAACTGGGTCACTTGGGGTCAAAAACTAGGCCACCAGGCCAGATCAAAGGAAAACCTTGTTAACACTCTAGCGGTCACATTTTTGAAGCAATCATCATGACTATTGCTCAAAATGTTTGTCTTGATGAGTTCTAGGTCAGGTTCAAAACTGGGTCACTTGGGGTCAAAAACTAGGTCACCGGGCCAAATCAGCAGAAAACCTTGTTAACACTCTAGCGGTCACATTTTTGAAGCAATTGTCATGAATCTTGCTCAAAATGTTTGTCTTGATGATTTCTAGGTCAACTTTGAAACTGGGTCACTTGGATTCAAAAACTAGGTCACCAGGCCAAATCAAAGGAAGACCTTGTTAACACTGTAGAGGTCATATTTTTAAGCAGTCATCATGAATCTTGCCCAAAATTTTTGTCTTGATAATTTCTAGGTCAAGTTTGAAACTGGGTCATGTGGGGTCAAAAAGTAGGTCACCAGGCCAAATCAAAGGAAAACCTTGTTAACACTCCAGATGTCAAATTTTTTAAATAATCATCATAAATATTGCTCAAAATGTTCGTCTTGATGATTTCTAGGTCTAGTTTAAAACTGGGTCACTTGATATCAGAAACTAGGTCACCAGGCCAAATCAAAGGAAAACCTTGTTGATGCTCTAGAGGTCACAGTTTTGAAATGATCATCATGAATCTTGCTCAAAATGTTTGTCTTGATGATTTCTAGGTGACATATATTTCACTGTGCAGTGACTTTCTTAAGTTTTTCCGTTTAGGTCAGTTTCTCAATAATTATTGGTCCTACAGAGTGATATTTGGTACTTGTGAAGTGTTCGTGTTTAGGTCAGTTTCTCAGTAACAGGGCCTGACAAATCCAAGTTTCAGCCACTTGCCCGGCATTCCACAGCATCTTGAAAATGGCTCGGAATTACAATATTCCCTATACATTCTATACATTTTTCTGGGCAAGTGAAATAAAAAATCACTTGCCCAGCCAAAATTTGGATTTGTCCCGGGCAGCTGGGCAATGGATTTGTCAGGCCCTGCAGTAACTATTGCTCCTACATCCAGTGATATTAGTTCATGCATACATCTTAGCATGGCCTCTTGAGTGCAGTCATCCATAATTGACCTTGACCTCTATTTCACAGTCCATTAGACATGCTACATTGTCTTACTTGTTAATATAATCATTTTGAAATTTGATCAGAATGTTTGCCTTGATCAGTTCTAGGTCAGGTTCTCAAAGTGCTATGTTCTCAGGTGAGCGTTACAGGGCCATCATGGCCCTCTTGTTAGCTCACCTGAGCACGAAGTGCTCATGGTGAGCTATTGTGGTCAGTCAATGTCAGTCGACCGTCGTGCGTCGTGCATCAGGCATCGTCCGTCGTGCGGCGTCAACAATTGCTTTAAAAGCCTACTCCTCTTACACCCCTGGGCCAGTTGACTTGATACTTGGTAGGAAGCACCGGGGTTACTTGTCCATTGCCGCCATGGCCGCCATCTTGAAAATCTATTTTTCGCTTCTGAACTGAAAGGCTTATTGACTTTAAAGTTGGTAGGAAGCATCGGGGTTACTTGTAGATCAAAAATAGCTAAAATCATCCTGATCGGAAATCCAAGATGGCCTTCATGTCGGCCATCTTGAAAATCTATTTTTCGCTTCTTCTCCTGAACTGAAAAGCCAATTGACTCCAAACTTGGTAGGAAACATCGGGGTTACTTGTAGATCAAAAATAGTTAAAATCGTTCCCATCGGAAATCCAAGATGGCCACCATGGCCGCCATCTTAAAAATCTATTTTTCGCTTCTTCTCCTGAACAGAAAGGCCAATTGACTCCAAACTTGGTAGGAGGCATGGGGGTGACTTGTAGATCAAAAATAGCTAAAATCATTCTGGCCGGCCAGCGTCTTGAAAACCTATTTTTCGCTTCTTCTCCTAAACTGAAAACCAAATGATTGGAAACTTGGTAGGAAGCATCGTAGTGACTTATAGGTAAAAAATAGCTAAAATCTTTCTGATCGAAACTCCAAGATGGCCACCATGGCGGCCATCTTAAAAATCTATTTTTCGCTTCTTCTCCTAACCAAAAAGCTTATTGACTTGAAACTTGGCAGGAAGCATTGGGGTGATATACAGATCAAAAATAGCTAAAATCGTCCCTATTGGAAATCCAGGATGGCGGCCATCTTGAAAATCTATTCTTCGCTTCATCTCTTGAAGCGAAAGCCCAGTTGACTCGAAACTTGGTAGGAACCATTCAGGTGACTTGTAGATCAAAAATAGCTAAAATCCTTTCGATTGGAAATCCAAGATGGCCAACATGGTGGCCATCTTGAAAATCTATTTTTAGCTCACCTGAGCCGAAGGCTGAAGGTGAGGTATTGTGATCACTCACCGTCCGTCGTCGTCGTCGTCCGTCTGTCCATCCGTCCGTCCGTTCTCAATCTTTAAACAACATCTCCTCCTAAACCACTGATTGGATTTTGACCAAATTTCACAGGAATGATCCTTGGTTGATCCTCTTTCAAAGTTGTTCAAATGGTTCCGGTCCGTTGCATATTTAGGTCACAGGAGCTAAAAATAGATTTTTTAACTAAAAACTCAAAAAATCTTCTCGTCAGAAACCACTGGAGCGATTTCAATAAAATTTTGCAGAAATGTTCCTTTGGTGATCCTCTACCAAAATTGTTCAAACCATTTGGATTCGTCAAAAAACATGGCCGCCAGGGGGCGGGGCTTATTTTCCCTATATATCTATATAGAAAACTTTAAAAATCTTCTTGTCAGAAACCACTGGACCAATTTCAATATAATTTTGCAGAAATGTTCCTTTGGTGATCCTCTACCAAGATTGTTCAAGCCTTTTCGATTCGTCAAAAAACATGGCCGCCAGGGGGCGGGGCTTATTTTCCCTATATATCTGTATAGAAAACTTTAAAAATCTTCTTGTCAGAAACCACTAGACCGATTTCACTATAATTTTGCAGAAATGTTTTTTTGGTGATCCTCTACCAAAATTGTTCGAGACATTTGGATTCGTCAAAAAACATGGCCGCCAGGGGGCGGGGCTTATTTTCCCTATATATCTATATAGAAAACTTTAAAAATCTTCTCGTCAGAAACCACTGGACCAGTTTCAATATAATTTTGCAGAAATGTTCCTTTGGTGATCCTCTACTAAGATTGTTCAAGCCTTTTGGATTCGTCAAAAAACATGGCCGCCAAGGGGCGGGGCTTATTTTCCCTATATATCTGTATAGAAAACTTTAAAAATCTTCTTGTCAGAAACCACTAGACCGATTTCAATATAATTTTGCAGAAATGTTCCTTTGGTGATCCTCTACCAAGATTGTTCATGACATTTGGATTGGTCAAAAAACATGGCCGCCAGGGGGCGGGGCTTATTTTCCATATATATCTATATAGAAAACTTTAAAAATCTTCTTGTCAGAAACCACTAGACCGATTTCAATATAATTTTGCAGAAATGTTTCTTTGGTGATCCTCTACCAAGAATGTTCGAGACATTTGGATTAGTAAAAAAACATGGCCGCCAGGGGGCGGGGCTTATTTTCCCTATATATCTATATAGAAAACTTTAAAAATCTTCTCATCAGAAACCACTGGACCACTTTCAATATAATTTTGCAGAAATGTTCCTTTGGTGATCCTCTACTAAGATTGTTCAAGCCTTTTGGATTCGTCAAAAAACATGGCCGCCAGGGGGCTGGGGCTTATTTTCCCTATATATCTATATAGAAAACTTTAAAAATCTTCTTGTCTGAAACCACTGGACCGATTTCAATATAATTTTGCAGAAATGTTTCTTTGGTAATCCTCTACCAAGATTGTTCAAGCCACTTGGATTCATCAAAAAACATGGCCGCCAGGGGGCGGGGCTTATTTTTTTATATATATCTATGTAGAAATCTTTAAAAATCTTCTTGTCAGATACCACTAGACCTATTTCAATATAATTTTGCAGAAATGTTCCTTTGGTGATCCTCTACCAAGATTGTTCAAGACATTTGGATTCGTCAAAAAACATATCCACCAGGGGGCGGGGCTTATTTTCCCTATATATCTATATAGAAAACTTTAAAAATCTTCTTGTCAGAAACCACTGGACCGATTTCAATATAATTTTGCAGAAATGTTCCTTTGGTAATCCTCTACCAAGATTGTTCAAGCCACTTGGATTCATCAAAAAACATGGCCGCCAGGGGGCGGGGCTTATTTTCCCTATATATCTATATAGAAAACTTTAAAAATCTTCTTGTCAGATACCACTAGACCGATTTCAATATAATTTTGCAGAAATGTTCCTTTGGTGATCCTCTACCAAGATTGTTCAAGACATTTGGATTCGTCAAAAAACATGGCCGCCAGGGGGCGGGGCTTATTTTCCCTATATATCTATATAGAAAACTTTAAAAAATCTTCTTGTCAGAAACCACTGAACCGATTTCAATATAATTTTGCAGAAATGTTCCTTTGGTTATCCTCTACCAAGATTGTTCAAGCCATTTGGATTCGTCAAAAAACATGGCCGCCAGGGGGCGGGGCTTATTTTCCCTATATATCTATATAGAAAAGTTTAAAAATCTTCTTGTCCGAAACCACTGGACCGATTTCAATATAATTTTGCAGAAATGTTCCTTTGGTGATCCTCTAGGAAGATTATTCAAGCCATTTGGATTCGTGAAAAAACATGGCCGCCAGGGGGGCGCGGCTTATTTTCCCTATATATCTATTTAGAAAAGTTTAAAAATCTTCTTGTCCGAAACCACTGGACCGATTTCAATATAATTTTGGAAAAATGTTCCTTTGGTGATGCTCTACCAAGATTGTTCAAGCCATTTGGATTGGTAAAAAAACATGACCGCCAATGGGCAGGGCTTATTTTCCCTATATATCTATATAGAAAACTTTAAAAATCTTCTTGTCCGAAACCACTGGACCGATTTCAATATAATTTTGCAGAAATGTTTCTTTGGTGATCCTCTACCAAGATTGTTCAATACATTTGGATTGGTCAAAAAACATGGCCGCCAGGGGGCGGGGCTTATTTTCCCTATATATCTATATAGAAAAGTTTAAAAATCTTCTTGTCCGAAACCACTGGACCGATTTCCATATAATTTTGCAAAAATGTTCCTTCAGTGGTCCTGTTGCAAGATTGTTCAAGCCATTTGGATTCGTCAAAAAACATGGACGCCAGGGGGCGGGGCTTATTTTCCCTATATAATCTATATAGAAAACTTTAAAAATATTCTTGTCCAAACCACTGGACCGATTTCAATATAATTTTGCAAAAATGTTCCTTTGGTGATCCTGTTGCAAGATTGTTCAAGCCATTTGGATTCGTCAAAAAACATGGCCACCAGTGGGCGGGGCTTATTTTCCCTATATATCTATATAGAAAAGTTTATACATCTTCTTGTCTGAAACCTCTAGACCGATTTCAATATAATTTTGCAGAAATGTCCCCTTGGTGATCCTGTACCAAGATTGTTCAAGCCATTTGGATTTGTCAAAAAACATGCCCACCAGGGGGCGGGGGTTATTTTCACTATATATCTGTATAGAAAACATTAAAAATCTTCTTGTCCGAAACCACTGGACCGATTTCCATATGATTTTGCAGAAATGTTCCTTTGGTTATCCAGTTGCAAGATTGTTCAAGCCATTTGGATTTGTCAAAAAACATGGCTGCCAGGGGGGCGGGGCTTATTTTCCTTATATATCTATATAGAAAACTTTAAAAATCTTCTTGTCAGAAAGCACTGGACGGATTTCAATATAATTTTACAGTAATGTTTCTTCGATGATCCTCTACCAAGATTGTTCAAGCTGCCATGATTCGTTGAAAAACATGGCCCCAAGGGGGCGGGGTTAATTTTTCATATATATCTGTATAGAAAACTTTAAAAATCTTCATGTCATAAACGACTGGACCGATTTCAATATAACAGAAATGTGTCCTTAGTGACCCTCTATCAAGATTGTTCAAGCCGTCATGATTTGTCAAAAAACATGGCCTCTAGAGGGTGCGGGGCTTATTTTCCATATATATCTATATAGAAAACTTGAAAAAATCTTGTCGTCAGAAACCACAGGACTGATTTCAATATAACTTCACAGAAATGTTTCCTTGGTGACCCTTTACCAAGATTGTTCAAACCGTTATTATTTGTCAAAAAACATGGCCACTAGGGGGCGGGGCATATTTTCCTATATATCTATATAGAAAATTTTAATAGTCTTTTCAGAAACCACTTGACGGATTTCAATGTAACATTGCAGGAATGTTTCTTATGTAACCCTCTATCAAGATTGTTCGTCATGATTTGTCAAAAAACATGGCCGCCAGGAGTCGGGGCTTATTTTCCTTATATATCTATAGAAAACTTTAAAACTCTTCTTGTCAGAAACCACTGAACTGATTTCATTATAACTTTGCAGAAATGTTTCCTTGGTGACCCTCTACTAAGATTGTTCAAGTAATCATGATTCGTCAAAAAACATGGCTGCCGGGGGCAGGGCTTATTTTCCCTATATATCTATATATAAAACTTTAAAAATCTTCTTTTCAGAAACCAATGGACCGATTTCAATACAACTTGGCTGGAATGTTTCTTTGATGACCCTCTACAAAGATTGTTCAAGCCGTCATGATTCATCAAAAAACATAGCCGCTAGGGGGCGGGGCTTATTTTCCCTATATATCTATATAGAAAACTTATATATAAAAAATCTTCTCGTAAGAAACAGTTGGACTGAGTTCAATGTAACTTGGCAGGAATGTTGCTTTGGTGACCTTCTACCAAGATGTTCAAGCCTTCATGATATGTCAAAAACCATGGCCCCCAGGGGGGCGGGGCTTATTTTTCGTCTATACCTGCATAGAAAATTTTAAAATTCTTATTGTCACATACCCTATGACCGATTTCAATATTACTTGGCTGGAATGTTGCTTTGGTGAACCTCTATCAAGATTGTACAAGCAGTCATGATTCGTCAAAAAACATGGCTGCCATGGGGTGGGGCTTATTTTCCCTATATATCTAAATAGAAAACTTTAAAAATCTTCTTGTCAGAAACCACTGAACAGATTTCAATATAACTTGGCAGGAATGTTTCTTTTGGTGACCCTCTACCAAGTTTGTTCAAGCTTTCATGATTCGTCAAAAAACATGGCCGTTAGGGCTTTATAGCTATATAAAACTTTTTAAACCACTGGACCAATTTCAATATAACTTGGCAGAAATGTTCCTTTGGTGACCCTCTTTTAAGATTCAGTTCAAGTCGTCAAGATTTGTAAAAAAACATGGCCGGGGGTGTGGTGGAAGGGGGTTGGGTGGGGATGGTTAGTGCTATAAAGTTTATACAAAAATCCTAGAGCAGTGAACTTGGCTGAAACTTCAACAGTAAATATGCAAATCTGTTTGGTCAGGTGAGCGATATAGGACCATCATGGTCCTCTTGTCATTACCCATGCCCATGACTTTAAGATTTACGAAACACACTTCGAGTTTTTGTGTCATAACTTCTATGTTAAAATATTTAGAGAGCTCATATTTTTCTAACAAAATGATGGATTTTTCATCCATCGGGCCTTCAAACGCCATAAGAGGGGCTGATTTTCCATAAAAGTTAACATGCATACATTGAAACTTTTGCTTTAAAAGACTTCTCCTCTGACACTGCTGGACGGATTTTTCAATAATTTCACAAGAATGTTTTCCTTGGGTGATCCTCTACCAAAATTACTCAAACCCTCCTGCTCTGCTGAACAAGGTGGCCACCAGAGCTAAAAATAAAAGAAAAAACTAAGGCACTATGGGATCTTGCTTCTGTCAAGCACCCGCTCCCCCATTCCCCCAGGCCTATAATACTATACAAGGCAACATGCTTTTATCTGTGCCAAGCACCATCACATTCCTCCAAAGGCCAGTATAACACAGTTCTTAAACCTCCAGCCTGTCATCTGAAAACATTCATTTTCAACAAATTTTAAACATACATAGTCCTATAAAGAGAAACCATAGTCTTTTAGAATATACTAGAGACAATGAGACTCAGGTGAGCAAATTAGGGCCCTCTTGGCCCTCTTGTTTAAAACCCAATGACTAGAATAAAACTATTTGTGCATAGGTAGTTACGACAAATGGTTTTGCATTAAATCATGACAAAAGTTTGCAAATTTACTTCCTTTGTGTAAAGTGCCAAGAAAAAAATGACTTTTTGAAAGATATCGAAAGCACAGTAGGCTAATGAAACTTCATACACATGTATAATCTGATGCAGCCTGTCAGCTGCCAGCGACCATTACTGACAATAACCTTCTTTTCAGGCATGGCTGAACAGTGTTTAGTCTGTGCATTTAGCTCTGTTTCTTGAACACTACCAGCAGCAATTCGGTGAATTCTTGTAAACATTTTATATTTTTCTAATTTAAAAACTTTGTATCTGTGTTTATTGTTCCTACTATCTCAATAAATTGCTACCATGGGAAACAAGGAGCTCTACCCAGAGCATATTAAATTTGAAAGGAGATTTATATAGTTTTAAATTAAACCAGCACTGTATTCAAAGCCATTTATTAAGTGTGCATAACGACTTAAGAAGAAGAAGGGGCAGTAGAAGAAAAGATTGGAAGACTAGTTTAAGGTTATAGCTTCATGAGTTCACAAAGGGCAGTTGAAACATGAGAAGCATTCAAAGCTGTCAGTAGTGCCCCAGCCACCAAAAGGTTAAGGGACTGAAGTGAAAACAGATTAAACTATCTGCCATAGGGCTTTTGTCTGAACATCATATGCTAAAAGATTGATTGAACTTAACACTCAGATAAATTCAGGTAAATATAAACTCTAGTGCTGTTGAAAATATAAACTCTAGTGCTGTTGAAAAAAAAAAGCAATTTTTGAGCTGACAGTGTCTATATGAAACTCCCTACCTCTGACTTTTGGAACAGCCTTCCTCTTTTCTTGTACCTTCTTTCGCATCCACGCTAACTCTAAAGATTTCTTCCACTGGACTTCTTTCTCCTCTAGAGCCACCATTTCTTGTTGCAGCAATTTTTTCTCTTCATCCGGGTCTTGGAGCTGATCTGGAGGCAGCACATCAATAGATGAATCTGTTGATACTCTCTCTTCTGATTCATCTAGGCCCAAAGGTAGTCTCTTATAATCTATTTTCTTTGTGAGTATTAGCTCTCTGTCTCCTCTACCACTACCTGAAGTCAATTCTTCCGCCATTTCTGCCACCAATCCCTTACAATCAATCTTTTGATAGAATACTCTGAAACTAATAATGGTACTCTGCCAACTTTGATCACAGTCAAAATCGAAAATCTTCTCTAAACAAATGAAGACTAAAATTATTCTTTCTGAAAATATTTTTCTACCCTTTGCTGTCAATAAATCGTACTGTGAAGTTTAGCGCTTAAATTTTCTTTTATTAAATATTAAATAACCAATCAGATTGATATCCTATATGAATATTCTATTGCTAATGAAATACCTTTCTTAAGCGTCAAATAATTAAATATTATAATTCTATAATAATCCAAAACGTAATGTCTCTGTAAGACATAATACCATAACATGTCACCATCATAAAATACTATTTTTGTTCAGAATACACATCAGCACAGTCAATAAAACATGAATAAAGTAACAATGTGGTAGACTTTAACATTTCAAATAACTTTGTGAAAATGTATAAAAAAAAATACCAAGGAAATCCCACAATCGCAAAGCACAGCCTTCCTGAGAAGACACATATCAAGGACATGTCTTATCTTTTTGGACCCTGAATAACAATTCACTGTGCCTGAAATGGAAGGAAAGTCAGGTCCAGACGGTGCAAATTATACGGCTCTTTAAATTGCACAATTTTAACTGCACAATACATTAACCTATAGATAATGTGCTATATTCTATTCTGTTCATCCCTTCCACAGAAAAAACGACAGTTAAGTCATCCCATACAGTCTTAATCCAGAAGGCCCCTTAGGCAGTCACCTGTGTGATGTCATTCCTCCCGCTCTTTTGATCACGTGTCAGTTTCTTTTCTGTGGACGAGAAAGTAAACATGGATTTTTTCTCCGAGTGAAAGAAATCTATATTTTCTTCCTTTTTCTCCGGTTGAAATTATTTTCTTTGTTCTTTCTCATGTTCCTTTATCATGCCTTTCACTTTTCATACTATCTTTTGTTGAAAATCGATTTTCGTTTTTCTTGAAATTATCCTTCCCTTGTTTGTTGTAATGAGTTTTCCAGACTTTCATGACTATTCGTCATGGTGAATGTGGTCATATAAAATCACATTGGGATAATCATAATAAATGCATTAAATGTTCTTCCAGGGAATCAACATGCTCTACGTGTAGCTCCTGGTCAGATTCAACCTGGAATCTTGCTGATAAAAGAAGAACTTGCGCTTCTAGAAAGTGGGTCATGGCTAGGAAGAAGAAGAGATCAAGAGCCATATCTGATTCATCAGACGAAGAAAAAATTGATGGGAACACTACTCCATATGGCCCTGCTACCCGGGGGAAGACCCATCAAGGTGGCAGCTCCAAGGGTACTTGTACCCAGAGGAGTGTAAGTCCACTGGCCACTGTCACCGGTCAACTGACCACCGGTCAACCAGCCACCAGCCATTCGCCCAGTAAACAAGAAGACATCTCAGACCAGCCACCGGTCACCAGCCATTGGTCAAATGGGCATTATACAAGATATTTGTAGTCAGTCAATCACCGGTCACTGGCCATCCAGCTGCCGGTCATTGGACTTAGAAAATATCATCACAGGGCATATCTATCACAGGGGAAAGTCAATATTCACCGGTCACCAGTCATCAGACTTTATATCAACCTATAATTAGTGAGACTCATGCCATGGGCATGGAGTTCACTAATAATTCAACTAGCTCAAAAAGAGTTTCGTAATATGTCCAATCCCAGTGTTGTCGTGGAACCGCCGGACAACAACTGGAGATTGGAGAACAGACAAATTTCTCAGACTGCCCTCTTCGGAATGATTTCCAGGAGGGATCAGTCTAGAAAGAAACATAAATCCAAAAAGAGGAGGAGACGTAGATCGTCTTATACATCCTCCTCCTCGAGGTCTGCATCTTCAGACTCTCGCAAAAGAAGTAGAAAGTCAAAAAGATCCAAACATTCTCACAAGAAGAGGAAAAGAAGATATACATCTTCTTCTTCTCCTTTATCTGATAATCAGTTACATGATTATGGCAGATACACAAGAAGTAGACATAGTCCGCAGACTGCACAGAATCCTAATATACTACAGCCTGCGGAAATAACTAATGTCCAGACAATACCACAACCTGAACAGACTTTGCAACGCTCTAAGAGGGCGTGTCAATAAATAACCAGCCTATCCCATTTCTGATGGATCGAGACAGTCACGATTTTCATGCTTTGTTTCAATATATGTTTTATACATGGGTACAAAATTGCACGCGTATCGAGTCATTCTTTAATAAGATATTGAATGTCAAACATGGCTAGTGATGCAAAGGCATGCTTTTCATCTAAAGTTGAGTACCGTGCTGTAATTCGGTACTTGTATTTAAAAGGTAAAACAGGCAAGGAAATACACGGTTTATGGGTCTTCTGCACCATCTTATGCTCAGGTTAAATTCTGGGTAGGGGAATTCAAATGCGGTAGAACGTCTTTAGAAGATGAAGCCAGGTCTGGACGCCCACTAGATGCCACCGACGAAGAAATGTGTAAGAAAGTTTGGGATCTGGTATACTCTGATAGGCGAATTCAGGTGGAAGAAATAGCGCAGGCATTAGGCACTTCACATGGTAGCATTTCAACAATCTTACATGATTGTTTAGGTATGCGCTAGCTAACAGCCCGTTGGGTCCACAAGTCCCTTAGCGATGAGCAAATGGCAACCAGAGCATCAGTATGCAGCGCCTTGTTGAAGCGTTTTAGGTCAAAAGATGATTTTCTTTTGCGTCTGGTGACTGTAGATGAGACTTGGGTTCATTATTATGAGCCAGAGAATAAAGCTCAGAATCGTCAGTGGGTAGGGCCTGGGTCCCCGAGGCCAAAGAAGTTCAAGACGCAGCCATCTGCTGGCAAGGTGATGGCCACAGTATTTTGGGACGCAAAAGGCGTTATTATGTTGGACTTTTTACCCAAGAGAAGTACAATAACTGGAGTGTACTATGCAAACTTGTTAGACCAGCTGAGAACTGCCATCCGTGAAAAATGCCGAGGTAAACTTTTTAAAGGTGTTTTGCTGCAACAGGACAACGCGAGAGTCCACACTTGCAAAGTTGCAATGGATGCTGTAGAGCGAAACGGGTATGAATTAATACCACATCCTGCCTATTCGCCTGACCTAGCTCCTAGCAACTTCTTCCTATTCCTAAACTTGAAAAAGGATATCCATGGACTTCATTTCCGGTCTGATGAAGAAGTTGTGAAGGCAGTTGAGGAGTGGGTCAGTGGAAAGGACCCTGATTTTTTCAGTTCTGGGCTGATGGCACTTGAACACTGTTGGTCTGTGCATCACACTATCTTTGATAGTTCAAACTAGGTTTCTGGCTAAGAATCAGCTTCCGTCCATTTGCCCAGATCCTATTGTTATACCTAACTTAGCCCATGTATCAGATAGACTTTTATGCCTGATAAGAGCCTTAAAATTCTATCTTAAGATGACTTAACCTTACTGTCAGAATAGAACTAGCGTAACTTTATTTTGAATAGCCATAAACATGTGCCTTCCAAGCACGGCAAAGAGTCGTCATACCTTTGACGTCACAATTTGGTTGTCTCGAACTACTGATGAACCTTTTCATTAGGTCCCATGAAGTTTGAGATAATGAGAGTCGACTGTAATTCTAAATGGAGATAAGAAGCAATAAACAGATGAATAATTGAGTTATATTAACTGACTTGTAAACCTGGTCTCATGTTGATACAATTAAAAATTAATCTAAAGCACACACCTAAAACTGCCATACTTATAATAAGTATTTTGAGAAGTGAAAGAACAGCCAAATGGTATTTGAAAAGGGGGCGAGTCCAGGCAGTGGACAAGCTTTGAAGATGGGAAAAGGCCAGATTCGTTAAAGTGCACTCGGACACCGGATTCCTGGTGACCTTTGTTGGATGGGGAAAGGAATTCAACAGAGAAGTCAGCCATTTTAGATTAACATGTACATCAGCACATTCTGATCTGGTTCATTGCTGCTCGTCCATACATTGTTTCATTCAATACGATCTGCCATTACTCTGGCACATCGTTTTCTAATATTTAAATACTGCATGCTATAAATGCGAAATTCTAGATAAGCATATGCATCCGCACACTAAAATCTGGTTGGTTGCTGTTCATCTGCACATTGGTTGTTTTTTTATATGATCCGGCGAGGTGCCAGAGTAACAGCAGATGGTATCAAATAAAAAAATGTATGGACGAACATCAATAAACCAGATCTGAATGCATGGATGTACATGCTAATCTAGAATTTTTCATTTATCATCATCATCATCATATCCATTTTAAAGCTGGTTTTCCTCTACCGAGGGTTGGGCTTGTTTGACAAGTCTTTCTCTGAGACGTCCTCTCCACTCAGAACGGTTCTGGGGCTCAGCACCATTCCTAGCTTCTTTCTGTCGTCCATCAACACTTCATCCCACGTTTTCTTTGGCCTGCCGGGTCTCTTCTGTGCTTGCGTACCTTAGCAATCCAACCTGTGCTGCGCTCTACATGACCAAACCACCTCATTCTACTGGTGCCGAGCACTACATCCAAGTCCTGGATGCTAAGCTTTGAGAGAAGGGAGGCTGAGCTGACTTCATCCTTTGCCTTGACATTACAGATCGAACGGATCATTGCGCGGTCATTACGCCGCAGGCGGTTCATTGTAGCTACTGTCATGGCAGCATGCAGCATCACACTCCTTACGCATGATGAATACACCCGACCTCTGGTCAGAAGTGGCAGATTGCGGTTGGTGAGAAGGGGGAGCAGTTGGCGGAACTTGCCCCAAGCACATTTGCAGCGTGTTACGGCAGCCAGCTCGCAGCCACAGCCAGCAGAGAGCATGTCACCTAAATAGCAGAACTCCGGGACAGCCTCAAGCTTTTCATCATCAACCTTCACCTCTTTCACTGTTCTTCCATCAATAGGCCGTGCCGTTCCCAGGCATCGGTTGCACCTGAAATCAGGGTCAGGGGCTCAAGGGGCCCTTTATGCCACTGCATTTCTTGTGTATCCAACACAAGCAGCCCCCACAGAAAATTGAATTGCTACCAACTCCTGTCTGACAGACACCACAGGGGTCCTTTCCAGATTTCTTCAATAGGTCCAAATTCATGCCAGACGCCATAATCTTTGTCTTCCCCATGTTCACACGCAAGCCTTTCTTCTCCATCTCTGATTTCCATGTCTTCAACTTTACCAGCATTTCCTCCCTGGACTCAGCACTGATCATTAAGTCATCTGCATACAGCAGCTCCCATGGACAGCCTGTACGGAACTCCCTGGATAGATGATGAAGAACACGATGATGAAGAGAAGCGGGCTGAGGACAGAGCCCTGATGAACACCAACTCCAACATCAAACTCCTCGATGTACCCATCGCCTACTCTTACCCTGCTTCTCACGTCCTTGTACATGGACTGGACCAAGCGCACTAGCCACTCGTCTATTCCTAGCTTGCGCATTGCCCACCAGATGACATCTCGCGGAACACGGTCAAATGCTTTCTCCAGGTCAACGAAGGCCATGTAGAGGGGCTTGTTAGCAGTCAAGTGCTTCTCCTGTAGCTGACGTACAATAAAATTGCATCAGTAGTGCCACATCCTGACATGAAGCCACACTGCATCTCATCAATCTCAATTCTTTGCCTGATGAGCCCCTCCACCACACGCTCCAACACCTTCATTACTTGTTCAATCAACTTCAAGCCCCTGTAGTTGCCTCTGTTCAGAGCATCCCCTTTGCCCTTGTATAGATTGACAATATAGCTCTTCTGCCAGCCAGTTGGGATACATCCCTCTGAAATCTTCAAATATTTCAACTTCTTATATTTAAATACAGCCTGCTATAAATGAGAAACTTTAGATTAGTATGTGCATGATTCTTATCTGGATAATTGCTGCTCATGCACACATTTGTTTCATTTGACACAATCTGCAGTGGATGAGCTTGGAAGATGGGAAATGGCCAGATTCGTTAAAGTGCTCTCGGACACTGGATTCCTGGTGATCTTTGTTGGATGGTGAAAGGAATTCAACAGAGAAGTCAGCCATTTTAGATTAACATGTTCATCAGTGCATTCTGATCTGGTTCGTTGCTGCTTGTCCATACATTGTTTCATTCAATATGATCTGCTGTTACTCTGGCACATCGTTTTCAGAGTAACAGCAGATGGTATCAAATAAAGAAATGTATGGACGAACATGTATGGACTGCCATTACTCCAGCACACTGTCTTCTAATATTTCAATATAGTGTGCTAAAGGTTGACAGCTTTAAATGGTTTTCATAGTTGGAAATATAACACCTTCATGGAAGCCCTTGAGCAAATTATTTGCCGACTGACCACGTAATTCTCATGATGTACATTGTGCATGGTATTTTAACTTCGTAATACATTAACCTATAGATAATGTGCTATTCTATTCTGTTATTCACCCCCTCCACAGAAAAAACGACCTTTCAGTCGTGATAAAGTCTTAATTCAGAAGGTCCCTTTAAACAGTTACCTGTATGACGTAGTTCCTCCCGCTCAAATGATCACGTGTCAGTTTCTTTTCTGTGGACTTTGAATGTTCAAGGATTATTATTCTGTGTTAGAAAAAATGGATTAAAATTATTCTACACGGTTAAAATTTTTATATCCTTGACTTTCTCTGGTTCTATATTCACTCCTTCTACTATCTATGTACTTATTTTCGAAATATCGATCTTAGATTCCTTGTTTTCTCAATGTTAAATTTCTTCCTTTGTTTCCGCGTCAGTCGATGCATTTCGCCCGCGGCAACTGTGGCCATTTAAAAGCTAAATGGGATACACATTTATCTTGTTAAACTTGTAATTCTTGCACACGTATCTCTCCGTGTTATATTTGTAGTTCCTGGATAGAAAAAGTTTGGAACCTAGCAGAAAGAAGACGCCTTCATGCTACTAGAAAATCAGTTATGACGCAGAAGAGAAAACAGAAGAAATCAAAGAAATCCAAGAAGTCCCAGTCAGACATGTCTGACAACGGGACAGTTGATGGGAGCACCGCCCCTCATAGCTTTACTGCTCGGGGCAGGACCCATCAAGGTGGCAGCCTGGCGGACTTCGAGTCTGACCGGGCACTAAGCCCACCAGTCACCAGTCACAGGTCATCCAGTCACCGGTCAACCAGTCACCAGTCAACCAGTCACCAGTCACCCAGTCACTGGGCAACTTATCTCCGTTCATCCAGTCACCGGTCATCCAGTCACCGGTCAACCAGTCACCAGTCAACCAGTCACCAGTAACCAGTCAACCAGGCACCAGTCAACTAGGCTCCAGTCAACCAGGCATTGGTTTACAGTCATTCGCGTATGACCTACAAACACAAATTCCGCCTGGTTATATTCCTATAAATGTGCCTGTACAAAGCTACGCTCCCTCCATAAGTAGCCATATTTCACATGGTAGTGTCCACAGACTATCCAATGTTTTAATTCCTGGTTATGAACGTTCTGAAAGACTAGAACTTCCTAATCCAGCTTCTTCCTCTAGACAGATTATTCCACTCGAACCTGATTTTTCACAGGTCTCAGATCCGAGTGTAATGATTGAGCCTCCTAATTCAAATGATTTATCTATCTCCAGACCTTCAAGGAAGGATCAGTCAAAAAGAGAGCATAAATCTAAAAAGAGAAGAAGACATCGATCGTCCTCTTCTTCTATCTCTACTTCCAGATCAGACTCTTTGAGTTCTTCTCGGCGAAAGAAAAATTCAAAGAGATCTAAGCACTCTCATAAAAAGAGAAGAAGACGATCGATGACGCCTTCTTCTTCATCAAATTCCTCCCAATCTCAACTTGACATTGGTAGATATACAAGGGCTCATAAATCTCCCCAGGTTGTTCAAACGCCAACTCCAATACAACCTGAGGAAACTAATTTTAGTCCAATCACTAATCAACCTATTATTTATGATCAGATTCAACCGAATCTCACTCAACAGAACAAGGAGTCAGATTCGGAAACTGAATCCGAAGTCTGGTCATTTGATCGTGCGATTAACGAGGTCTACCGGCTTCTTCCTCCTGAGTTATGCCCCAAAACTCAGCAGGATCAAGCTCCATTAAAACCTCTCTCTGGGATCAAACAATTAGTGGAGTCTCGTTCCACTCCATTACTTGTCCTCCCACAATCCAAATTAGTACAAAATACAAAAAAAATTTATTCAAAATAGACTAGACTCGGACAAATGTTCAAGAGATTGGATTTGCCCGCAAAGCTTGGTTTTGGCTCTTGCTCCGACTAAATTCTACAAGAGCCAAAACCAATATTTGCCAACTGATAATATCCCTCAATTAGAAGCGGATGCGTCTCTCCTAGACATTTCTAATAAAGGAAGAGCTTCTATTCCGCTGAAGAATCTAGAAGCATGGGAAAGGAAGGCTAGAAGACTAGTCGCCATTAATTCTCATGCTGATCTATTTTCTTCAGCTGCCTTCCTTTCATTACAACAGGAATCGATGTCAGTTGCGGCCCTTTCCAGACTTCTGGAGGCCGTAGCCAAATCGATTAAACATGCTACTGCCATGTCTACACTTTTAACTACTGAATTATTCCAAGCTAGGAGGGACGCAGCCCTAGCTTCGTCTAAACTACTACTCGACAATTCCACATACGAGTTAAGGAACGCGCCTATTAACTCAAAATCCTTATTTGACGGCAGGATAAAAGAAATAGCTAAATCAAACTTCGAAGCTCAACAGCAAAGGTTTCTAGCTTCTACATCCATTCAGTCACAATCTCATTCTTATAAGCCTCCTTCGCAGAGCAGAGCTTTCAAGATACCTAAATATCCTGCTAAACAAACAACATCCAGACCTAAACCTACGCAGTCGTATAGGTCAAAAAATATTCCTCAAAGCTCATCTTCTCACACTAAGAAAGATAATATCAAGAGGACTGGTAACATCCGTCAGTTCCCCTCCTCTAAACCTGCCTCTTCCTCCGCAAGATTATGAAGGCCCGCCCTTTCCACTGCCTGTTCTTCCGCTCGCGGACATTCCAGTGGGAGGACGATTGGTCCATTTTGCGGAAAAATGGGAGGAAATAACAGACAACAAATGGGTCCTCTCTATCTTACGAAACGGATTCAGGATACCATTCATCAAAATTCCTCCTTTGTCATCTGTTCCGATCAGAATGAGTCAATCCTCCTCCCCGTTTCTCAGAGAAGAGATCGAAAATCTTCTCAACAAACGGGCAGTGGAAAGGGTACAGAATCCGGGAACTCCCGGCTTTTATTCCCGGATATTCCTTGTGCCAAAAAGGAACGGAAAGTTTCGTTTAATATTAGACCTGTCTTTATTAAACCGTTACATAGAGAAACAAGCATTCAAAATGGAAACAGTCAAATCGGTAAGACAAGCGATGAGACTCAACGATTGGGCTGTCTCCATAGATTTAACAGATGCATATCTACATGTGCCGATACATCATCAATCCAGGAAGTATCTTCGCTTCGTACACAAAGATCAAGTATATCACTTTTCGGCCCTACCGTTCGGAATGTCCCTAAGTCCGTTAATTTTCTCGAAACTGATGGACGTTATTGCAGCTTTTCTACGCCAACGTGCCATATCAGTTTTTCCATACCTAGACGATTGGCTGATATAAAATCTGATTCACAACCGTCTGATTACTCAGACAAAGATTTGCATTCAAACTATTCAAAGCCTAGGTTTTCTGCCAAACCTCAAGAAGTCAGATCTCTTTCCTGCTCAGAAATTCACCTTCATAGGTATGGAATTTCTGACGCAACAAAATTTAGTCAGGATTCCAGCGGATCGTGTACAGAACCTAATTCTAACAATCAAGAAAATAATGTCAGCAAAACATGTATTGGCACGAACTTTCCTTTCTCTTTTGGGCAAACTCACTGCTGCAGCAGACCTTGTTCTCCTGGGCAGACTGCACTTACGTCCTCTTCAGATGTGCCTGCTGTCTGTCTGGAAACCTCATATTCTTCCTCTCTATCACCCGATCTCGATAAACGGCATGATTAGATCTCACTTACAATGGTGGATGAACCCCATTCGATTCAAGATAGGGACTTCTATCCATCCTCCAGACCCCGAATTCTTCCTTTATACGGATGCCAGTCATTACGGATGGGGAGCTCATTTAGAGCCGACAACACTGTCCTTTCATGGTCGCTGGACAAAAAACCAATCCCAGCTCCATATAAATATGTTAGAAATGATGGCCATACAATTAGCACTGAAACAAGCCAAAACATTTATTCACCATTCTTGCATCATGATATCCACAGACAACACAACGGTGGTCTCATATATCAACAAACAGGGTGGCACTCATTCCCCAAATCTTTGCGTAGAAGTTTGGAAAATACTCAATTGGTGCCTGGAACAAGATATAGTTATCAGAGTACGTCACATCCCAGGCAAATTCAACATTCTTGCAGACCGCCTCTCAAGACTAGACAAACCTATCAAGACAGAATGGGCTCTGGATCAAACTCAAACAGTTGCGAATTCAGTATTCCAGATGCTCAACTTCCCAAATGTGGATCTGTTTGCGATAAGATTCAACCACAGACTCCCATTATATGTCTCTCCAGTACAAGACTACAAAGCACTAGCGATAGATGCCCTGTCCATGGACTGGAATCATCTTCATGCATATGCTTTTCGTCCTTTTATTCTGATACCTGCTGTTCTAGAGAAAATCCGACAACATCAGTGCAGAATAGTTCTCATAGCTCCGTTCTGGCCACAACAACAGTGATTCTCAGAACTTCTTCTTCTATTAGTGTCAGCTCCGATTCGTCTGCCACTAATTCCAAGACTACTGACTCAATCCAAAGGAAGATTTGTACATCAAAACCTCCCAATTCTCGACCTTCACGCTTGGGAGTTATCAAACAATTAATCAGAGATAAGAAATTTTCACAAAACGTTGCAGATTTTGTCTCCAGATCAAGAAGAGCATCTACACAAAACGTCTACGATGCAAAATGGACCATCTTCTCTAATTGGTGTCATACAAAAAAGGTTAATCCGATCTCGGCCCCTATTACAGTTATAGCCGATTTCTTAATCTTTCTTTTTTCTGAAAAGAAATGTCAGATTAGTACTATTAAAGGTTATAGATCTATGATCTCTAACACTTTAAAATTCAAAACTGGTAATAGAATCGGATCTAATCCAGTTTTATCTGAACTTATCAAATCCTTTGAACTTCAACGACCAGTACAAAGATCTCTTACACCTAAATGGGGCTTATCGTGGGTTTTAGTATGTCTACAAAAACCACCTTTTGAACCTCTTGATAAGGCTTCTAAATTTCACGTTACTATTAAGACAGCCTTTCTCTTAGCTCTTGCCACTGCTAAAAGGGGTAGTGAAATACATGCTCTAGCTATGGATTCACAACATTTAAGATTTAATCAATCTGATGGTTCAGTTTCCTTGATTCTTAAATCTGGCTTTTTAGCAAAAAACCAGCTTCCTTCTGTTAAACCAGATCCTATTGTTGTTCCTAGTCTTGCTCGAATATGTAAATGGGAACATACTGACAGACTTCTTTGCCCCGTTAGGGCTCTGAAATTCTATCTCAAAATGACTAGCTCTTATCGCCAAAATAGAACTAGACTTTTTCTTCCTATTAAAGGCAATAAGGATATTTCTAAAGATACTATCTCGAGATGGATATCTTACACTGTTAAACTTGCCTATAGGAAACTCACTAAACGAGATATCTCTTTCCTTAAAATCAAAGCTCATGAAGTTAGAGCTCTTTCCTCTTCTTGGGCTTTCTTCGACAAAGTTCCTCTCAATGATATACTTCAAGCAGCGGTTTGGAATAGTTCATCAACTTTTGCCAAATTCTATCTCAGAGACATGTCTCAACAAGCACAGAATCTCCAAAGTTTGGGCCCCATTGTAGTGGCCCAAAAAGTGGTGGGGGGCCAACAGCAATCAGCTATGGATGTGTAGACAACGTCAACAGCCCCCCTAGACCTGATGCTATACTAGAGAGGTACTAATTATATTATATCTTTATTATATATATATCTTAACCCTGGATTACTTTATCCTTGGTTAAAGGATCTTATTATTGCCTTAAGCACTAATTATGTCTTCATTATATATATATAAAAATAAATCTTTTTACTAAGTCTTAATTCAGAAGTTGGGACTAACTTATTAGGAGAAATCCTCCCTCCTATTCTACAAATTCTAGCACATTATCTATAGGTTAATGTATTACGAAGTTAAAATGAAGTTTTTTAAAAGTAAAACATATTTTAACGAGTAATACTTAACCTATAGATAAGTATTTATCGTCCCACCTCCCTTCCCTCACTCTTTTCTCCTAATTGTGTATTGTTTTACACATAAAAGAAACTGACACGTGATCATTTGAGCGGAAGGAACTATGTCATACAGGTAACTGTTTAAAGGGACCTTCTGAGTTAAGACTTTATCACGACTGAAAGGTCGTTTTTCTGTGGAGGGGGTGAATAACAGAATAGAATAGCACATTATCTATAGGTTAAGTATTACTCGTTAAAATATGTTTTACTTTTAAAAAACTTCATTTTAAAGATAATGGTCCCGACAAGCAAAAATGAATCTATTCATATTTTACAAATCTGATCAGTCTGTGCATTAGCTGGAGACTGTGCGATTCATGTATTACAGTATGTTATACCAATGACCTAACCAGTGAACTGAGTGGATACCATTCTGCACGAGACTGCATAATTCTGATCAGAGTGTGTGATGCTCAAAGGGACATTTTTACTGGATAAGGATCTAATGAAAGGATTAGTATTGATGACATAACTCTTGCAATAGATTTCAGCGAAGTGGATCATCTGTTCCAGCACCATTTTGTAAATGACAATGTATATTTTATTTTTACTAAAGGAAAGAAACATTACTCAAAAGAATAAAAGCAATTTACAGGTTTGAAGTAGTTCAGTTTGGCAGAGAGTGAAAATCCCTGATCTTGATCAGGCTGCTTGGATGCGCAAGCTGATCTGGTTTGGTCCGCACTGGTCGTATATATGAGCCCTTTTGAATAATTATGAGAAATGACTTATGGTATTTGAGACCAGCTTAGACTAAGATCAACCTACCCAGTCTGATCTGGGTGTTACACATTGCCAGCAGAATGCATTATGTCCACCAGCAGTGTAAACTCTGCACTTCAAAAAAAAAAGTACACTACATTAAGTATGCGAATTGGCAGAAGTCTAATTAGCCAGCACTTTTCACATTTAAAATCATTACAGATCGTTACAGCTAACAACATACACAACCTAACGTAAACGCTGACCGGAGAGGGACCTTGTATGTTATGTAGTGATGTGAACAAGAACAACCTTTCGGTACTCTTTTGAAGTATTTTGAGCAGCTTGTGCATCTCAGTATTGGCAACTGAAAGTGGAAAGGGCAGCCTATATGCAACATCTATTGACAGTGAATTTTCCCGAGGCATCTAACAGCATAAAAATATGTGTAATCCAGTCGATCTTTTAGTAACTTTGTGTAGTCATGACAAGTTTTTCTCTTAGAAAAAAAGTGGCAAAAAAATTCATGCTCAACTGATAATTCAACCAGATGTTTTATGGCTACTGCTCTCAGCTCTCTTACACTAATGAGTCTGTTCACAACAGGTGGTATCACCAGATTTACCTGGGAGACTACTTTTCTCTGATAACACTGGTTCCCTGCACTGTAATATATACACAGTCAAACCTGTTTTAGTGGTCACCTCTATTAAGCAGCCAACCTGTATTAAGCAGCAAGAGGAAAGTTGCCCCAAAATTCATAGACTTATATATTTGAACTGTATTAAGCAGCCACCTGCCTTCAGCAGCCACATTTTAAGCTTCTCATGGGTGGTTGCTTAAGACAGGTTTGACTGCAGTCTTAAAATCTTTATTTTTCAACATAGAAAACCGTTTGAGAATTTTGTATGTGGGTTTCTAGTTAACTGTCTTATCAGTATTACTTAACTAATTGCATAACAGAGCATCATTTTATTGGCATCTGGGCAGAGTTTTATGGTCTCAGTCATCAGAAACATGGAAATGCAATACCCCACTAACCCGACTTTGATATAGTAATAGTTGGGAAGGTGGGGGTGAAATTCTCTAAGAGAAAAACATGGCATGGGACTAAATTCTGAGGAACCAACTATTACCTTTAGAAAGTGGCACCATCCTGGCGATCCAAATAAATGTGTTTGTGTTAATTATTGAAGGGGGTAAGGAACTTAAATTCGACACAGAAGTAATTGGATTTAATTGAAAACAAACATCAGTGAATGGTAATTATTTTAATTGTTCATACAATTTCAAATGAAGTTTATCAATCACATAAAGCAAATAAAAAACCTTTTTGTTAAATATGTTCTTTTTTTATGTTGTTCAGATGTCCGGAAATGTCCAATAGCCAAGCCAATTTTGGCAGTCAATGGTGCTGTGCTTAAAATTTGAACAGTCATGATTCCTAAAATTTCTAACAGCAAAATATATGATTATTAAATTTTGTTCGAAATTTTAGAATATTTACCATATGTTCGGGTTTCTGAATGTGAGGGATGAAATTGTGCAGCTTGTGGTGGGGGTGGGGGGTGGGTCTGGAGGCATGCTGCACCTGGTAAAATTGGAAATTAGTGTCACTGGTGCAATCTTGGACTTTTTCTAACTTTTGCTGCTTTGAATGCGAGCATGTTTTCTCCATGCATACTTATATTTTTAGCTCACCTGAGCTATGCTCAGGATGAGCAATAGTATTCACTTTTTGTCCGTCCGGTTGTCTGTCCGTCCATTAACACTTTCAAATGACAACTCCAAAGCCATTGAAGCTATTTGTCCTAACTTAATAAGAACATTGCTTGGGTAGGGGCCTTTAAAAATAGCTAAAATTATGGCAATCTGCCATTTGGTTTGGTTGCCATGGCAACAGAAAGCTCCCATAGACTTATAATGGGAAAATGGTTAAATTGCATTTTCTCCATAACCAGTGAAGTGATGTGAACCATATTTGGCAGGTATGGTCATTGGATGATTGTCTGCCCAGTTTATGTGTTTTATGACCGATGGCCATTTTGTTTGGTTGCAATGGCAACATTAAATTTTAAAAAAGGACCACTGAAGCAGTATGACTCTAACTTTGTACAAATGTTGCTTGGGTTACGACAATTCAAAATAGCTAATATTATGGTGATCTGCCTTTTGGTTTGGCTGCCATGGCAACAGAAAGTTCCCATAGACTTATAATGGGAAAATGGTTAAATAGCATTTTCTCCATAACCAGTGAAGTGATTTGAACCATGTTTGGCAGTTATGATCATTTGATGATTGTCTACCCACTTCGTATGTTTTATGACCAGTGGCCATTATGTTTGGGTAAGGACAATTCAAAATAGCTAAATTATGGTGATCTGCCTCTTGGTTTGGTTGCCATGGCAATAGAAACCTCCCATAGACTTATAATGGAAAAATGGTTAAATTTCATTTTCTTCATAACCAGTGAAGTGATGTGAGTCATATTTTGCAGTTATGATCATTTGATGATTTTCTTCCCAGTTTATGCATTTCATGGCCATTTTGTTAGGTTTCCATGGCAACATTAAATTAAAAAAAAAAAAAAAGGCTTTTTTAATGACTACTCTTCCAAAACCACTGAAGCAGTAAGACTCTAATTTGGTACAAATGTTAAATGGGTAAGGGCAGTTGAAAATAGCTATAAGTCTGCCAATCTGCCTCTTGGTTTGGTTGCCATGGCAACAGAAAACTTCCATAGACTTATATTGAGAAAATGATTATATTGCATTTTTCTCCATAACCAGTGAAGTGATGTGAACCATATTTGGCATTTATGATCATTAGATGATTGTCTACCCGGTTTATGTGTTTTATGACCAGTGATGATTTTGTTTGTTTGTCATGGCAACATTAAACTTTAAAATAACAAATTTTTTAAATGACAGCTCCACCAAAACCGCAGTAAGCAGTGTTACAAATTTCGTTACTGCTTATGAAGAATCAATAAAACCGAGACTCCCATTTTCTAATCTGTTGTTTCTCAAGGCAATCTTTTTTACCTTTATTATATTTCCCTGCCCTATGCTGTTTACATGTATAAAATCATGGTATTGTCAAACAACTCTTCAGAAACCACTTAGCCAATTTCCACCAAATTTCGCATTGATCTTACTGTTGAAATGTGATTGAGAGTTTGTTCAAATCAATCAAGCTCCATTGACTGTCCTGCCCATATATTCTTCTTCAAAACTAAGAGCTGCTTAAATGATGATCCTTTCCAGCTGTGGCCCGTGGGCCTCTTGTTTTTTTGTTGTTTTTTTTTGTTACATTAAAACAACAACATTTAAGCTAATTAGGGATCAAGGAGCCATTTTGTCAACAGTCACTATTCAACCCACCATGGGCTAATTAGAATCTCTCCCTTAATTCTAATGCAGCTCCAAATATATGTTTGGTCTCTCTCCTTGGAAGGGGATCAAAGTAATGAACAGGGATGCAAACAGACATAATGAAGCTAGGGAGCTCCTTTCAAATTCAATTTAAAAAGGTGAAGTAAAGTTTGAACTAGAGCAAGTCGATGGCGAGCCATCGTATATTCCCATGCCAGCGCCATCACATATCCCTGCGCCAGCGCTATTGTATATCTCCATGCACATCAAAATTCCAAATGCGTTCCTCCAATCCCCATCCATAGGGTTATCGCCTGTGAAAGTTTTAAGATTCTAGCTTAAATGGTCTAGGAGCAATGGTGTGACATTACAGACGGACATAAGGACAGACGGGTGGGGAGGGTATAACAATATCCCCGCTTTTTCTTCAAAAAGCGCGGAGGTAATTAGAAAAACAGTATGACAAGTGGTTATTTTCCAAAACATTTTGGACCTGGTAGGCATAGAGCTTGCAACAACTATCTGAACAAAAACAGAATATCTGCTTGTGAGTACTTTTTAGAGGAGAGAGGAGTACTTGGAGAGAAATATGACTGCTTCATACAAGCAGGATTAATAGTACCAGACCATGTTGCCAACAGCTATAGTGCTGCCTGTTATTGTTATATGCATTAATAAAAAATTGGATAGACCAATTATAACATTTTCATGTCAGATGAAAGGGGAAATATCAGAATTTATGTTAGTTTTGAATCTATTCACTCTATTCATAAACTGTATAGAAAGTCTACTAATTTCTGGAACACCATGGCAATAATAATAATAATAATAATAATAATAATAATAATAATAATAATAATAATACTAATGATAATACCTTAACTAAATAGATTGCCATGTTTATGATTTTAAGATCATGCCAGTGGGCATTTCCTTCTAAAGTTTAGGTGCCCAGCCAAAAGTTTGGAGGCCTCATGTGAGTGTCCCCTTTCTATCTCTATACCACTGAGTGAATTGATTCATGATTACCCCATAAAATCCAGTAACATGCTTTTTATAAATATGGATATAACATTTGTATACCTAGGACCCTGATTTTAGGATTGACGCAAAGTAATTTGACAGGCAAAATGCCTGTGATGGGTGATCTATTCCTTAGTTGAGTGAACAGATCTACTTGTGTGATATAACTTAAGTACATCTTATTTCAGAATGTGAAGCAACAAAGTTTTCTGTGGGATTGTTGGAAGGACCATTCCGTGTAGGTGTTCCATTTAGCATTCCATTGGAATTTCAAGATGAATATAACAATGCCACAAAACCAAACAGTAAAGTCAAACCTCAACTAGAAGCTGTGTAAGTAGCATACTCTTCCTAAACTCACACACATGCACGCATGCATGCATGCGAACACACACAAACACATGCATGCATGCATGCACAGATGCAAGTGTGCACACACAGATGTAATTATGCCCGCACATTAGAAGAATGGTTGAAGGTCGTTAAGTTTGACCCCTCTCCATCTGTGCATTCCTGCCCAGCTCATAACTCCTATACAACATGGAATATATTTCGATTGTGAAAAGTTAGCTATGAAATATTATAAGTACATACTTGGTGTTCATAAAAGAACATCAAATTTGGTAGTTTATGGTGAATTGGGAAGGACTCCAATATTTATAAATATTGTATGTGCAATAATTAAATATTTTAAAAGAATTGAGGATATGCATATTGAAAGTCTTCTACGGCAAGCATTTAGTACTAGTAAAGAAATTCACATAAGTGATAAAGAAAGTTGGTATACTAGTGCTCAATTTATTTTGCAGCAGTTAAATATTGATATTAACGCAAGCTTAGATGAAATAAAATCTACATTAGTTAAAAGATCAAAGGGACTATGGGGAAAACAATTACATGAAAATGCAGTAATAAATGAAGGGAAGTTACGCACATATATTACTTTTAAATCATTTTTTAAAAGGGAACATTATCTGAATGTAGTTAAAAACAGAGATATTAGAAAAAACTTCACTCGATTTCGTGTCAGTGCTCACGGTTTAGCAATAGAAAGAGGCTGATATAAAAACATAAACCCAGAAAATAGATTATGTAAAAATTGTCAGATGCAAAACATTGAAGATGAGATACATTTCCTAATAGAATGTCCAAAATATTTACATGAACATGAAAAATTACTAACATCTGTTTATGAGTTTTGTAAAAAATTTCCCCCATTTATCAGTCAAGAACAAATTCTTATGGTATATGTCATCAGATGGTACTAACATAATACAAAGTGTTTCACAATTTATACATACATGCTTTGAAATAAGAAAGCAAAATAGTAGCCTAGTTCAGTAGCGTCACTTCATACATTTACTATCATTATTTAGTATCTTCACTTATGCCAACTTCAATGAGATAGTGGTTTTTGGACCTTCTAAGCTGACTAGATGGTTGGACTTTATCTGTGTTTAGCCTGCCTGGCTAGAGGAGTGGCAAACTGGGACATACATGTTTGACCACACCAGGGCACAGCTAAATTGAAGTAGGCCAATTGTTGGGCGTATAAGAGTTACTATGTCACTATAATTTTAATGCAATGTTGTTGATCTCATGTCATTTTAAATTTCAGGAGGTATGTTTTTATCCCCTGACTGATAGGTTCAGGGGGATATAGGGATCTCCCTGGCATCTGTCTGTACGTCTGTCCATCCGTCTGTAGATGAAACCTTGTGCGGCCCATAACTCCTATAACTCCTATACTCTTTGAGCTATTTTCATGAAACTTTGTCAGGTTGTAGAGGGCATTGGGTAGGAGTGTCGCGTGCAAGAATGACAACTCTAACCGACTTGGTTCAGGAGTTATCTCCCAAAGTCTCCCAAAATTGTAAAATTTTGTGCGGACCATAACTCTGAAACCCATTAAGATATTTTCATGATACTTCACCAATATGTAGAGGTCATTCAGTAGGCGTGGCGCATACAAGAAAGACAACTCTGGCTGACTTTGTTTTGGAGTTACCTCCCATAGTTGTTAAATCTTGTGCGGCCCATAACTCTAAAACCCTTTAAGGTATTTTCATGATACTTCACCATTAGGTAGAGGCAACAAAACAGCCATTAACGCCAAATATTCCAATTGCAAGGGGTTGAATCACGAGACTTAAGATGTCAGCCTACAAAATTTGCGATCGCAGCCATTTTGAATTTTGTCTCCACTTTGAATTTTATTTCTATCCATTCTCCAACTAAATAATAATAATAATAATAATCGACTTTATTTATAGAGGGTAACACATTTAGTAATCTAGTACTAATCTTCCATGCGGCCCTCTTTTTTCCTGGGTAGAAACCAGTACTAAGCAATGTGGATAAAGTCTCTTGCTCAAGGAAACAACACTTGCAGTTAGTGGGGATCGAACCCGGTACCTCTCGATCTCGAGTCCGACGCTTTACCACTGCACCACAACGCTCCACTAAGCATAATTCATTTGTGCAAAAGGTACACTTTGGTGTAGATTTTTAGATAACACATAGACTTTTCACGTGTAATCTAAATAATCTAAAAAAAAATTCGACACAATAATGTGTTTGTTCGACTGGTTTGTAAATTGTTTTTTTTTTTTTTTTTTCTGCTTTTTATAATGTGTAGACTCGCAAAAAAACAACAACAAAAAAACAAAAAGACAAAAGGAAACAAAAACGCACAAACAGTCAAAAATCTTTAAGAAAAATCCTGAAACAGTAAAATGGATTTCAGGTAAGTGAACGATAGTGTATTGTCATTGTACCTGTCACTGGCAAACAGTAGTTTTTACGCCCCTGCCATTTTCAATGGGGGCGCATATAGTATCACCGCTGTCCGTACGTCAATCAGTCCCGTCCGTCTGTCAAGTATGTAACACAAATGGTTTCTGTGCGATATCTTTTTAACAGATTGGTATATTGGATTGAAATTTTATACACAGGTATATAATCATAAAATGTAGGTCAAAATCGATTTAGGGTAAAATTCACTAATTATTTTGGGAGTTATGGCCCTTTTTCAACTGAAAAATTTTCAACTTTGAAAAATGGTTTCCGTTCGATATCTTTTGAAAAGATTGTGTATTGGATTCAGACTTTATACACAGGTAGATAATCATAAAATGTAGGTCAAATTTGATTTAGGGTAAAATCCACCAATTATTTGGGAGTTATGGCCTTTTTTTCAACTTTGAAAAATGGTTTCTGGTCCATAACTTTTGAAAAGATTAGTGTATTGGATTCATATTTTGTACATGAGCATATAATTATAAAATATAGGTCAAGTTCGATTTAGGGTAAAATCTGCCAATTATTATGATGAGAGTTATGGCCCTTTTTTCAACTTCATTTTCTTTTTTCAACTGCAAAATGCCTGCATGTGGGTGAGGATGACCCTGGGCAGCGGCATCTGTGTCATACTGACACATTTCTAGTTGGTATTCAGAAAGCATGGCATCCGCCCATTGGGGCCCGCAAAATAGATGGGCTGCCTAAAGCCTCCATGGCAGAGCTGCTAGTAACTAAGTGGGACCCGAATTCATGTGATCGGATCGGGTAAAAGTCTCATAAATTTGGAGGCAATATCTCTAAACTACTATTGTTGACTTGGATGCTGTATTGCAATTCATGCAGTGGATTCAGAAGTCAATCGTGGTTTGAAATCAAATTCAGTTAGATCTGGCCAACCCACCTATGAAGTCTGTGATGATAATTTGGATGCACGGATATAGGTAGCACCTATTAAATTCATATTATCGAGACAATGTGTTGCAAACAATGAAGGAATTCTGGCTACTTTGGTTTTGGAGCTATCCCCCAGCCCCTTGCCTATAACCCTTACTTCTAAACCTTATGGAATATATTTATTAAACTTCAAGGAAGGCTAAATCATTTAGAGACAAGTGTGGCAAGCAAGGAAGATATCTCTGACTAATTCATCTTCTGGGCCATACCTGTTTGCCCCTGTCTGTCTGTGCATGCGTGCATGCTAAAACAAATTTTGTCCTAGCCATAACCCCTAAACAGTATGCAATATATTCATGAAACTTCACAGATGACTTAATTATATTGAGAGATGTGTCACAAACAATGAAGAGAATTCCGGCTGTTTTGGTTTTAGAATTATCCCCACTTGCTAAAACCCATGTAGTGTAATGCTGAAAATTTGTGTACAGCTTATAACTCCTTAACAGTATGGAATATATTCATGAAACTTCATAGATGGCTGAATTATATCAAGACCATGTGTCGTGAACAAGGTCGACAACTCTTGCTAATTTGTTTTAACTCCCCCTTGAAAAAAACCCATGTAGGGTAAATGCTTTCTTTGTGTCCAGCTCATAACTCCGGAACTATATGGAATATATTCATGAAATTTCAGATATGGCTAAATCATAGCAACAATGAATCTTAAACAAGGAAGACAGCTCTGGCTAATTGAGTTTTTGAATTAACTCCCTTTGCCAAAAATTCATGTAGTGTAATGTAATGCTATTTTCATGTCTGCCTCATAACTCCTACCCCATATGGTATTTATTCATGAAACTTCTCAGATGGCTAAATTATATCGAGACAATGTGTGGTGAACAAGAAAGACAACTCTGGCTTATTTGGTTTTTTAATTAACTTCCCTTGCCAAAAACCTATGTACTGTTATGCCGAAAATTTGTGTCACACTTATAACTCTAAAACTTTATGGAATATATTCATAAAACTTCACAGAGGCTTAATCATATTGAGCCAGTTTGTCGCAAACAAGGAAGACAACTCTGGCTAATTCAGTTTTTCAACTAACTCCCCTTGCCTAAAATCCATGAATTGTCTGGCTCATAATTCCTAAACAGTATGGAATGTATTCATGAAAAATCACAGATTGCTAAATCACATCCAGACAATGTGTCTAGAACAAGGAAGGCAATTCTGGCTAATTCAGCTTTTGAATTAACTCCCTTGCCTAAAATCTATGTAGTTTGGAATATAATCATGAACTTCACAGCTTCATTTCCCACTGGAAGGTTGGACCCTGAGGTTTGTATTTTCCCATCCCCATTGAAATCAGTGAGGGATTCTGTTGTCTTACCTACAAGATCTCTATTATGTTGTTTGCATTGTCTCTCTGGACCACCACTCTTGGCTATAATCTAAGCATTGTATGATACAAAGGGCAACAGGTGGGGGCATCCATGTCCCATAGACATTTTTTATATGCCCGTTTGAAAAACGGGACGTATTATGTTACGGGGTATGGTGTCCGTTCGTCTGTAAACTTTTTCATTTCAGGCTAACTCCTCCTACAGTTTACATCGGATCAAGCTGAAACTTGGTACATATTTAGACCATGATGTGGTGCAGCACATATTGTTTCAGGGTTACAGTCCACCAAATGTTTGCAGAGTTATGCCCCTTAGAAAGTTTCTATAAACTTTTCATTTCCGGTTAACTCCTTCTACATTTTACATCCGATCAAGCTGAAACTTCATGTATAATTAGACCATGATGTGGAGCAGCGCATATTATTTCGAGGTTACAGTCCACCAAATATTAGCAGAGTTATGCCTCTTTGAAAATTTCTGTAAACTTTTCGTTTCCGGCTTACTCCTCCTACAGTTTACATCCGATCAAGCTGAAACTTGATTTGTAGTTAGACCATGATGTGGAGCAGTGCGTATTATTTCAAGGTTACAGTCCACCAAATATTAGCAGAGTTATACCCCTTTGAAAGTTTCTATTAATTTTTTGTTTCTGGCTAAATCCTCCTACAGTTTACATCCGATCAAGCTGAAACTTCATAAATAGTTACATGATGATGTGGAGCAGTGCATGTTATTTGAAGGTTACAGTGCACCAAATATTGGCAGAGTTATGCCCCTTTGAAAATTTCTGTAAAGTTTTTGTTTCCGGCTAACTCCTCCTACAGTTTACATCCGATCAAGCTGAAACTTGATTTGTAGTTAGACCATGATATCATATTGTTTAGACGTAATAGTGTGCAAATCTTGTTTTATAATAGGTATATTTTTTGCAAATAACTAAAGTTATGGCCATATGGGCAAGTTATTTATTTATTTTTTTTAACATCTTCTTTTATTAGATTTGCAAGGAAATGTTACAATTATTAAATCTTTATAAATACATTTATTAAATGATACAGAATAAAGAAGCTTGACTAATATCAAAACTTATAAACATAATTCTTTTTGGATTTTTTTTTTTTTTAATACTCTTCTGTCTGAGTTGGCTCCAATAAAATCAGTATAAAACAAGTTAAAGGTTTACAAAAAAAATTTCTTGCAGCATTTTTTAGCTCACCTGAGCTATGCTCAGGATGAGCTATTGTGATCACTTTTCGTCCGTTGTCCGTCCGTCCATCTGTTAACATTTTCAAACGACTTCTCCTCTGAAGCCCCTGGGCCAATTTTGCTCAAATTTCATATGGAGCCTCCTTAGATTGGGGGAACGAAAAATTGCTAAAATGGTGGCGGTCCATAGACCAAGATGGCCGCCATGCCCATATATGGTAAAAACCTTTAAAACTCTTCTTCTCCAGAACCGAGGATGCCTTGGGGCTGAATCTTTGCATAAGTCATCGGGGATGGGAGGTCTACCAAAATTGCTAAAATAAAGTTCGTATATTGACATTTGACCTTTTTACGGCAAGGTCAAGTTTGCTTCCCTATGCATTTGTATGGGAAAAACCTTTAAACATCTTGTTCTCCAAACTGAGGATGCCTTATGGCTGAATTTTTACATATATCATCGGAAACAGGAGGTCTACCAAAGTTGCTAAAATAATGGTCAAGGATTGACATTTGACCTTTATATGGTAAGGTCAATTTTGCTTCCTTATGCATTTGTATGGGAAAAATGTTCAGAATTTCAAACGACTTCTCCTCTGGAGCCTGAGGGCCAATTTTGCTCGAATTTCATATGGAGCCTCCTTAGATTGAGGGAATGAAAGATTGCTAAAATGGTCATGGTTCGTTGACCAAGATGGCCGCCATGCCCATATATGGTAAAAACCTTTAAAAATCTTCTTCTCCAGAACCGAGGATGCCTTAGGGCTGAATCTTGGCATAAGTTATAGGGGACGGGAGGTCTACCAAAATTGCTAAAATAAATGTCGTATATTGACATTTGACCTTTTTACGGCAAGGTCAAGTTTGCTTCCCTATGCATTTGTATGGGAAAACCTTTAAAAATCTTGTTCTCCAAAACTGAGGATGCCTTGTGGCTGAATCTTTACATATATCATCGGAAACTGGAGGTCTACCAAAGTTGCTTAAATAATGGTCGTGGATTGACATTTGACCTTTTTACGGTGAGGTCAATTTTGCTTCCTTATGCATTTGTATAGGAAAAATATTCAGAATTTCAAACGACCTCCTCTGGAGCCTCTGGGCCAATTTTGCTCAAATTTCATATGGAGCCTCCATAGGTTGGGGGAATGAAAGATTGCTAAAATGGTCGCGGTTCATTGACCAAGATGGCCGCCATGCCCATATATGGTAAAAACCTTTAAAAATCTTCTCCTCCAGAACCGAGGATGCCTTGGGGCTGAATCTTTGCTTAAGTCATTGGGGACTGGGGGTCTACCAAAGTTGCTAAGATAATGGTCGTACATTGACATTTGACCTTTTTACGGCAAGGTCAAGTTTGCTTCCCTATGCATTTGTATGGGAAAAAACATTTAAAAATCGTATTCTCCAAAACCAAGGATGCCTTATGGCTGAATCTTTGCATATATCATTGGGAACAGGCGGTCTACCAAAGTTGCTAAAATAATTGTCATACATTGACATTTGACCTTTTTTACGGCAAGGTCAAGTTTGCTTCTGTATGCATTTGTATGGGCCCTGTACATTTGTATGGAAAAAATGTTGATAATTTCAAATGATTTTTCCTCTGAAGCCTCTAGGCCAGTGTTGCTCAAATTTCATGCGGAGCCTCCTTGGGCAGGAGAATGAAAGATTGCTAAAATGGGCATGGTCCATTGAACAAAATGGCTGCCATGCCCATATATGGTAAAAACCTTTAAAAATCTTCTTCTCCAGAACCAAATAAGCCCTTGGCCCTAATCTTTGCACAAATTATGGGGGACAGGAGATCTACCAAAATTGCTAAAATGATGGTTCTATGTTGAAATTTGCTTCCCCATGCATTTGTATGTATGGGCCATATACATTTATATTGCAAGTATCGAAGTGACTTGCATATCTGCAGTGGTTATGTCATTCAGGTGAGCGAGTTGTGGCCCATGGGCCTCTTGTTTTTTTTTTTTGGTTGTTTGTTTTGTTATTGTTTGGTCTGATATTGAAGTATAGGAAAAACAAATCAGCCAAAGGCTCATATGAGCTTATAATATAGCCATGCTTCTGTCGTATGTCCTCCGTCCAAAAACACTTCTCTTTAGTCACAGCAAACTTCTCCCTATTTTCCCAGGAGGGAGAAGTCACTTCTCCCTTAATTTCTGGGCCAGCTTGGACCCGTAGGTTACAGTTCACTAAATATGAGCCCAATGAAAATTTTTTATTTTTTTTTTTTTTTGTAATTCCACTTACAGTTTATATCCAGAGCACTGAATTATACAGGAGCCAGTTTATGTGCTACATCTTACTACTTGCCACGGGCGTATAATGCCCCGCTTGGCTGAGCTCTTGTCTAGTTTTTGTCTTAATTTAGTTGGCTCAATTGAAATGGTATTGAAAATGGCTAATACCCTGTTATTATCCCAGGAAGTAAACCAATCATTCAGGTGACACCATAGACTATACACTCAGGGAAATAAACTTTATGGTATATTAATGTGATTTATTCTGTAAAGTAGATGATTATTTTGTTCTGTGCAGAAGCTGTGCATACCGACTTGCCCTTGCACTAACATTCAGAAAGAGGAAGTCCTGAGACTTCCTAACCTTTTTATCTAGAATACAGCTGAACTTAAAATTTCACATTTTACTGTAGTGTTTTATCAGTATGTCATTTTCTTCAGTTCATCACTAACTTAAAATACCATTTAAATGCTAATTAAAAGAGTTCAAGCTAAATCTACTATATAAATGGTAGTATATGTTTTAAAGTAGTGAAGATAAACAACAATGAACACACAGCTGGAAATGTTTATATATTATGGCCGGTGTCAGATAATATTTTGACCCGCGGGTCAGAAAATTGCTATAATATTTTGACTCGCCCCATAATATATTGACCCACCCCACTATCTTCCTTAAGGAATGTTAAAAAACATATACAACTGATTCATTTATTAAAAAAGCAATAAAAATAATGTTCTGAGAGTAATCGGCCCACTTATTTTTTGAGAGAGGGTTGGGATGGGGGGGAGGGGGGCGGTCAAAATATTATACCATAATATACTGACCCACCCCAGGATTTGACCAGGCAATCATAATAGGTTGCTACAAATAATGCAAAATGTTCCATTTTAACTGGAAAACCTAAATAAAAAACATTGAAATAAGATGACATCCTATTTGACTTTTTGAGGGGTAGGAGGGTGTGGGGGGGGGGGGGGGGGAGGGGGGGTCAAAATATTATTCCATAATATATTGACCCACCTTAGATTTCAATAGGCAATCATAAATGATCCCTTTAAATAATGTGAAATGTTTTCTTTTATCATGTAAATTTAAAAAAAAATAGCATTTTAATTAAATGATAATCGATTTGATTTTTTATGGGGTAGGAGTGAGGGGGAGTGGGGGGGTCAAAATATTATTACCATAATATATTGACCCGCCCCAGGATAAGAACAGGCAATCCAAAAATATCGCTGAAAATAATGTGAAATAGATCTTTGAGGAAATGAAAAATGGATTATCATGAAAAGACATCCCTTTTGATTTTTTTATGTTAGCTGGGCTGAAGAGGGGGGTTGGAGGAGGGGTCAAAATATTATACTATAATATATTGACCCATCCTGATTCTGACCTGACAATCATATGACATTGCTAGAAATAGTGTGAAATAGATCCTTTTACCATAAAACCTAAAAAAAAATGCATTTTCAAACAATGACGTCCTATTTCAATTTTATGGGATGGCAGTAGGTGTGTGTGTGTGTGTGTGTGTTGGGGGGGTGGGGGGGGTGGGTGTCAAAATATTATACCATAAAATATAGACCCATCCATGACTTTGACCAGGCAATCATAATAGATTGCTAGAAGTAATGTGAACTGGTTCATGTTATCATGAAAACCTCAGGCGAAGCATTTTCATCAATTGATATCCTAGTTGACTTTTTAAGGGGTAAGGGGGTGATTGGGGGGAGGGGGGTCAAAATATTATACCATAATATTTTGACCCACCCTTGGGTTTCAACAGGCATTAATAAATGGTCCCTTTAAATAAAGTGAAAATGTTTTATTATGTAAACCTGAAAAAAAAGCATTTTAATAAAATGATGACCAATTTGTTTTTTATGGGGTATGAGTTGGGGGGGGGGGGGGGGTCAAAATATTATACCATAATATATTGACCCACCCATGACTTTGACCAGACAATCATAATAGATTGCTAGAAGTAAGGTAAAACAGTTCCTGTTATCATGAAACCTCCAAAGAAGCATTTTCATCCATTGCCGTCCTATTTGACTTTTTCAGGGGTAAGGTGTGGGGGGTGGGGGGGGGTCAAAATATTATACCATAATATATTGACCCACCCTTGGATTTCAGCAGGCAATCATAAATGAACCCTTTAAATAATGTGAAATGTTTTCTTTTATCATGTAAACCTACAAAAAATTGCATTTTAATTAAAAAATGATGACCAGTTTGATTTTTTTGGGGGTAGGAGTGAGGGGAGGGTGGGGGGGGGTCAAAATATTATACTATAATATATTGACCCGCCCATGACGTTGACCAGGCAGTCATAATAGATTGCTAGAAGTACTGTAAAATGTTTCCTGTTATCCTAAAAATCTCTAAAAAAGAAGCATTTTCATCAAATGACATCCTACTTGACTTTTAAAGGGATAAGTTGTGGGTGGGGGGGGGGGTGTTGGTTGGGGGGGTCAAAATATTATACCATAATATATTGATCCACCCTTGGATTTCAGCAGGCAGTCATAAATGAACCCTTTAAATAATGTGAAATTTTTTATTTTATCATGTAAACCTTCAAAAAAAATTAAATGATGACCAATTTGATTTTTTTTTGGGGTAGGAGTGAGAGGGTGTGTGTGTGGGGGGGAGGGGGGGGGGGGTCCAAATTTTAAACTATAATATATTGACCCGCCCATGATGGTGACCAGGCAATCATAATAGATTGCTAGAAGTACTGTGAAATGGTTCCTGTTATCATGAAAATCTCTAAAAACATTTTCATCAAATGACATCCTACTTGACTTTTTTAGGTAAAAGGATCATTTTCACACTATTTCTAGCAATGTCATATGATTGCCAGGTCCGAATCAGGGTGGGTCAATATACAATATATTATAGTATAATATTTTGACCCCCATCCCCCCTCTCCCTCCCCCCCCCCTCCCTCCCTCAGCCCACCCCGAATCAAAAAATCAAAAGGGATGTCATTTCATAATAATCCATTTTTCATTTCCTCATATAAAACAATCTATTTCACATTATTTTCAGCGATATTTTTGGATTGCCTGTTCTAATCCAGGGGTGGGTCAATATATTGTGGTATAATATTTTGACCCCCCAGCCCACCCACTACACTCACCTCCTACCCCTCGAAAAGACATATAGGATGACATTTTATTGACAGTATTTCCAGCAATGTATTATGATTGCCAGGTCAAAGTTAGGGGTGGGTCAATATATTATGGTATAATATTCTGACCCCACCCCGCCCACTCCCATCCCATAAAATTGAAATAGGACGTCATTGACTGAAAATGTGTTTTTCTCAGGGTTTCATGGTAAAAGGATCTGTTTCACATTATTTCTAGCAATGTTGTTTGATTGCCAGATCAGAATCAGGGGTGGGTCAATATATTATGGTATAATATTTTGACCCCCACCCCCTCTCCTCAGCCCAACTAACATCAAAAAAATAAAAGGGATGTCATTTCATGATAATCCATTGTCCATTTCTTCATATAAAAGGATCTATTTCATATTTTTGCAGGGATCCTTTTGGATTCTAATCCAGGGGTGGGTCAATATATTGTGGTATAATATTTTGACCCCCTCCCCCCTACGCTCACCTCCTTCCCCTCAAAAAGACAAATAGGATGACATTTTATTAATTGTTTTTCTTTTTTTAGATTTTCATGTTACAAAGCAACCATTTCACAGTATTTCCAGCAATGTATTATGATTGTCAGGTCAAAGTCAGGGGTGGGTAAATATATTATGGTATAATATTCTGACCCCACCCCCCACCCCCCCCACACACACACACCCCTTCCTTAGCCAACCCCACATCAAAAAGTGAAATGCATTTTTCATGTCGTCATGATAAAATGAACGAATTCATATTATTTACGGCAATCATTTATGATTGCCTGTTCAAATCCTGGGGTGGGTCAATATATTATGGTATAATATTTTGACACCCCCCCCCCCCCCCCCACCCCATCCCATAAAAATTGAAAAAGGACGTTATTGATTGAAAATGTTTTTTTTTTTTTAGGATTTCATGGTAATTGGATCTATTTCACATTATTTCTAGCAATGTCGTATGATTGCCAGGTCAGAATCAGGGTAGGGTCAATATATTATAGTATAATATTTTGACCCCCCCCACCCACCCCCAAACCCTCCCTCAAAAATTAAAGTGGATGAAGAATTATTTTCCGAACATTATTTTTAATGCTGTTTTAATAAATGAATCCATTCTACATGTGTTATATCATTCCTTAAGAAAGATAGCTGGGCGGGTCAAAATATTATGGGGCAGGTCAAAATATTACAGTAATATATTGACCCATGGGTCATAATATTATGACCCGCGGGGCAGTTTTTAGGCAGGTCAAAATATTATATGACACCGGCACATTCTGCACATTTAATTTAACCATTTAACAACATGTGTCATTGTAGTGGCCTAAAACTGGAGTATAGTGGAGTACAGTTGAAGGGAAATACATTATATCTGAAAGAAGTAGTTGCCCAAGGACATGTTCCCTCAGCTTCTGGGAAGGTAATTAAGTATTCTGATTATTTTGTCATGATATGTTTTGCTTCTATCTGTCTGATGTTCTGGCAATGTGGCACTATATACTTTCCAAATTATTAATCCTTTGAACTGGTAGTCTGACACATTTTAACTGCATTATAATCTGTAGATTATGTGCTGTTCTATTCTGTATTTCAAACCTTCCACAGAAAAAACAACATTCTTAAGAGTCTTAATCCAGAAGGTCCCTTAGGCAGTTATCTGTGTTACATTATTCTTCCCGCTATTTTGATCAGGTGTCAGTGTCTTTTCTGTGGAACAAAGAAAGTCAACAGGATTTTTTACTGGGTGAAAAAATCTAATCTTCCTTTCTTTTCTCTGGTCTATGCTCTTCTTTCCTGTTTTCTTATGTTCCATAATCTTTTCTTTCATGGATGATTCTGTTATTTTCGTTAAATCAGTTTTCAATTTCTTGTTTATGTTGATTTACGTCATACATGTTCGTGAATTTTCTTATTGATAGTTGACGGCATTTGTGATCACGGCGTTTGTGATCAAATTAAAATTGCATGGATAATTATTCAAAATATAAATTTTGTTCTTCAAGTTATCTACTTGTTGAATCTGTAATAACTTGACTAGAATACTTGGGATCTTGCAGACAAACGAAAACTTTATTCTGCAAGAAGATCTACCATGAAGAAGAAGCTGAGAAGAAAAGAAAGTTGTGCACCACCCTGCAAGGCTTTACTGCCAGGGGTAAGACCCATCTAGGTGGCAACTATATATGATGCTGGAGGCACCCATAGTATATATCCACCAGGCACCGGTCACTGGGCAATCTATCACCAGGCACCAGTCAGCTTCACAAGGCACCTGTCAACTAGGCAGCGGGCAGCCAGGCACCGGTTAACCAGGCACCGGGCAACTTATCACTGGTCAACCAGCACTGTGCAACCAGGCACCAGTCAACCAGGTACTGGGCAGCATATCACTGGTCAACCAGGCACCAGTCAATCGGCCACTGGGCAACCAGTCACAGGTCATCTGATACCAGTCACTGGTCACCAGTCACCAGTCATCCAGCAACTGGTCATCATGCGGTGATTACCAGGCACAGGGCACCAGGCACCAGTCAATCACTGGGCACCAGACACCGGGCAACCAGGCACCAGGCAACCAGTCATGGGGCACAAGGCACCAGTCAACTCGCCAGGCACCGGTCATCATGCAGCAACGATTGGAATTGAATACCGGCTGGCCAGTTATAACAATAGTTCTGAGCAGTTATTAACGAATGAGTCTCAGAACACTAGAAAATCTTAAATATCATTGAACTTGGAGCAATCAGTTAGGAACGATCCTCTAAAGTCAATGAATAAACAAGAGTGTTACTGTTTGAGGAATATGTATAGATCCTAGTATTGTCATTGAACATCTGATAAATACTGAGAAGATAATAGGTCTGTTCCTCTTTAATAGGTTCTTCAAGAGATCAACTCTTTTTATGATAGATCTCCACCCCGTAAGGCTTTACCGCCGGGGGTAAGCCCAATCCTTCTGACGTAAAAATAATAAAAGAAGAGAAGCTATAGTTTTGCCTGTATTCATCTTCCTTTTCATCTTCATCTTTGTTTTCTCTCCGAAGAAGCAGAAAGACAAAGAAATCAAAACATTTCATAAGAAAAGAAGTAGCTGATCTCATTCTTTTTCTTTTGAATATATTTAAAATCATGAACAGTATCCTAGATCCAGACATATTTCTCCTCATGTTGTTAACGTACGTATAACATGACAACCTGATAACATGACAATCTGATAGAGTTGTAGAGAAAACACCGAATATATAATCGATAATTTGGTGCATTATTTATCAAGGACCTTCTGGATAAAGACTCTTAAGACTGTTATTTTTTCTGTGGAAGGTTTGAAATACAGAATGGAATAGCACATTATCTATAGGTTAAGTATTACTAGTTTAAATATGTTTTACTTACAAAAATTTCATTTTAATACTGCTTCAGTTCAGTTATACAAGACCTAACTAAGTGAACTGTAGCAGTTCCTTGATTTCAGAACTACATGTAATAATTTTAAGAACTAATAAGTTTAGAACTACCTTTTTTGATTAACACCATCCTGTATATTCATTAAGTTTATGGTCTTAAAAGCAGTCCTTGCGCAGTCTATAAAATAAAATAAAATATATATATATATATATATATATATATATATATATATATATATATATCAGGGCTCGGGAAATATTGAAAAATGAATCGGTCCAGCCGATGATGTCATCACCTATCTAATTTTCATAGGAAAAAAATTGATACCTGTCACGAAAACTAATGACAATAAGCGAAGTCCTATGAATTAATCCCGATTACCGTACAATGGTCATACATTGTTGTGTTTGGTGGAGTTCTTGGTTTCAAACATTATAAGACGTTTAGCTACGCATGTAAAAGCAGATACAAGACTAGAACGTGTTCATAGGCAAACCGGACATGATAGAAGACATCATACTTGATTGACAGGTGGACAGGGGAGACCTGTTGTAATGTTCGCCCGGGTTGCCAAGCTGATCATTTGACTTTTTGAACATCGATAAGATGCTCCGTTGTGCCAATGCGAAATTTATGGAAAGTTCGTACTTTATATACCCATAATGCAGATTTGCACCTTAAGATTTCTCAAAGTGTTTATTTTACTCATTGATCTTTTAATACAATTGATCAAACACGGTGAAGAAACTGCCTAAGTAATTATCATTCCGCGCCGCATCATTGAAGACCAATTAAGTGTTGCACTGTACAAACACAGCAAAACAGATTTCTTTTTAACTATCAAAACATCAAACATGTCAAAGAGTCTTTAAACTTCAGTAATAGCGCCCGAAGCTAATTACTTTCACACGACCACTGTAATCTTGCGAGATTCGAGATAAGGCGATGAACTACGAGATCTCAGGTAATTTGTTTACAAAACTTGACTTGAGGCGATTATTGGATTAGTCATGTGTAATTAAGGGATTGACATCTGAGCCAGTTAAGTTTAGAATTTAAGAATATCCTAAATATCTGACAGAATCGGAGAAGATTTCCTAAGTATTGGGCCAGTATGGGACCGATTTTTTGGGGCTTTGGGCTGTTTCCAATCGGTCCCAATTTCTGAATTTTAGTTTGGGACCTAAAGAAATCCGGTTTTCCCGAGCCCTTATAAATATATATGGGCAGCTCTGTTAAAATTGTTCTGAAAATGGTTCTTCTATAAAAAAGAAAATAATGTCTTTCCTTCAGAACTAATAATTTTAAGAACTAATAAGTTTAGAACTGCCTTTTTTGATTAACACCATCCTGTATATTCAATAAGTTTATGGCCTTAAAAGCAGTCCTGGTGCAGTTTATAAAATATGGGCAGCTCTGTTAAAATGTTCTGAAAATGAAGAATGTCCTCCTTATAGAGTTGACCCCTTTTCAGATGGGAAGAAAGCAGTTTGACAGAAAGTCTATTCTCCTTAAACATGTCTTGTTACTTTCTGAACATTCATTGTTTGTTTTTGATGTTCTCTTTTGATCAGAACTTCAGTATGACTGTACGCCTACCAGGGTTTAAAGATGAGACTCAGTCCATGAAAATACGACTACTACCAGGTAGGTCAAGCATTTCAACTTGGCATATTTGAATTAATTTAATAATCCTTTTGTGGAACTAGATACACTTGGTAGAATTTCTGACATTCTGTACAAGGGAGATAACTTTACTGACTTTTTGTTTGCTTGACTGCATACTAAGCCCTTCCACACAAGGGTTCTACTCTGAAAGGACAGGATTAACTCCATTAGGGAGCAAATTCTTGCCTGTTGAGTTGGACAGAGTTTCCTCTCCTGAAGGTGTGTTCAGTCCTCTTAAATTACTGTTGAACATTAGTTCAGTCAGATATTTGAAAAAAGAAGTGTTGAAACATGGAAGCAACTGATAAGTTAAAAGAAAAGCAAAATATGAACACAGTGACTGTGAGACAGTAGCAAATGGTTGATGGTGTTTTAAAGAATATTTCCTTATGTGCTGCCAACAACAAAAGAGCTTCCAAATAAACTATATTTTTAGCATCTGTCAATTTTAAGTTTTAAATATTTTGATGATTAATTGAATAAATATTTTAACATTAACAAAAGATATGCTTATGTTTATCAAGCCTGAAAGGCTGTTGTGCTGTTGTTTTAATGACATGTCAACCCTTGTGGGTCATTTTGTGTGAGAGGGAGATAAAGTACAGAAGAGATAGTAGAGAGATGAAAGAGAAAGACTAGATCTTGCAGTCTGTGGCATGCCATCACAAAATCCTTATGCTTCATGCTAATGTTGCTCTAGCACACCTTTACCATGAGGGGAAGTCATGTAGAGAGTTTGGTTAAATTTCATCCAGTGGATTAGGAGGAGATAGCATGATGGACAGATGGAGGGATGGACAGTCTAACATTTTGGGTTTAGGGGCTACCTCAGTGTTAAATTTCCATAGAGATTTAGAGGCTGTTTTAGGGGTTTAGGGGCTAGCTAATGTATTTTAAAAGGAATAAATCTCAGAATATCTCATTTTTAGCTCACCTAAACCAAAGGCTTAGGATGAGCTGTTGTAATCACTCACCGTCCGTTGTCCATCATACGTCCGTCCGTACATATGCCAGGTACATTCCGAGGTTAACATTTGTAAGGGTGTCTGTTTATTCTGTCATTGTGGGGTTAAAAATTGGTGTTGTGAGGTTAAAAATAAATAAAAAAGGGTGTTGTGGGATTAAAGAAGATCAAAGAAAGATCAAAGGAATAACCTCATAACATACCTCTCGAAAGAATGTTTGAGCAAACATTTAGGGTTAGGGGGTTCAATTTTGTAACCACATTACGCTTTATTCCTTTAAGATACATTTTAAACCTTTGGGTTGGGGAGCTTATAGCCCTTAAAACCCTGTGGGAATTTACAATTGGTCCTAGCCCCTAAACCCGAATTGTTGGAATGTCCGTCCATCTGTTCACATCTTTGAAAGACTTCTCCTCTGAAACCCCTGAGCCAAATTTCTTCAAACTTCATTTGGAGCCTTGTGTTAAAGGGGTATTGGAAATATGTACAAATGGTCATGGTCTGTAAATCAAGATGGCCGCCATGCTCAAATATAGCTCCCATAGACTTAAAATGGGGAAAACTTTAAAAATCTTCTTCTCTGAAACCATGAGGCCCAGGGCTTATATATTTAGTATGTAGCAATGTTTAATAGTCCCCTACATAAATTCTGCCAATCAAGCCCCTGGGACTCAAACTGGCCATGCCCGGGGGTTATCAGCTCCCATAGACTTATAATTGGAAAAACAAAAAATCTTCTCTGAAACCATGAGGTCCACAGCTTATATATCTCATATGGAGCAATGTTTAGTGGTCCCTTACAAAAATCCTGCCAATCAAGCCCCTTGGGTCCAAATTCGCCATGCCCCAGGGGGTCATATGTTTATATAGAGCTATATAGCTAAAGAACCTTCAAAAATCTTCTTCTCTGAAACTATGAGGCTGAGGGCTAATAGATTAAGTATGAAGCGATGTTAAGTGGTCTCCTGTATAAATCCTGCCAACCATTACCCTGGGGTCCAAACTGGCCATGCCCTGAGGGTCATTAGCTGCCATAGACTTATTATGGGGAAAACTTCAAAAATCTTCTTCTTTGAAACCACGATGCTCACAGCTTATATATTTAGTATGTAACAGTGTTTAGTGGTCACCAACATAATCCTGCCAATCATTCCCCTGGGTCTTAAACTGGCCACACCACAGGGGGTCATTAGCTCCCACAGACATAATGGGAAAAACTTTAGCTTATAATGGGAAAAACTTGAAAAAATCTTCTTCTGTGAAACCATGAGGCCTACAGCTAATATATTTAGTATGTAGCAATGTTTGGGCACCTACATAAATCCAGTAAATCAAGCCCCTGGGGTCTAAATAGGCCACACTCTGGGTTTCATTAGCTCCCATAGACTTATAATGGGAAAACTTAAAAAATTTTCTTCTATGAAACCATGAGTCCTACAGCTGAAATATTTAGTATGTAGCAATTTTTAGTCATCCCCAACATAAAGCCCCTTGGGTCAAAATTGGCCATGCCCCAGGGTTCATTAGCACCCATAGACTTATAATTGGAAAAACTTAAAAAATCTTCTTCTAATAAACCATGAGGCCTACAGCTTCTATATTTATTATGTAGCAATGTTTAGTGGTCCCCTACATAAATCCTGCCAATCAAGCCCCTTGGGTCTAAACTGGCCACGCTAGGGGGTCATTAGCTCCCATAGACTTATAATGGGGAAAAATTTAAAAAATCTTCTTTGAAACCATGAGGCCTACAGCTTATATATTTAGTATGTAGCAATGTTTAGTGGTTCCCTACATAAATCCTGCCAGTCATGCCCCTGGAGTCCAAACTGGCCACATCCCAGGGGTCATTAGCCCCCATAGACTTATAATGGAAAAAAAAATCAAACTTAAAAATTTTCTTCTGTGAAACCATGAGACGCATGACTTATATATTTAGTATGTAGCAATGTTTAGTGGTCTCCTACATAAATCCTGCCAATCCAGCCCCTGGGGTCTAAATCGGCCATACCCCAGGGCTCATTAGCTCCCATGGACTTATTATGTGGAAAAAAATTAAAAAACTTTCTTCTCTGTAACCATGAGGCCCACAGCTTATATATTTAATATGTAGCAATGTTTAGTGATCCCCTACTTAAATCCTGCCAAACAAGCCCCTGGGGTCCAAACTGGCCACACCCCAGGTGGTCATATATATATATAGAGAGAGAGCAAACTAGCTAAAGACCTTTCAAAAATCTTCTTCTCTGTAACCATGAGGCTCAGAGCTAACAGATTTAGTATATAGCAATGTTTAGTGATCTCCTACATAAATCCTGCCAACCATGCCCCTGGGGTCCAAAGTGGCCAGGCCCCAGGGGTTATTAGCTCCCATAGACTTAGGGAGCCCCCGTAGCCTAGTGGATAGGAGAGTTGACTCTTAATCCATTAGGTTTCTCACTGCTGTGGTTCGAGCCTTGCTCAGGTCATATGTGGGAAAGCCAAGTTCTGCTTACGGATGGTCAGGTTGTTTTCCCTTGGGTTCTCCAGTTTTTGCCCACCTTTGATGAACTATCAGCTCGATATAAGTGAAATATTCATGAAAGGAAAACCCAAATCAAATCCCATATACTTATAATGGGAAAAACTTAAAATATCTTTTCTATGAAACCTTAAGACCTACAGCTTATATATTTAGTATGTAGCATTGTTTAGTGGTCCACTACATAAATCCTGCCAATCAAGTCCCTGGGGTTTTAATTAGCTCCCATAGACATAATGGGAAAAACTTAAAAAATCTTTTCTGACACCATCAGGCCCACAGCTTATATATTTAATATGTAGCAATGTTTAGTGGTCCCCTACATAAATCCTGCCAATCAAGTAACTGGGACCCAAACTGGCCATGCCCCAGAGTGGGGGGTTATTTGTTTATGTAAAATTATATAGCTAAAGAGCCTTCAAAAATCTTCTTCTCTGAAGACATGAAGCCCAGAGCTAACATATTTTGTATGTAGCAATGATTAGTGGTCTCCTACATAAATCATGCCCCTGGGGTCTTTTGTATGTAGCAGTGATTATTGGTCTCATACATAAATCCTGCCAATCATGCCCCTGGGGTCTAAATTGGCCAAGCCAAGAGGATCATTAGCTCCCATTGACTTATGATGGGATAAACTTAAAAAATCTTCTCTGAAACCATGAGGCCCACAGCTTATATATTTAGTATGTAACAATGTTTAATAGTCTTGTACATAAATCCTACCAGCCATGCCCCTAGAGTCCAAACTGGCCATGCCTTGGGGGTCATTTATTATGCCCCCAACTTCACAGAAGTTGGAGGGGCATATTGCTTCTGGGTTGTTCGTCCGTCCGTGCGTCCGTCCGTCCGGTTGTCACGCTTTTTGATGCATAGCATAACTTTAGAACCGTGAATGCTACTGTTTTGAAATTTCTTATATGGATTCCTCATGAAAAAATAGCTGAACTTGTATATTTTTCTTCACAGGATTATGCCCCTTTTCAGAGTTATGGCCCTTTGAAAAAATATGGATGCAATCTTGTCAGCAAAATATCTCAAAAACTATTGAAGCTAGAGCCTTGAAACTTGATGAATAGACTGGTAGTGATGAGTAGACAACCTTTTGAAGAAATTTTGAAAAATACTTCTTGAGTTATGGCCCTTTGTAATTTTAGGCATTTTTACCTTGTCAGCAAAATATCTAAAAAAACTGTTAGAGCTAGAGCCTTGAAACTTAGTAAATGGATTTGTAGTGATGAGTAGATGACCTGATTAACTTTTGAAGAAATTCTGAAAATACTTCATGAGTTATGGCCCTTTGTAATTTTGAGCAATTTTACCTTGTCAGCAAAATATCTCAAAAACCGTTGGAGCTAGAGCCTTGAAACTTAATGAATAGACTGGTAGTGATGAGTAGAGAACCTGATTAACTTTTGAAGAAATTTTGAAAAATACTTCTTGAGTTATGGCCCATTGTAATTTTGGGCATTTTTTACCTTGTCAGCAAAATATCTCAAAAACTGTTAGAGCTGAGACTTGAAACTGAGTAAATGGATTTGTAGTGATGAGTAGATGACCTGATTAACTTTTGAAGAAATTCTGAAAAATACTTCATGAGTTATGGCTCTTTGTAATTTGGGGCATTTTTACCTTGTCAGCAAAATATCTCAAAAACCGTTTCAGCTAGAGCCTTGAAACTTGATGAATAGACTGGTAGTGATGAGTAGACAACCTGATTAACTTTTGAAGAAATTTTGAAAAATACTTATTGAGTTATGGCCCTTTGTTATTTTGGGCATTTTTATCTTGTCAGCAAAATATCTAAAAAACTGTTAAAGTTAGAGACTTGAAACTTGGTGATTTGATTGGTAATGATGAGTAGATGACCTGCTTAACTTTTTTATAAAGTCTGAAAAATATTTCATAAGTAATGGCCCTTTGTAAATTTGGGCATGTTTCCGTTGTCAGCAAAATATCTAAAAAAGCTATTGAAGCTGGAGCCTTGAAACTTAATGAATAGATTGGTAGCGATGAGTAGATGACCTGATTATGCCCCCAATTTTGAATGAAATTGATGGGGCATATTATTTTGCCTTCATTTGTCCATCCGTTTGTTTGTCCGTTCATCATGCTTTCTTCTGCATGCCATTTCTTAAGAACCCTGCATGCTAGGGTTTTGAAATTTTATATTTGGGTTCCCAATGAAAAAAAAGCTGACCTGTATTTTTTTTTCTTGTCTAGCATGTTTGTTTAGAGTTATGCCTCTTTGAAAAAAATCAGAATTAAATCTTGTGAGCAAGGTATCTTGAAAAGTATTTAAGCTGGGTTCTTGAAATTTGATATAGTGAGTGGGAATTATGTGTAAACTACCTGATTATATTTTGAGAGAATTCCGTGAAAATATTGATAAAGTTACGGCCCTTTGCAGTTCTGCACATTTGACCTTGTCGAAAAGTACTTAAGCTAGGGTCTTGAAATATTATATGCTGATTGGGGATGATATGGAGATTACCTGATTTGTTTTTTAGGGAATTCCATGAAAAATTGATGTAGTTATGGCCCTTTGTAGTTCTAGGATTTTGACCTTGTCAGCAAGATATCTCAAAAAGTATTTAAGCCAGAGCCATGATATTTGGTATACTGATTGGGATTGAGGAGGAGATCACCTGATTAAATTTTGAACCAATTAAGTGAAATGTTGGAGTTATGGCCCTTTGCAATTTCTGACCATTTAATGTCGTTGCTTTATTGTGTATAGCATAAGTTTAGAACCATGTATGCTAATATTTTGTAATTTCATATTTTGATTCCTCATGAAAAAATAGGTGACCCGTATTTTTTTTCTTATCCCAATTATCTCCTATCTTAGAGTTATTTCCCTTTGATAAAATAACATTGAAATCTCATATATTTGTACTGTTGTTACCGCCATGGGCAAGCAGTGTTGGAGTCAAGCAGTGTTAGAGTCAGGCAGTTGGGGGCATAGTGTTTTACAAACACCTGCTCTAGTTAATATAGAGCTATATAGCTAAAAACTTAAAGAAAAAAACTTCTCTGAAACCAGATGGCCCTAAGCAGGTGTGATCATCATGAATCTTGCTCAAAATGTTTGTCTTGATGAGTCCTCGGTCAAGTTTGGACCATGGACACTTATGACCTATATTTCATAGTCCAGTGACTTTCTTATTTTTTTCTGTTTAGGTCAGTTTCTCAGTAACTGTTAGTCCTACAGCAGTGATACATGGCACATGCAGACATCTTAGCATGGCCTCTTAAAAGCAGTCATCTATATTTGACCTTGACCTATATTCTGTATGACTTTGTTAAGTTTATGCATTTAGGTCAGTTTCTCAGTATTTATTGGTCTTACAGCCAGTGATACTTAGCACATGCATACATCTTAGCATGGCCTCTTGAGTGCTACACATCAATATTCTGGAAATAATGGAGGCCATTCATTACATCCAACTCTCTTGCGTCATGATATCAAACGGCAATACAACATTAGTTTTGTATATCAACAAACAAGGAGGAAACCATTCTACCAACCTATGTATAGAATATGGGAATCCTCTACTGGTACCTGAAACACAATATAACACTCAGTTTTCCAATGTGAATTTGTTTACGGCTCGCTTCAATCACATACTCCCATTATATGTCTAACCAATTCAGGACAACTAAATGTTGGGATACATGTTCTGTCCATAAACTGGAACACTTTTCATGCTTATGGCTTCCTATAATAGTCATGATACCAACATTCTGGCCAAAATTTGTCAGTCTTGGTGTAGAATAGTACTAATTACCCCTCTCTGAACATAACGTCAGGAGTTCTCAGAGGTGTTACAACAACTAGGATCAGTCCTGATTTCAATTTCAGTCCTTTCCAAACCTACTAACACAAGTAAACAGAAAGTATCAACATAAAAACCTCTCAACTCTTGTCCTTCATGCTTGGGAGTTATCAAGCAATCTAAAAAGAAAAAAATGTAAAACATTTGCAAAACGTTGCAGAATTTGTCTCCAGATCAAGAAAAGTATATTCTCAGAAAATTTATGACGCAGACTGGGTCACCTATGGTCACGGCCTTTCCTACTGTCTTAGCTGTCTTCCTTACATTAAATTTTCTGAGAAAAACATCAGAACAGTACCATCAAAGGCTATAGATCCATGAGTTCAAATACCCTTAAAATTAAGTCTGGTAATAGAATAATCAGATTTTTCGAATACCAAAGTCCTGTCCAAAAATTTTACCCCTGAATTTGATTTATCTTGGCTTTTAATTTGCCTGTCAAAAAAACACATATGAACCCTTACATCAGCCTCTAAACTCTATGACATGATCAAAACAGCCTTCTTACAGGCCTTGCCACAGCTAAATGATCCATTCAGTTCCATGCATGGCAGTGAACCATAATCACCTAAGATTCAATCAGTCAGATGTTTCTATCTGATTGCTACTACAAACTTGATTTGGCAAAGAATCCAATTTCGTCCATTTGCCCAAATCCTATAGTCATCCCTAATTTAGGTTGTATTGCAAAAGGGAACATTTAGAATGACTTTTATGCCTAATTTGAGCATTAAAGTTTTAACTTAGAATGACTAGTTCCTATCGTAAATCTAGAACTAGACTCTTTCAATAATTAAAGGCAATTATGACATCCCAAGACCTCAGTCTCGAGATGGATAGTTTGTCCACAGGAAAATCACCCAAAGAGACATTTTCTTTCTAAAGATTAAGGCTCATGAAGTTAGGGCGCTATCCTCTTCCTGAGTTTTCTTTAACAAGGTTCCCCTGAATGACATTCTCAAACTGCAGTCTGGAATCAGTCTCCTAAAGGGGGAGTTTCAGCCTATAGAGAATTTACATAGGACTTTGCCCACGGATAGAATCTTATAATATTAAGCACAAGTATAACCTAGGATATGACTGTTATGCATAAGGTTCCTAGCCCACTTTATCTTTTTCCTTTGCTTAAATAGACGGTTTTGTATAAAATCACATCTGAATATATGGGTACCCCTGAAAAGCGCACTCCACAACTACCAGTAACTCATAATTTGGATGTCCGATTTGCTGATAAAAACAGTAAGTCACTGCTAAAAATGCTTACAGCACGTATTTACTTATTTGTATGACATTGGAGTTTTTATGTTTAAATAAGTTTTAAGTAGTCCCCATAATTCAACTGCATAATTATTTTCTGACAAATTTGGTCATTAATTAAACTGGGTTCCAGTTCTTGTCAACCTATCATTTTAATATAAAAATTGGCCATACCTATCTGAATTACTTTCACAAAATTTCTTAAAAATAAATCACCGGTAACAAATTAATTTTGAACATTAAATATGATAACCCAAATTACAGCCAAAAGAAAAAATGCACAAAATAATTGATTTTTATTCAGGTGATGTTTGATTTTTCATTCTGGTTCAGGTTTTGGGGGTCCATTATTAATAGTTTGCTTAGAATCAACTAACCAGTTATTTCAAACTGTGGAAAATCAAAGAGATTATTAAAGTGCACCCTGTGGAACACCTTTGAAAGAGTGCAATAAAAAAAAACTGTTTTACAAGACAATTTTAAGATAGTATAGATGACTTGAATTTCTTTGCTCTTCGCAGCAGATCCATGGTGGTCTGATGAGCCATGTGCTCAAGGAAATAAAAATTTCTATTAAGTTATTAAACAAAAATAAGAAATGTCTGTACTCCACTGTGATGTAACAATTGATACATAAGTAAAGAAAGATTGAGCTAAAAATAAAGAGAAGCCCTGCTGTTGATACTTTACAAAAGCAAATCACAAATTTAGTAGTGAAAATACTGTTTTTATGGCTCATCTTGAATTATACATATTTTACAGACGAAAGGCATTTGCGTTTCTTCCTTTCAAGACATCCATTCTATAGTCACAAAAAGAGACAATTGATGAGGACACATAATGGGCCACTCTGCTTACACCTAAAGTGAAGAGTAATGCTGATTATTCTTGATAAAAGAATGATAAGGGAATTATTGCTTGACACATACAGATGTTAAATGCAATTCTGAGTACTTTTGGTCTGTGTACTGCACCAGCTACTTTTCATAATCAGTTCATATTTAATCTGTTTTGTCAAGAACTGGAGTGTTAAAGATAATTTGAATCTGATTTCTATTACTTATATGATGAATTTCAGAATATTTGGGATGTCTTTGATTAGTCAATAAAAATTTTGATTTTTATACTCAACCGACCTAAGTGCATATCATGTACTTTATTGACATGTTACCGGTTTTTAAATTTCATGAAACTCCACATATCAGGAGAGGACACACGTGGCATATTTTTATGCAAAAATCATAGTTGGACAAGAACCAAAACATACATAAATTTAAAGTTCAATTTCTTGTTTTTCTTATTTTTTTCTGACCTTTATCCAGTTTTGGATTTTCAAAATTTAATTTAATTATTACAGAAATATATACAAATCTTTTTATAGTAGTAAAATAAGCCTTATTGAGTTCCTTCACTATATCAATGAACATTATTAGACATCATGTTGAATTGTTGATTTTATACTGGTAGGTTTTGACACGGGTATACATTTATGACGGGTGCACATCAGGGAGCTCTCCTGAGACCCACACTTCTTTGTTCTAGAAAACATGCCTACTTTCATAGTTGCTTGGACTTGCGCAAATAACGTGCGAAGTTTGAAGGAAATCCATGCGTGGGCAGATTTAGAACTCTCCCTTTACAAAATTTTCTTGAGGGCCATGTATCAACAAGTTCAATCACTTGGGCTCAGTCATTGTTGCCTAAAAAGTGGTCGGGGGCCAGGAAGTTCAGTCCTCGGATGCTTAAGAAACTGTCAGCCTCCTGAGTCAATTCCCTATAATATCAAGGTAATTACTACCTTAGAATTATGTTTTAGTGGAATCTTGATCAGTCTTAAGGCTACCTTTAATGGATGTATCTTGATTCCTTAGAGTTTCCTAACTCTTAAACCAGAAGTACAGGGAATCCTAAACCAGAAGTGCTGGGAATTTAGGGAGCTCCGCCCTCTGTATCTACAAATTCTAGCACATTATCCATAGGTTTTTGTGTATAATGCAGTTAAAATGAAGTTTTTATAGTAAAACATATTTTAACAAATAATATTTTACCTATGGATATGAGATTCTCTCCTCCCTCCCTGCTTCACTTCAGCCATACCTACAAATTCTATGAGGAAAATTAAACACTTGATATATACAGCAGGAAAGGTGACATCATACAAGTATTGCCATAGGGAACTTCTGGATTAAGACTAAAGAATTCTGTGGAAGTATAATGAAAAGAAGGAAATAACACAATATCCATAGGTTAAGTAGTACGTGTACTTGTTAAAATATGTTTTACTATAAAAATTTCATTTTACTGCCTTTAGTGCCTTAGGAGTGGCAGATATTGTAGACCCTGACATTGAACTTACAGGTATACCTAGTCAGTTGCTAGTTGAGCCAGAGACAGAACAGATTGTAGAGAATGGTAAATCAGCAGTGTTCCGAGTTCAAGTACAAGATATTGCTAATAACAATACAGCTACTGATGGCAGACAGAGCATTGTGTGTAAGGTATGGTACCAGTATTATTGTTTATTCATTTGTCTTTCTTGGGTTTCCTCATTATAAAACATACATGTATGGGCATTGAAAATAATTCAATTTTCCTATTGTAAGACATACATGTAAGTTTTCTCATAGGAAGACATACATGTATGGGCATTGAAAATAATACAATTTCATTGAGCCCATCCTGGTTATTTTGAAAATTGAATACTGCTTAAGCTGGCGCTAGGGGGTATATGCAGCCTTGCAAACTACAGTGTTGCATATGAAGAGAATCAAACTGGGTATCCGATTTTCGTGATTTTGTGTGTTTCCAAAGGCAATCCTTTTTGACTTTTATTCATAATTGTAAGACACATGCATGGATATTGAAAATAATATAATTTTCTCATTGTAAGACATAACGTGTGGACAGTGAAAATAATACAGTTTTCTCCTCCTTCTAAGAAATACATGTATAGACCTTTTTAATGTTATTGTTTTCATCCGGGCTACTGACCACGTGATTACAATGTTATGCCACGTGACCAAAAATAGTGGCTGGCAAAAACATTTCCAGTTCCATTGATACCAATTGATTCAAGCCAAATTTTACTTGGAAAATAAATCGCTTTTAATTAATATTTAATCGTAAATTTTACCAAGTGTTTTAAAATACAGGTTTAAGAAGCAATCTAACTGCTTTTCCTAAGACAAATACACCCGTTTCAATGATATTTTTCCGATATCAGCAGGCACGCTCGCAACCGTAATATTGCTTTATGGTGACTATTTTACGCCTAGTTTTAGTTAATATATAGTCAAAATATATGTTAATATTTCTGGTCATGACATTTAAATGATCACTCGATGAGAATCTCTTCTGAAAAGAAATGTTTGACGAATGAAACTGCTTTATTTTTCTGAATAAAAATCGGCAGTTATACTGTCCGGTAAACGTAAACAACAACTTTTTGCCATCCAATAGGAACGAGGCTAGAACGCGCTCTGCGTTAAAGACCGAGAGTTTTCGAATGATGTTCATTGTGTGACGTAGTGTTTAAAAAGGTCTATAGACATTGAAATATTACAATGCTGTCATTGTGAGACAAACAAGTATGGACTTTGCAAATATTACAATTTTCTCAATGTAAGACATACATGTATGGACATTGAAAATAATACAGTTTTCTCATTATAGTACATACATGTATGGGCATTGAAAATAATACAATTTTATCATTGTAAGACACATGTATGGACATTGAAAATAATACAATTTTCCCATTGTAAGACCTACATTAATGGACATTGAAAACAATACATTTTTTTCTTTGTAAGACACAGTTATGGACATTGAAAATAATACAATTTTATCATTGAAAGACAGACATGTATGGACATTGACAATCATACAATTTTATCATGGTAAGACATTGTAAGACACATGCATGGACATTGGAATAATACAATTTTCTCATTGTAAGACAGACATATATGGGCATTGAAAATAATACAATTTTATCATTGTAAGACACATGTATGGACATAGAAAATAATACAATTTTCTCATTGTAAGACAGACATATATGGGCATAGAAAATAATACAATTTTATCATTGTAAGACACATGTATGGACATTGAAAATAATACAATTTTCTCATTGTAATACATACATGTAGGGGCATTGAAAATAATACAATTTTATCATTGAAATACATACGTATAGACCACACACTAATAATCATCCAGAACCTCTTGGTCTGTAACGCAGAGTACGTTCTAGGCTTGCACCTATTGGATGGCAGAATACTGTTGTTTATGTTTATCGGATGGTAAAATTGCCGATGTCTTTTCAGGAAAAATAAAGCATTTTCATTCGTCAAAAGTTTCTTTTCAGAAATAATTTTCATCAAGTGATCATTCATTTGTCAAAACCAAAAATATTAACACATATTTTGACTATATACTAGCTAAAATTATGGTTGCGCACGTGCCTGCTGATATTGGAAAAATATTGTTGAAACATTTGTATTAGGAAAAGCTGTCAAATTGCTTCTTAAAGCTGTATTGTTAAACGCTAGGTAAAATTTATGAGTGAATATTGACGAAAAAGAATGTATTATCCCAGGAAGGGAGAGCATATAGTCGCCACTTTGTCTGTCCATCTGTCACACTTTTTAGCTCACCTGAGCTCTGCTCTGGATGAGCTATTGTGATCACTTTTCGTCCGTCGTCCGTCCGTGCGTGCGTCCGTCCGTCCGTTAACATTTTCAAACGACTTCTCCTCTGAAACCGCTGAGCCAATTTTGCTCAAATTTCATATGGAGCCTCCTTAGGGTGGGGGAACGAAAAATTGCTAAAATGGTTGCGGTCCGATGACCAAGATGGCCGCCACGCCCATATATGGTAAAAACCTTTAAAAATCTTCTCCTCCAGAACCGAGAATGCCTTGGGGCTGAACCTTTGCAGGAATCATCGGGGACGGGAGGTCTACCAAATTTGCTAAAAGAATTGTCGTACGTTGACGTTTGACCTTTTTACGGCAAGGTCAAGTTTGCTTCCCTATGCATTTGTATGGGAAAAACCTTTAAAAATCTTCTTCTCCAAAACCGAGCATGCCTTATGGCTGAATCTTTGCATATCTCTTGGGGAACAGGAGAGCTACCAAAATTGCTTAAATAATGGTCGTACATTGACATTTGACCTTTTTACGGTAAGGTCAATTTTGCTTCCTTATGCATTTGTATGGGACAAATGTTCAGAATTTCAAACAACTTCTCCTCTGGAGCCTCTGGGCCAATTTTGCTCAAATTTCATATGGAGCCTTCTTAGCGTGGGGGAACGAAAAATTGCTAAAATGGTCGCGGTCCGTTGACCAAGATGCCGTGTTGACATTTGACCTTTTTACGTCAAGGTCAAGTTTGCTTCCCTATGCATTTGTATGGGAAAAACCTTCAAAAATCTTCTTCTCCAAAACCGAGCATGCCTTTTGGCTGAATCTTTGCATATATCTTTGGGAACAGGAGGGCTACTAAAATTGGTAAAATAATGGTCGTACATTGACATTTGACCTTTTTACGGTAAGGTCAATTTTGCTTCCTTATGCATTTGTATGGGAAAAATGTTCAGAATTTCAAACAACTTCTCCTCTGGAGCCTCTGGGCCAGTTTTGCTCAAATTTCATATGGAGCCTCCTTAGATAGGGGGAACAAAAGATTGCTAAAATGGTCACGGTTTGTTGACCAAGATGGGCGCCATGCCCATATATGGTAAAAACCTTTATAAATCTTCTTCTCTAGAACCAAGGATGCTTTGGGGCTGAATGTTTGCATAAATCATTGGGGACAGGGGGTCTACCAAAGTTGCTAAAATAATGGTCATACATTGACATTTGACCTTTTTACTGCAAGGTCAAGTTTGCTTCCTTATGCATTTGCATGGGAAAAAACATTTAAAAATCTTTTCTCCAAAACCGAGGATGGCTTGTGGCTTAATCTTTGCATATATCATCTGGAATGGGCGGTCAACCAAAGTTGCTAAAATAATTGTCATACATTGACATTTAACCTTTTTACGGCGAGGTCAAGTTTGCTTCTGTATGCATTTGTATGGGCCCCATACTTTTGTATGGAAAAAATGTTGATAATTTCAAATGGCTTTTCCTCTGAAGCCTCCGGGCCAGTGTTGCTCAAATTTCATGCGGAGCCTCCGTGGGCAGGAGAATGAAAGATTGCTAAAATGGGTATGGTCCATTGATCAAAATGGCTGCCATGCCCATATATGGTAAAAACCTTTAAAAATCTTCTTCTCCATAACCAAATAAGCCCTGGGTCCTAATCTTTGCACAAATTACGGGGGACAGGAGATCTACCAAAATTGCTCAAATGATGGTTCTATGTTGACATTTGACCTTTTAGCCTCCAAGGTCAAATTTGCTTCCCTGTTTGTGTGGGCCATATACATTTATATTGAAAGTATCGAAGTAACTTGTAGATCAACAGTAGTTAAAATTGTTCTGATTGGAAATCTAAGATGGCCATCATCTGGTTTATATTTATAATATTTCCCTGCCACTGTGCTGTTTACATGTATAAAATCATGATTCTTCAGAAACCACTTAGCCAATTTCCACCAAATTTCACATTGATCCTTCTGTTGAAATGTGATTGATAGTTTATTCAAATGATCGTGCTCCATTGACTGTCAGGCCCATATATTCTTCTTCAAAACTAAGAACTGCTCAAATGATGATATTTTCATTAGTTGCAATGATAGGATTGGAAAAATGTTGCATAACATCTGCATGTCTGCAGTGGCTATGTCACTCAGGTGAGCGAACCGTGGCCCGTGGGCCTCTTGTGTTTTTATGCTCCCCGAAGGGAGAGCATAAAGTTGCTGTGTTGTCGGTCCATCCCTCTGTTACACTTTTGTCAGGAGCATATCTCTAGAAGTATTGAAGGTAATTTAATGAAACTGCAGGGCCATGAGGGGAATTGCAGAATGCAAGAACCATAACCCTGTCACCAGTGTTTAAGGAGTTACTTCCCTTCTTAATTTTTGCAATAAAAAGCTTGTCCGGAGCATATCTCTAAAAGTATCAAAGGTAATTTAATGAAACTTGATACACTGGTAGAGGGCCATAAGGGGAATCGCAGAATGCAAGAACCATAACCATATCACCAGTATTTACAGAGTTGCTTCCCTTCTTAAGTTTTGCAATAAAAAGCTTGTCTGGAGCATATCTGTGAAAGTATAGAAGGGAATTAAATGAAACTTGATACATTGATAGACAGACATCAGAGGAAGTGCAGAGTGCATGAACCGTAATTCTATCACAAGTAATTGCAGAGTTATTTTCCTTCTTAATTTTTACAATAGTAAGCATGTCCTGTGCATGTCTCTAAAAGTATTGAAGATAGATAAATGAAACTTGATACAGTGATAGAGGACTATGAGGGGAAGTGCAGAATGCAAGAACAATAACCTATTTTCAGTAGTTATTGAGTTATTTCCCTTCCTAATTTTTGCAATATTAAATTTGTCTGGGGCATATCTCTGAAAGTAAAAAAGAGAATCAAATGAAACTTGATACATTGAGAGACGGCCATCAGAGATAGCGCAGAGTGCAAGAACAGTAACTCTGTTACAAGTAACTCAGTAGAGTTACTTCCCGTCTTAATTTTTGCAATAATAAGCTTGTCTGTAGCATATCTCTTAAAGTATTTTACTCTTTCACTAACATAACCCTCCCACTACTGTGCATCTTCCTGGAGCATCCTTAAGTCTCACGGATTCTCTTGTTCTTATTGCAAGACAGACATGTATGGACATTGACAATAATACAATATTCCCATTTTATGACAGACATATATGGACATTGACAATAATACAATTTTCTCATTGTAAGACAGACATGTATGGACATTTTCAGTAATACAATTTTCTCATTGCAAGACAGACATGTATGGGTATTGACAATAATACACTTTTCTCATTTAAGACAGACATGTATAGACATGGACAATAATAGAATTTGCTCATTGTAAGACAGGCATGAATGAACATGGACAATAATACAATTTTCTCATTGTAAGACACATTTATGGACATTGAAAATAATATAATTTTCTCATTGTAAGGCAGGCATGTATGGACATTGACAATAATACAACTTTCTCATTGTAAGACAGACATATATGGAAATTGACAATAATACAATTTTCTTATTGTAAGATAGACATGTATGGACATGTATGGACATTGATAATAATTCAATTTTCTTATTGTAATACAGATTTGTATGGACATTGACAATAATACCTATTTGTCTTTGTCCTTATCTTTCTATTTACTACAATCAGAAACTCACAAAACTTCGTGCAGTTTTACTCCTGAAAGCATCAAGCAAAATTAAAGCAGACATATTTCTTAACATTTTTATTATTTTTCAGAAAAAAAAGTTATTATTTTTCAGAGAAAATAAGGTGACTATTATGTGACTCTTTGCTTGGTAGACGTCTAAATTTATATGAAATGTCAAGCCTTAATATATCACCAAGCAAAGTTTGGGAGGGTGTATATGTGAGTTATCATGTCTTTTTGTCATTCTCTGTGTTGGTCATGCATCTGTCCGAGCTTGTGACTCAAACTACTTCTACAGTTTTTATAAGATTTTAAATTTTCATAAAACTTCATAGAAATTATCAATTTGATGTATTAGTGTGTGACAGTAAACATTTTTTGCTGAGGGTTATCTGCTCTTGGAACTTAATCCAATATGTTCAACTCTGTATTGAGTTAATGTTTTACAGGGTTATCTGCCCTTTGCACATTGCCCATTTAATTGTGTACAAGTGGTGCTGTGACCAGTGGCACTGTCTGGGTATTAATCAAATTTAATGGTAGCTCTAGTTGTCTCTTAAAAAATACATAAAAATCAAAATGTGGTCTGCTGCAGTTTGTGATTGGCATTTTAAGGGTTAATCAGTTTGCTACAGTACACAGCATACATGAATATAACCAGTTAGATCGGCTAACCAGTGCAGTCTATGTGCCTAGAAAAGTCTCTGACCATTTTCTTCATATTTAGATATCCAAGGGTCCTAGGCTTCATCAGGCAGACAGGGAAGACTGATCAAATTGTGTGGATGTGCAGGCTGACCTTAGCCTTCACTGGGCTCACATGTCCAAAGGTACATTATCTGACATTGGGGCACAAATGATGTCATTACTATTCAAACCTCTACAAATTATTTATAAATAAATATATACCCTATCCATTATAGATATTGCAAGCAGTTAAAGCTGCTTATTCTTGTTTGTTCTGTCTAGCTCTTTTGTTCTTACTTTCTAGCTCACTGGCGCCGCCAACCTACCAAGCTACTCTGTTGACTGTTCCAATATAGGGATAGGCACTCTCTCAGGAGAACCAATCTTTCTTAAGAAGATGAAAGAAGAAGTCATTCTAACAGCAAAAATAGATCTACAGGTATGGTAACAGACAAGTTCAGTAAAATAGTGCATCTGGTTGGGCAGAAACATGTAAAAAGTAAGGATGTTACCAAATATTATGCATGATATGTTACACTGTAATAGACTGGTAATAGTATCATTTGCTATCATAATCTGACTTGTACAGACTTTATGTATCATGTCTATCTCTTTGTTCTGACTAGAACAGGCTTTATGTATCATGTCTATCGCTTTAGCTCGCCTGTACAAAGTACAAGGAGAGCTATTGTAGTTACCCCGGTCGTCCGTGTTTGCGTTCCCGTTATGATTCCCCTTCCGGTTACACTGCATTTAAGTTTTGCAAATGCTTATATCTCAGTGTCACTTATCACAGAGCATTCATATTTGGAACGGGTACCTGGGAGGGTCTTCTGAGATTCCAAAAGAATACACACACCTGGGTTCATGCCTGGGGGTGGGACTTGGGGTCAAAATTTAGGACATCTTTGAAATATGTTACATGCATTTCCATTATGCTAACAAGTTGTAGACACAGCGGGTTACACATCTGCCTTCTATGTGACATTGGTTCAAGTGTCAAAGAGTGAAGGTCATGATGACCTACATTTCATGGTCCAGTGATTTTACCTTATATCTTGACGACTATTTGTTGGAGAAATGTCATACCTGGGATATTAGTTTCATGTGGCCCGATGATTGACCTCAAAATATATCTAGGTCATTGTGAGCTATATTTCATGGTTCAGTGATTTTGCCTTATATCTTGAATACTATTTGATGGAGAAACATCATACCTGGATTTTAAGTTCCATCTGACCCAGTGATTGACACAAAAATATATGTAGGTCAGTGTGACCTACATTTCATGGTTCAATGATTTTGCTTTATAACTGAAAAACTATATGATGGGGAAATGACATACCTTGAATATAAGTTCCATGTGACCCTAGATTGACCTAATAATATGAGGGTCATTCAATATATAATGCAACTTACCTAATATTGTCTTAAGTATGGAATCAGTCACTTTCAAAATTGACATGTAGATACTTCAATATAAATGCAATTAGCACATAACGTCACGCGACGGCTTTTATAATGATGTTATCATACCATGACGTTATATGACGTCACTGTAAGCGTCGTGGCCGCGGTCACATCTCGGGATCAGAGTAGTTACATAAAAATTGAATGTCAGCGTAATAAAACAGCAAAGGAAATATTTAGTGCATTACAGGAAGCTTGCAGCACATATGCTCTATCATACTCTCAAGTTACAAGATGGGTGAATGAGTTCAAGAATGGCAGGGAGTGCGTTCAAGATGCCCACCGAGCAGGTAGAACTGTGACGGCTACGGACAGTTATAATACTGAACAGTTAAAAAGGTTGTTGAAATCTGATAGAAGGATTACGCGCGAAGAAATGGCTCAGGAGTTGGAAATAAGTGTCGGGTCAGTTCATACTATTCTGTGCAACCATTTGAAGATGAGAAAGGTTTCGGCTAGGTGGGTGCCACATCGCTTGACGTCGGATCAAGCAGAATGTCATTTGGAAGTGGCCACTCATCTCCTTTCACAGTTTGATTCGGAAGGATAAGACTTTTTATCAAGAATTGTTGCAATTGACGAAATGTGGGTGAGGTCGTATGAACCGGAACGGAAGAGACAGTCAGCCGTGTGGCACACACCAAGCTCCCCGAGGCCAGCTAAGTATAGAACTCAGTCTAAACTTAAGATGTTAATGATTTTTGCCTACGATAGACATGGAATTCTCACTAGTCACAAGGTCGAGCAGTGGTAAAACCATTAATCGGAAATACTATGAGGAGTATATTAAAAAAACACTAAGACAAGCGATCTGTAGGAAGAGATGTGAAGCTTTTGGCAGCCAGCCCAATAATTCTGCATGACAATGCAACACTGCAAGGCGCGAATGGGATGACTTCATTGCTAGGGTGGTACGAGTGGGAAATGTTGGACCACCCCCCTTATTCCCCGGACATAAGTCCCTGCAACTTTGACCTTTTCCTCAAAGTAAAGGAAGATATGAGGGGTATTCGTTATAACAATTTTGAGGAGCTTGAATCCGCCGTGGCCACGAGGGTGAATGTACTTGAGAACGGTTGCCTAGCAACAGGTATAGATGACCTGCCAAAGAGGTGGAAGTCTGTCATTGACCTCAAGGGATATTACTTTGAAGGAATGTAGAATGGTAACAATTTTAAAATATTTATTACGGAAATTGTTTAATAGGTTGCATTATATATTGAATGACCCTTGTATATCCAGGTCAGTGTAACCCATATTTCATGGTACAGTGAATTTGAATATCTTGAATACAATTTGATGGAGAAATGTCATACCTGGAATATAAGTTTTATGTGACCAGAGGACTGACATAAGAATATATCTAGGTCAGTGTGACCTATATTTCATGGTTCATTGATTTTGCCCTATAACTCAAAGACTATTTGAAAGAGAAATGTCATACCTGGAATAAAAGTTCAATGTGACCTGATGGTTGACCTCAAAATATGTCTAGGTCAGTGTGACCTATATTGCATGGATACACTCACTTCAACAACCACTGTTCAGATCTTATTGGGGTGTAATGAAGGAGAAGAAAAGAAACCGCGGCATTAGATCCCTTTATGCAAGTTTTACAGCACTTAGCAGAAAGAGCTTACTTGACAGAAAAAGGGGAGATTTATCATAGAAAAGTTTATTGAAGGCATTGACAATAAAGAATGTGAGAATTATTAACAACTCAACCTCTATCTTTGCTGATAAACAGAAAGTGGGCTAATTCATATAATCAAAGCACTAGAAGTAATAAGTTAAATCAGCAAGACAATATTCCATTGTTCAGTCGAGATCCCCCTTACAACCTGATAGGGCAGCAATGTAACCAAAACTTTGGAAATGTTGATATCAGTTCACAGCAGAGTACAGTATAAAAGACACAGGGTAATAATAATCACCCAAATCCGTTAAGTTCCGTACTTCAGGCTGTTCAGTACAACAAGATATTACAACAAACAAGGATCAAACCACGATCAAAGTACCAAAGGTAATGCTGTAAATTGCAAATATCTTAACAACACAGACGACTTGAATACCAATTCCTTAACTGACACTGTCAGAATAACAATCAAAGTACTGATAGTACTGAGACATGTAAACCTCCTTACAGGTGTGCTTGTGAGATACAGAGGGCTGCATGTGATGATAATAAACTGAATTTCTGTTTATCATATGAGACATCAAGCTCTAAATTTGATAGGGAGAGAAATGACTTTGGAGAAGCTAATGCCTCTCATAACCCAGAAACAAGTAATTTCATAAGCAGTAAGAGGGGCACTTTAAACCAGCCACTTACAATTAGCAGTGTGTCAAATGCTTGCTGGCATTTTCATGCAAAAATAGATGGCTTCCAAATTCCCTTTTTATTATGCCCCCAACTTCGAAGAAGTTGGAGGGGCATATTGCTTCTGGGGTGTTCGTCCGTCCAGCTGTCCATCAGTCCGTCTGTTCGTCCATCTGTTTGTCACGCTTTTGATGCATAGCATAACTCAAGAACTGTGCATGCTACTGTTTTGAAATTTCTTATATATATATATTCCTCATAAAAAAATAGCTGACACATATTTTTTTTTCGGCAGGATTATGCCCCTTTCCTGAGTTATGGCCCTTTGAAATATGGATGCAATCTTGTCAGTAAAATGTCTCAAAAACTGTTGAAGCTAGAATCTTGAAACTTGATGAATAGACTGGTAGTGATGAGTAAACAACTTGATTAACTTTTGAATAAATTCTGAAAAATACTTGGTCCTTTGTAATTTTGGGCATTTTTACCTTGTCAGCAAAATATCTCAAAAACTGTTGGAGCTAAATTACCTTTTGAGTAAATACTAAAAAATATTTTATGAATTATTGCTTTTTGTAAATTTGTGCATTTTTCCCTTGTCAGCAAAATATCTCAAAAACTATTGAAGCTAGAGCCTTGAAACTTAATGACTAGTTTGGTAGTGATGAATAGATGGTCTGATTAACTTTTGAATAAATTCTGAAAAATACTTCATGAGTTATGGCCCTTTGTAATTTTGGGCATTTTACCTTGTCAGCAAAATATCTCAAAAACTGTTGGAGCTAGAGCCTTGAAACTTGGTGAATTGATTGGTAATGAAAAGTAGATGACCTGATTAACTTTTGAATAAATTTTAAAAAATATTTCATGAGAAGTGGCCCATTGTAAATTTTGGCATTTTTCCCTTGTCAGCAAAATATCTCAAAAAACTGTTGAAGCTAGAACCTTTAAACTTTATGAATAGATTGGTAGTGATGAGTAGATGACGTGATTAACTTTTGAATAAATTCTAAAAAAAAAAACTTCATGAGTTATGGCCCTTTGTAATTTTGGGCATTTTTACTTTCTCAGCAAAATATTTCAAAAACTGTTGTAGCTAGAGCCTTGAAACTAAATGAATTAATTGGTAATGATGAGTAGATGATCTGATTAATTTTTGAATAAATTCTGAAAAATATTTCATGAGAAATGGCCCTTTGTAAATTTGGGCTTTTTTCCCTTGTCAACAAAATATCTCAAAAACTATTGAAGCTAGAGCCTTGAAACTTGATGAATAGATTGGCAGTGATGAGTAGATGCTCTTTGTAGACTGGACCATTTTTACCTTGTATTTTCTTTTTTAACTGCACAATACATTAACCTGTGGATAATGTGCTATATTCTATTCTGCCCATACCTTCCACAGAAAAAATGACAGTAACGTCGTCCTATACAGTCTTCTTAGGCAGTCACCTGTGTGACATATTCCTCCTGCTCTTTTGATCATGTGTCAGTTTCTTTTCTGTGGATGAGAAAGTAAACATGGATTTTTTTCTCTGGGCGAAAGAAATCTATATTTTCTTCCTTTTTTTTCGGTTGAAATTATATTCTTTGTTCTTTCTCATGTTCCTTTGCCATGCCTTTCGCTTTTCATACTATCTTTTGTTGAAAACCATTTTTTGTTTTCTTGAACATTATCCTTCGCTCGTTCGTTGTAATGAGTTTTCTCGACTTTCATGACTGTTCGTCGTGGTGAATGTGGTCATATAAAATCGCATTGGTATAATCATAATACATGCATTAAATGTTCTCTTTGTTCCAGGGAATCAACATGCTCCATGTGTAGCTTCTGGTTGGATTCAACCTGGAAACTTGCTGAGAAAAGAAGAACTTACGCTTCTAGAAAGTGGGTCAATGTCTAAAAAGAAGAAGATAACCCAAGCCATGTCTGATTCATCAGACGAAGAGAAAAATAATGGGAACACTACCTCACATGGCCCTGCTGCCCGGGGGAAGACCCATAAAGGTGGCAACTCGGTCAGCCAACCACCTGTCAACCAACCACCGGTCAACCAGCCACCGGCCACGCACCCAATGGACATGAAGACATCACAGACCGGCCACGGGTCATCACCAGTCACTGGTCAAGGGTCACAGGCCACCGGTCAAATGGGCATTACACAAGAATTTTCTAGTCAATCACTGGTCACCAGCCATCCAGCCACTGGTCATTGGACTTAGAAAATTTCAACACAGGGGAAAATCAATATTCACCGGTAACCGGTCATCGGTCAACTGGCCACCAGTCACCAGTCATCAGACTTTATATCAACCTGTAATTAGTGAAACTCATGCGATGGGCATGGAGTTCTCTAATAACCCAGCTAGCTCAAAAAGAGTCTTACTTCCTCTGGAACCGGACTTTAGTAATATGTCCGATCCCAGTGTTATCCTGGAACCGCCCAATAACAACTGGAGATCTGACAACAGACAAGCACAGACTTTCCTCTCTGGACGTATTTCCAGGAGGGATCAGTCTAGAAATAAACATAAATCCAAGAAGAGGAGGAGATGTAGATCATCCTCTACATCCTCCTGTTCAAGATCTGCATCTTCTGACTTTCACAAAAGAAGCAGAAAATCAAAAGATCCAAACATTCCCACAAGAAGAGGAGAAGAAGATATACATCTTCTTTTTCTTCTTCTTCTTTATCTGATAATCAGTCACATGATTATTGCAGATACAAAAGTAGACATAGTCCGCAGGCTGCACAGAATCCTAGCATACTACAGCCTGCAGAAATAACTAATGTCCAGACAATACCACAACATGAACAGACTTTGCAACGCTCTACAAAGGACTCCGGTTCAGATTCAGAAATGGAAACCTGGTCCTTTGATAGAGCAATCAATGAAGTTTTCAGGCTTTCCTCCCTGACCCTCTGTGCATCGTGACGGGGAGAATAAAAAAAAAAAAAAAAATACTCTTTAGCTATGGGTGTTTTTTATTTTTTCAACCAGAGAGTACAGATATTTTGATTTCTCCAAAAAAAAAAAAAAGTTTTCAGGCTTTTGCCTCTGGAGTTATGCCCAAGGCCAACCGAGGAGCATACTCCGGCAAAGCCTTTATCTGGCATTGAACGTCTAATGGAGTCGCATGCGACTCTATTATCCTGGAGTACTCAGTTCTCGATAGTTTATCAATGAGAATATCACTAAACTGCATTACGGCAAGGACTCAAATACCTGCTACAGTTACGAGATACTTGCATCATTTTACTTTCCATTCGCAATAAATTTCAGTCATCTTGACACATTTACGGTTGATCAGATACAATAAAGTTTATGAGGTCACACTGAACCAATGAAAAACAGCGTATTATGTTCTCGATAGGAATTTTCCATGACGTCATACTCTGGCATGAAACCTTGAAGGTAGAAACAAGGTATGGTGGCTTACATGTGACGTTCTGCTGAACATTACCGACGCAGAAAAAATAGATGTAATATTTTGCTGTGCATGACAGATATCTTTGAAGGTAGCTTTACATAAAAAAATGACAATTATTTAACACTTACAACTTACCCCTTTATGACAACTGCCGTAAAAATAAATAAAATTGATGCAGAATCGAACAAAACATGACGATTTCAAAGCATTTAATATTAGCCAAATTACCTTTGAATTCCTGGTCGATTCATGCAGATTCTGTCATGTGACAAGCTTTATTTTACTCAGCCAATCCATTATGAATGCATTTTGTGGTTGCAGTCTGGACACGATTTTTTTATTTAGTTCAGTGAAAGTCACAGGATAAACTTAACAGTTAATTAAATAGTTATTAACACTTAAATTCTTAACAACTGAAACACTAACTTCAACAACAAATACACAGCATTGTTTCCTCAGAGATTGTTTCCATGATAATTTTTAACAAAGGGCATTTAAATGGTGTGTTCTTTCTCACAACACGAACAGGAGTATAGTACTTAAGATGCACCCAATATCCACAAATGTCACAGCTTGCCCATTGAGTAAATGATATCTGAAGTGCTTCTCTAGACTGTGCATAAAAACGTTTACACACACAACATTTAACCTGATCGGGTATTTGTGATTTGAATTCTTCTTCTGACTCCAACTCTGAGGATGATGATAACAGATTAATATGAGATGGTCCAGGCTGAGGAAAATAAAGCTTGTCTGACTTGGATTGCTTAGTGATCTTTTTGGCTTTCTTAGCAGAGTGCTTCAGTGCTTTCCTACTGGGGGAGAGGGTTGAAGCAGTGTTCTTTTGTTTAGTTGTTTGCTTCTGTTTGCTACCTTTAGATTCTTCCATGTATTTCTTAATTTTATTAACAGTTTCTGTTTCAGTTACTGCCTTACCACCTACAACAGAATTAATATTTCTTCTCTTAGCTTTTGTTACTTTTTTATTCACATCACCACCAACTTTCTCAAAGAAATGCTCTACCTGTTCAACTGATGTCGAGATATTTCTGTTGTTATTCTTCTGTTCACTCTCGATTACCGGCTTTGTAGGATTTTCAACTTTTGTAACAATTTCAGTTTTGCTATTCATATGAGTAGGACCTTCAGCTGTTGTATCTTGATAATCTTCATTGACATAGAGTGTTGATGGGGCGATCTTAGCTTGCAATAAAGATATCATTTCAGATGGTTCTTTCACAGGAAAGATGCCTGCTTTATCAAAGGCTGAACGGAGGTTTCAGGGAGATAGTGCTGCTGTGTATGCTTTGCAGGCAAGTCTGCACACATCATACTTGGTGACAACTGCCTTGATTTCGTGAAAACGCCTGACATTCCTGGTTATACTTAATCTGGAAAGGGCCAAAACACCCAACATCCATAGGCTGAAGTATATGTGAGCAGTGCGAAGGAAGTACAAATAAGATGATGTTGTTCATATTTGCCCACTCAATAAGTTCTATTGAAAAGTGACTTTTATGTCCATCATACAACACTAAAATTGGTTGAGACTCATCCCTACCTTGAACATATTTTAAGAAATGCTACTGAAGATATGTTCTAAATACATCATTGTTTGACCAGCCGAACTGTGTGACAGTACCATCAGCACCGTAGATTTTCCCTTCCATTAGGTCGGGTAGCATCCGCTGGCCTAGGAAAATAAAATATGGTGGAATTTGACTCCCCAATGCATTACCAGCCCCAATAACGGTCATGGTTTTAGTTCTTTCTCCCATAACAGTCTGTGGATGATATCCCTTTCCTGCAACTACATTCTGGGGCCTATACTCAGTGTTTATCCCTTTCTCGTCTATATTGTAAATGTGCTGCAGTTTGTCTTTTAGGTCATATTTCAACATGATTTTATTTAATTCTACAAAGTAATTGTTTAATGATTCTTTTGATGCACTTTTTGCTCGCTGCTCAGACAGACTGGAGGGTTTTACAACTCTTAATTCTGGCCACCGTCCAATGAAACTATAAAACCAGTTCATGGTAAACACTTTCTCATCCTTATCTCGTTTACTCAGGTGTTTTGCATAATCAGTGGCCATATTTAAAATTTCTGCTCTTGTATACCCATACCCAACGTAAGCCTTTTCTTTTATATGTTCCACTAACTTGGCTTCTTCAAGTTGATTGAGCACTGGGGCTGGTCCAGATGAAGTGGTATCCATGGAATCCTATTATCGACCCTATCTTGCAAGGTAGTAAGTGGAACACCATACAACTTTGCTGCCCTATACACTGGAACCTTGTCCTCCATACACGCCTTGTATGCTGACGTCAGCTGAGTTGAGGAATACTGCCTCAGCTTGGCTCTTTGGCTGAGAGAAGTAAGCTGAAGAGAGAAAAGTGAGAATTTACATTTTGGAATAGAAATTTTCAGACTTATTCTAATTATATATTAAATATATGAATGATTATGAATAAAATGTTTTATTCGTATTCACAAACCCATTTAGTTACTGTAAAAACAACAACAACAAACACTTATCAAACAGTGCTAAATACATTTGTCAAGATCATGGCCAAAACTCTTTCTGTTAATTATAATGCTGCAACACTTTCATGACTGTATATTAATTGTGTCTTTATGCATAAATGTTATACTTTAAGTGTGTACATTTGAGGCTGTTCATGGAAACATGTGTAGAAAATTAATGCAAATTAAAATTGTTAACATAGAAATCGTAAGAATGATGGTACTTTTAAGCTTCTGTACTTTTTTTTTTTTGAGCTTAATCCCGCCAAAATGTCATCGGCTATTTTTAGTAACGGGAAGCTTCTGCAAACACAGAGTAGCGTCGGTAGCAACAGATATTTCTTTAGGAAATTATAGATGATAGAAGTCAAAGAAAATTTGGTAATAGTGAAAAACAGGTAGAAAAACATGAAAATAAAGTAAGGATTGATTTCTTACCTTTACTCGAAACATTTTCTTCAACAAATCTTTGATAATCGCTAGCTGTCAAACAGTCGACACTTCCGTATTTACATTTGGCTGTGTTACGTCAAAATCTCGGAAAAAGCATGTGACAAAGAGAGCTATCGAGAATAAGGGTATGTCAAGAACATAATACAGGACGATACTAGTATTGCCACAATCCAAACTTGTTGAAAACACTGCCAGATTTCTCCAAAGTAAAATCGATACGGAGAAATGTGGCAGAGATTGGATATGCTCACAAAATTTAGTATCTTCCCTGACACAGACTAAATTCTATAAGAGCCAGAGTCAGTATTTCCTGACAGATAACATTCCTTCGTTAGAATCAGAAGCTTCCCTCTGGACTTATCCAGCAAGGGAAAATGCTCCATTCCAATGAAAAACATTGAAATGTGGGAAAAAAGAGCCCGCAAACTCATTGTGATAAACTCGCATATGGACCTATTCTCCTGCAGCTTACTTATGCATGCAGCAACAGACAATGTCCATGCCAGCTTTTTCAAGACTGCTGGAAGCCGTAGCTAAATCTATAAAACATGCTATGGCTATGTCTACGATTTTAGCTACCGAAATTTTCCAAGCTAGATGTGATGCGGTGCTGGCCACGTCTAAGATTTTATTGGACAATTCAAACCATGAGTTGCCAAACGTTCCAATAAATTCTACAACCCTATTTGGTAACAAAATTAAGGAAGTTGCCAAGGCAATTTTGAAGCCCAGCAACAAAGGTTCTTGGCAACTTCCTCCGTTGCCACTACTATACAACAGCAACAAAAAGTGACTTATCTGACTCCTCCGGTCTTTAAAAGACCGAAGCAGCCGACTAAACCTTCTAGGCCTCAACAAACGCAGTCGTATAGGCCTAAGAGTCAGACACAGTCATATTCATCAAATAGAAAGGAATATGCTAAGAGAAGTGGGAATCAGAAACAGTTCCCCTCCTCTAAGCAAGCCTCATCTTCCACAAAATTTTGAAGTCCAACCCTTTCCACTGCCAGTCCTACCACGTCCAGACATTCCAGTGGAAGGAAGGTTGGCCCATTTTGTGGAACAATGGGAAGAATTGACAGACAACAAGTAGATCCTCTCTATTGTCCGAAATGGGTTCAAGATCCCTTTCAAGTCAGTAGCTCCCCTATCAGTTGTTCCGATAAAGCTGTCAATCTTCCTCCCCGTTATTGCGAGAAGAAATCACAGAACTTTTCAAGAAACGGGCAGTGGAAAGGGTTTGGAATCCGGGAACTCTCGTTTTTTATTCCCGGCTATTCCTAGTACCGAAAGAGAATGGAAAGTTACGCCCAGTAATAGACCTTTCCTTACTAAATCAGTATATAAACAAACAGCATTTCAAGATGGAGACAGTCAAATGAGTATGACAGTCGATAATGGCCATGACTGGGCTGTCTCCATAGATCTGACGGAAGCATATCTTCATATTCTGATACATCTGATGTCCAGAAAATACCTGCGATTCGTCTACAATGATCGGGTATTTCAGTTTACGGCTTTACCATTCGGAATGTCCCTAAATGCATGGGTTTTCACAAAATTAATGACTGTAATAGCAACACACTTATGACTATGTGCCGTATCTCTCTTCCCATACCTAGACAATTGGCTGATAAGAGATCTGATTCGCAATTGACTTATGTCTTATACAAAATACACTCTTCAGGGGGTACAAAATCTGGGTATCATACCAAGTCTAAAGAAGTCAGATTTGATACCAACACAACAATTCACATTTATAGGCATAGAATTTTTAACTCAACAGAAAATAGTCAGAGTACCAGCGGACCAAGTAAAAACTCTTATTCTGACCATCAAAACAATTCTCTCTCACAAAAGCTCATTTGGTGTGCACTTGTCTCATTCACCTCAATGAGGCAATTTTAACAAGTACCCACAATACAGGTTTCTATAGAGAAATGAAAAAACACCCCTTAATTATCCTCATTATCAAATCTTTATTCTGTTATTGTTCTGCAGATCACAATCTTTCTCATTATAAATTAAATTACTCCCAAACTTCACTCTACATATATGTCTGGAGGCTTTCCATATTTGCAGGTTCAGGCTAAGTACTACCATTATTCAAATGGCTTATTTTAGCACATATGAGATACAAAATGTTTTGTCTAATATAGGATAGTTTAGTAAGAGTGGGTAAGGTAAAACAGTGACTTGCTGGCATGGTAAGAAAACAATAAGTAATGGATGGTGTCAAAAAATTTTAATGACAAGCGTAGCCGCGATGTCTTGTCCCCACTCTTTTTTTTTGTTTGTCTGTGCCAATTTTTCTGTTCTGTTACAAGTGTTTTCTTCTTTCAACAAGCTAAAAAATCTTTATTTTGTGATTGTTCTCTTTGTGACGCTATAAAAGATATAGTAGAGGAGATGAAAGTGAAGAACAGGGGAGAAAGAAAAAAATGCATGGAGGTGTAGAAATGAGATAGTAAAGGAGGTGAAAGTGGGGGACAGGGAAGAAAGAAGAACAGGAATGAAAGTGAAGAAACAGATGAAATAACATTCCCCCTCAACTCTTACATGCTGTAAGGATAGCAGGCCTTGCCCAACTGTAAGCCAATATCAGTTGGATGCCCACAAGATACATGACACCTTTGCTTCACCCAACCACCAGATAGGCTCAAGGGATATACTGCTTCAAACAGGCTACACTGATGCAAACGCTGATGCCAAAGCTGAAGCTGACACTGATGCAAATGGGATCCTCACCAAAAACAATATGTCCCACTCCCCTTGTTGGGTGGACATAATAAACCAGCTATGGTATCTTGTCTACCTTGCCAAACCCACCAATTCTAACAAATATCGAAACTGTATTGTGTATCTCATTGACTTTGTTAGCATGCACATAGCTTGAACTTACCCAAACAAGAATCCAAAGTGTAGGCGGTGGTAGTAGGCAGGGGGGGACAAGATAAACTAGCTATGGTATCTTGTCCCCCAACATTTCTATGCGAACCCATTTTCAGTAAATTTCACATTCTGTATCTCCAGTGCTGACCATAACCATCAATATCTTAACTGAACAAAATGCAGGGTGATGACTGTAGGGGTGGGGACAAGATAAACCAGGTATGGTATCTTGTCCACCCCACCTCACTATACTCATCATTATTATCCTACCCATATATGGTATAAATAAATGACAATGAAAAACGTGAATAAGCACTGCTTATTTTGCCACAAGGTATTAAATGCTCAATAAAAACAGCAGCTCAGTTCAGAACATTAAAAAGAATTCCATAGCAACAACATCTTATCAATATCAACATTCATGCAAAATGTTACAAGATTCCTAAAATTATTAAGCAACATAGACAGGAAAAAAACAAAAGTGTTATGGACATTAAAGAATTATAAAGGGAAATAACTAAAACAGTATTGATCACTTGACCCTTCTTTTTTGTAGTAGCAACATCTCAAGAATATCAACATTTGTGCAAAATATGATAAGATTCCTAATAATCAAGATATGCAAGAAAAAAACAGTTTTCAATACCTACAAAGGGGGATAATTATATAAGTATTGATCTCTGGACCCTGCTTTTGCCCTAGCAACAACATCTTATCAATATCAACATTTATGCAAAATATAATAAGATTCCTAAAACTAATAAGCAAGATAGACAAGAAAACAAAAGACAGCTTCTGAAGAATGACAAAGAGGAATAACTATAACAGTATTGACCTCTTGACCCTGCAAAATATGCAAAATATGATAAGATTCCTAATATTATCAATCAGGATATGCAGAAAAAACAGTTTTCAAGAACTACAAAGGGGAATAACTATATAAGTATCCCTAGACCCTGATTTTTGCCTAGCAACAACATCTCATCAATATCAACATTTATGCAAAATGATAAGATTTCTAATATTATTAATCAAGACATGCAGGAAAAACCAAAGTGATACGGACAAAAGTTTAAAGAATTACAAAGGGGAATATCTAACAGTAATGATCCCTTGACCCTTATTTTTCTGTAGCAGCAACATATCTGATGAATATCAACATTTATGGAAAATATGATAAGATTCCTAACAGTATTAATTGAGATATTTAGGAAAAACCAGTGTTACGGACAAACCGACGGACAGAGGGATGACAGTGTAAAAACACTATACCTCCCCAACCCCCACCCCCCTCCACCCCCACCCCCAAACCAAACTTTCTTTGTGTGGGGTATAAAAAACTGTATCCCATATTGGCCAAAAATACTCATCTCTGGACAGCACTAAATTGAACTTATAAATTGTTGCAACCTAATCAAATGCTGTGTGGTGGTAATGGGGACAACATGAGGCAGTTGTAGTATCTAGTAAAGACTTGCCCATGTCCCTTCTCAGAAATTTTTTTCATATCTCTTCCTTTTGGTCTTTCTGTCAAGCAACAGAATAGTATAAACTTGTACCTTTATTTTCTTAAGATAGACATGCAATCAAGTCTCTGAAGTATGTTAACATCTGATGACAACAGTCAAAATGAGAAGTTATACTGGAACTGGTATGATTTGTATATGTCAGGAGGTGAAGGACATTGAGTACTGAAGTTGAATAAAAATAGCAAAGACTCAAATACATAAAGGAAATAAGAGGGGGGACAAGATACCGCGGCTAAAATATGTTGTCCCCGGGGACAAGATACCCTAGCCGTGGTATCTTACCCTCGAGGACAAAATGGTTCCCAGTTAACTCGTACTCGAGTCAATTCGTACTCAAGTCAACTCGTTCTCATTTTGGTCAATTCATACTCATCGATTTGGTCAATTCGTACTCATTTGGTCAATTTGTACTCACTGTTCGGTCACTTCGTACTCATTTTGGTCAATTCATCTTCATTTTGGTCAATTCATCTTCATTTTGGTCAACTTGTACTCATGTTTTTTTAGTCATTTCGTTCTCATTTTGGGGCCTCTGTTTTGGGATATATGCATCAGTGGGCCATGAAAGATCCCACCCATCCGTGCATCCGTACGCACACACACATTAAAGCTTTCAGAACTTGAAAAGATAAATTATCTTTTCATTCTGTTAATAATCCACATTTTAATAGTGGCGATCAACTAAAGACATCCAAATTGGTCCAAGCTGTTATATTCCTGATAGTTTACAAATTATGCAGTAGAATATCACCGCAATAATCCTTTGTATTTATTTAAATACATGTATTTCAAATAACAGTTATTTTTGTTTCTTGCTTACGCAATCAAGTCCACACTTTTTATCCAATTCTTTTGAAACTTGCTTAAGTTAGTTTAAGAAAAACAGACATTTGAAATTTTGAATTTTCCTATTGTATATACATGTAGACAACAGTCATTTACAACTTGAGGGTCGTGGGTTCAACTTGATCCCGGTAGATCCAAGAAAAAAAAAATCATTTTATTTCCGTATTACTTTGTACATCACTATGTCATTTTTACCATGAAATACTTGAACTCCCTAAAGAATTGGAGAAAATCGGATATTTACTTTGGGAAAGGGAGTTTTTTTTTTTTTCCTAAACAGTGCTTATTTTCCCTATATAGGATATAGGATGAATTACTGATTAGGGTCGTTATAAATATGGTTATGTACAATTCCAATTGGCAGCAAGATTTTTCTTGCTAAACTGGCTAGATAACCTAATGTCATGGCGAGGTTCCCATTTGTCCTTGCATCATCCGTCTTTGCACCTGTTGTCTCTACCTCATTATTTAACTCCACCTTCACAACTAAGGCAGCAACACCATCCAGATTCAGTGTCGCCTATGAATCTGCTAGGTGTTGCCTGCTCAAACAACTTACACATCTGCCTTTAACAATGGTATGCAAGGAAAACACATAACTAGTTCTTGGGAATTTGAAACCATATAATTGAAAATTTTCAAACATACAAAATCATATAACGTGATTATATGAGAAACTAAAACACAGGGTTCATGAAATGTAAAGGAAACAAAGTTCCTTTACTGCTTAGAAAATTTTCAATAATATACCTCCTTTCACGGAAACATTGCTCCAACAGGGGAGTCCATTGCGTTTTGTATATCACAGAGATATAGGAATTGCACCATGAAGAAATTTCTTGTTCAGTCACTGAAGTCATCAAGGAAAGCAGGTCATGCTAACCCGTCTCTTCGAGAGAGTCCAAGAGAGAGCACTATCTCCATCGTTAGGGAGTCTATTTCACATGATAACACTGTTATATCCATCTCTAATAAGGAGTCCATTAAGGCACTATAGTCTATATCCAATATTACGGTGTCTGTGGCACATTAAAACACTAATATCATTAAGGCACTTGTGAATGTTTGGATATAACAAATAATCACTGTAAATCACTGATTTACTGCAGGTGCAGGCATTGAAAGACACAAGACAGCTCTAGACAAGAGTTCATGCACATTTACTGGTAAGCATTTAAAAGAAAGCATGGAAAAAGGAAAAATTTAAGCATAAAATCCAATATATGGTTTCTGACTAAACTACATTTTTCTACAAACTACTATATACATAGGGAATGGGCAGGCAGGTAAAATTTCGAAATGGCGACTGCACTCAATGAAAGATTTTTTGAAAGTGACGCGCACTCTCAAATGACTGTCCGCGCGTGGGTATACTACAACCTTATTGGTTGACCAAAAGATAAACAAGAATCTGATTGGTTCTGCATACCAATATCCGTTATTCCAAATTCATAAACAAACTATCGCATGTTGATTGGATGGCCAAGTCACGTGACATTATCTGTCACGAAATGCGAGAAAAGAAATTATAATTTTTATCCCTACATCTTGATTAATTACAAAATCCTTAATGTAAAAAAATATCTGCTGCAATAATATGCAACTTCTCTGTCAGTGAGTTATGATCAATTCCCAAATGTAAGCTATATGCAAAACGAAAGTAGCTCCAAAATGTACGCACCGCCCATTCGATTGGACAGTCAGGTCATGTGAAATCATGTAAGAAAACAATAATAAATAAACACAAACAAGCACCATTTTTACTTCAAGTTTCAAATGATGCTCCCGCAATGACTAGATACTTTGGAAAATTATTGTTTAACTTTTTTTAACAAAAGAATGCTAGCTGGAAACCAGCCAGAAGCCTACTTCAGGTTAATCACCCTTTCGTGGTGGGATGATGAAAACAGATGCTTGTTCGGTGGATTTAAAACCAGATTAACAGATAATCTGTATAATAATTTACTCCTGATGCAGGAAAGGCTTTAATCTATTACCAAACTACGAATTGTAAAAGATTATGCTGACAACAAAATTAGTAAAAGTCGGTAGTTTACAGATAGAGTAGCAAACAATGTGGGATAAGGAGAAATAGCATGTTATTAGCGGTTTATCATTTTCATGCAATATTTTGAACAGAACTCTGCCGCAGACAAATTAAACTTTGGTGATGTTTGGTAAGAGATTAAGTGTTTATTAAGATTTATTCTGCAGACTATTCGTGAAAACATAAGTGTTGTAGAAATTGTTAATATTAAGCGATTTTCCAATTAATGGAATTTGTTTTCCATGCAGGTTGTATCATTGATCCAGTCTAATGTATACATTATTTTGTGCATTTCTGCCATTTCATTAAATGTTGCAAGGAAACGTCATATAGTTTGGCATTCTTGACGTCAAATTATTTGGCGTTTTGTCGTCACTTAGTAACGTCATAATCAATTCCTAGTAACATTCAGCCATTTTGTGCACTGAAGAAGGATTAAATTCCGAAACTAGTTTGCAGTAAAATTTCTTGAGTTGTGCTGATTTTTTCTCCCAAGATTTTCCATGCAGTGTAATGACACAATACGATATTCTCATTATTATCGATGGTTCCCTCTTTTTGGTTGGAATCATGAAAGTTGCATGAGAGGCTATTCTAGACATTTCTCATGTGGAAACAGTCTTTTACCTGCAAAGATATTGTATCGGTGATGAAAACCGAAAAAAAAAAAAAAAAAAAAAAAAAAAACAGACACTGTACGAGTGATTCAAACCCTCGTGGGCCTCTTGGTCTTTCTTGATTTTCTTTCAAATAAGTCGATTTAAACGTGAGACCAAAAGAAACCAACTTTTATCGGCAATTAATAAAAAATAACTTCTTGTTTATTAACTTAAGTTGTTTTATTTATGTTATATTGTGGAGGTTTTTCTTTCTTTCTATCTTTCTTTCAAAGGTTAAAATCTAGAAAAGTGAATTGATTCGAATTTATCATGTAATATTTCTTTTCTGTTATATTTGGGTGTTTTCCTCTTTGTTTTCTTTTAATATTTCCTTCGAAATTAGTCGATTTTAGTGTGAGAACAAATTGACCAAAACAAGAACTAAAATGAGTATGAACTGACCAAGTGAGTACGAATTGACCGAAGAAAAATTTTATGAGTACGAGTTGACCGAAAAATGAGTACGAGTTGACCAAAATGAGAGCAAATTGACTTAAATATGAATTGACTTGAGAACGAATTGACTTTGTACCGGACAAAATAACCCAGAGGGGTACAAGATACCACGTGGTATCTTGTCCCCAGGGGGACAAGATAAACTGTTACACCGGTTTCAGCCCCTCCTGCTGTAATAGCAGATGTCCTCATTTACCTTTTTCTGAGAAAAAGTATCAGATTAGCACTATTAAAGGCTACAGGTCTGTGATATCTAATACTCTTAAATTTAAGACTGGTAATAGAATCGGATCTAACCCTGTCTTGTCCAAATTAATAAGATCTTTTGAGTTGCAACGCCCTGTACAAGGATCTCTTACTCCTAAATGGGATTTATCTTGGGTCTTAGTCTGTCTGCAGAAAGCCCCATATGAACCTTTACATAAGGCTTCTAAACTTCATGTAACATTAAAAACAGTCTTTCTTCTAGCTCTTGCCACTGCCAAAAGGTGTAGCGAGATTCATGCCCTGGCAATGGATTCAAATCATTTAAGATTCAATCAATCTGATGGATCAGTATCTCTGATAGTTCAAACTGGGTTTCTGGCTAAGAATCAGCTTCCGTCCATTTCCCCAGATCCTATTGTGATCCCTAATCTAGCCCATATGTAAAAGGGAACACTCAGATAGACTTTTATGCCGGATAAGAGCTTTAAAATTCTATCTTAAGATGACTAGACCTTACCATCAAAATAGAACTAAGCTACTTCTACCAATTAAATGCAAACAAGATATTTCTAAATCCTCTGTCTCGAGATGGCTATCTTATACTATTAAACTTGCCTACAGGAAACTCACTGGTAAAGACTTTCCTTTCTTCAAGATTAAAGCCCATGAAGTTAGGGCTCTGTCTTCCTCTTGGGCCTTTTTCGATAAAGTTCCGCTCAATGAGATTCTTAAAGCAGCAGTATGGAATCAATCCTCTACTTTTGCTAAGTTCTATGTAAGGGATATGTCTCAGCAACTAAAAAATTTACATCATTTGGGCCCAGTTGTGGTGGCCCAAAAAGTGGGGGGGAGGGGGGGGTGGGGGGGGGGCCAAGTTAAGTGCCTTGGATGCCTAAGAAGACTAACAGCCTCCAAACCTGAAGATACATATATTAAGGTAATTAATATCTTATATATATGTTGGAATGAGCTTTCTCTTAGGATTTATATCAAGACTGAGCTTATTCTAAGAGTTTCCTAAGCCTTAATCCAGAAGTGGAGGGATCTACTTGTTTGTTGTGTTAGAATTGGGAGCTCCTGCCCACCTAATCTGCGAATTCTAGCACATTATCTATAGATTAATGTATTGTGCAATTAAAATGAAGTTTTTAAAAGTAAAACATATTTTAACAAGCAATACTTAGCCTATAGATAAGATAATCCAACCTCCCTATCCCCGCTTAGCTCTAACCTTTAGGGCTTTACATCAAAGACACTGACACATGATCAAAAGAGCGGGAGGAATACGTCGCACAGCTGACTGCCTAAGGGACTTTTGGATTAAGACTGTATGGGACGACATTACTGTCGTCATTTCTGTGGAGGGTATAGGCAGAATAGAATATAGCACATTATCTATAGGTTAAGTATTGTTTGTTAAAATATGTTCTACTTTTACAAACTTCATTTTCATAGCATTTATAGTTTAGAATCATGTATGCTAATGTTTTGAAATTTCACATATGGATTCCTCATGAAAAAATAAGTGACCCATATTTTTTTCTTATCCAAATTATCTCCCATTTTAGAGTTACATATATTTACCTTTTAATAAAATAACATTGAAATCTCGTTAGCAAGATATCTCAAAAAATACTTGAGCTAGAGCCTTGATATTTGGTATACTGATTGGAACTGAGGAGGAGATTACCTGATTAAATTTTGAACCAATTAAATGAAATGTTGTTGGAGTTATGGCCCTTTGCAATTTCTGGCCATTTAATGTTGTTGCTTTATTGTGTATAGCATAAGTTTAGAACCATGTATGCTGATGTGGACAAAGGCAGGGGTAATTAAATATCTTAGTTACAGAATCAGTATTCGGATCGGTTACAAATAAAAGAAAAGAACAAACATTTCAAAGCTTACAAATTTATTATTTAATGGATAACAACAAATGAAACAGAAATCAAGCAAGGTACATGCACAAAATTTCAACAAAAACATACACAAAAGCATGCAGAATAACTTATAAAATACATGCAATCATAATAATTGGAGGAAACGGCAATCATGCATACAAAATAGTGGGTGGGGTTGTCAGTTTTGGCTCTAAAGCAGACTGCCTATAATGCGATAGGTGTTCATGGCTCCGGATGACTGTGTTTTAATGGTGCTGCAGTGTATGTGCTTTTATGGTAGTAATGAAATGTTGTTTTCCACAGTTTGCAGATGGGTATTTAGTGCAGGCGTGGTGTCTGTTAAAATAAAAGTGCACCTAAATCTGCTCGACCTAAGTCTGAAAGTAGTCCAAGGTTTCAAGAATTGTTGAAGAAATCAAACAAATAATAATATCTGATGCCAGATACTTTTCTCAGCAGATTGCAGACATGGTTGGAATTTAAAAAGCTATTGTGATCATTCTGTGTCCGTGGTGCATTGTGTGTCATGCGTCGTCAACAATTACTTTAAATGAGATCTCTTAAACTACTGATCCAATTTCCTCCAAACTTCACAGAATTGTTTCACTCATGGCCTTTTACCGAAATTGCTCAATGGTTCTGCTCCATTGAACAAGATGGCTTCCAGAGCTAAAAATAGAAAAACCTTAAAACTGCATCTCCTCCGCTGCCAATGGCTCAATTTTAAAATAATTTCACAGAAATGTTCCTCTTATGGTCCTGTACCAGATTTGCTACAATGGTTCTGTTCGGCTGAACAAACTGGCCGCCAGAGCTAAAAATTGAAAAAACCTTTCAACAACATCTCCTCCTAGGCCAGTGACCCAATTTTAAAATAATTTCACAGAAATGCTCCTCTTACGGCCCTTTCCAAAGTTGCTCTTATTAATATCCTGGTCAAATTCAAATATGATTCATGTGGGCTCATAAACTAGGTTATTAGATCAAATTTCTTTAAAACCTTGTGTGCACTCTAGAGGCCTTAATTTTGCTTTAGTCTTTGGGAACCTTCATCAGAATGTTTGTCTTGATAATATATTGGTCATATTAAAAATGGGTTATTTGGGGTCAAAAACTAGGTCATTTGGCAGAATATCTGTGCACTGTAGAGGCCACAGTTTTGATCTAGTCTTCATGAAACCATCAGAATAGAAATTGAAGTAAGGGTGTTCATATATAAATGGTGTGTGTTACAGGGTTATAAGAATGTGAAGTCTGTGGAGAGAAAAATCAAAGTTATACCCAGTGGTAATGTGGCAGACATTACCCTGTCACATACAGATGAAAATGGTGAAAGAATGAAGATACAGAATGGGCAAGAAATTCCATTTGTTGCTGGTGAAACACTGGACAAACTGGGTAAGATTGTGGATTTCATTGCTTCATGAACCAAGTATGAAACAAGAAATATCTTTAAAATAGATAAACGGCGTAAGAGTCACTGGAATATGAATATTGAAACTACTTTGTGGTTCAATATGAAAAGAAGAAGGCTTCTAAAATATAAACTTTATTACGAATTCAAACTATCAAGAAAGTTTTAATACTGTAAGACATTATATATATTGCAAGGGTTGGCAGGAAAGGGAATGTACTCAGATGTGTAAATATCTGTGCTAAATTATGAAAAGCAATTTAGCATATAAATGTAAAGCATGTAATTTTTGTGTGTTAATTTGTATACTATACCAGTATTTGAAAAATCCTTGCCAACCATGCACTTTTTGATAAAGAGTAAGCAAAGTGTAACACTGACCATGGAGATTGGCAAAAACTGGAAAAAACATATTTAATTTGTAATAGAGGGTTATGATGGCCCTGGATTGCTCACCTGGGAAGCAGATTTTTTTTTTAACCTGGTGGAAGGATATTTTCAAAGTTTTCTGCATATATATATATATCAGACCCTGCCCTTTGTTGGTTATTTATTTATTTATTTATTTTTTTTTTTTTTTTGGTGATACAAATTAATTTGAAAAATTTTGATGGATGGTAAATTCAGTGATGTTTGTAAGTATTGTTGAAATCTAGTTAGTTGTTGATTACAAAATGTTCGAAGTGTTCTAGACAGACATATGAGGAACCAACAAAAATAATTTGAAGAAATTTGATAGACATTCACCTATGGAATGTTTGTACAAAAATTTTGAAATTGGACCATAGTTTGTGCAGAAGAAGAACTGTCAAGTTTACTCTACATAATTCCTAACCAAGCCAACTGGAAGTCATATTTTGAGACGGAACAGAATTCTTTTAACAAGATTTAAAGACCATCTGTTGAAGAAACATTTCTGTGACAAAAAAACAACAACAAAAAAACAAAAAACAATCCAACCAGCTCGTACTGAGGAGATTTTGAAAGATTTGGTTGCTATAGCAATACGAGGGATAACTCTATTCATAAACTTTGAACAATCATTCGGCCCTCCTACATATTGATGTTTCAGACAGTTTGATTGCAGTGGGGAATCCACGTGACCAAATGACTAGGTGCATAGAGTTTGTTACTATTTTTGGCTCCGCTTCAGGTAGGATGTTTTAGAATATCTCGATTTATACCTGATGGAATTTTTGTCAAATAAAGCACAGTATGCGGAAAATCAAGCTCTTTCTGGTGGTCAGTGCTATTCTGCAATCTGGTCGGATTCTCGAGTACATTCGGAGAATGTTTTTCGTCAAAATTCATGTACATTGTCCCGGTGACCCAGATTGACAGCAAAAACATTCTTTGAATGTTCTCGAGAATTAGACCAGATCACAGAATAGCGTTTACACCACCAGAAAGAACTTGATTTTCCGAGTACTCTGCGCTTATTTGAACAAATTCCATTCGGTATGAATAGAGATATTCTAAAAAATCCTACCTGAAGCAGAGCTAAAAATAATAATATTTCTTCGTGTCGTTTACGCTCCGACACAATAGGCCGCTTACACCGTGAAAAAAAATAAAAGGGGTGTTCAACAAACCTATTTCCTAGTTAAGAATGAACAATATTTATGTTGCCAACATTTTTATCAAGCTTAAGGCATAGTTCCTGTTTATTTATTATATAAAATTAAACCATGCGATTTTACATCCTTTTTTTTTTGCACATAATATAAGGCACATGATAATTCTGTATATTATCGACACAGTGGAGACAAGTAAACTTGAACGCCCTTGTTCGCTTAGAGTTTGGGCCACTTACATCAAACATTTAGTTACACTGTACAAAATTAAAAGCTCGTCTATAATCATTTATTTCATTGCAACTATTTTATCGATATTATTTAAATTATGGGTATTTTTTCGATTGTTAACATCTGCATTGCCATACTGTACAACTTTAAATAGATAAATGTCATAATTAAGTGATGTTCAGTCATGAATATATTTGTTAAACATCGGTAAATTCTATACTTACCCCTACTTGTTTGCAGAAGTTTACACATTTTTAACCATTCGCAAATTACTATTTATTCATTCGAGACTAATACCAATAAGTATGTCAAAAGCCAGCTTATACAGCTACGCTGAAAAAGATGGAAAGGTCAATATTTAGACAATCACTAGAAAATTTAACAAGATACATTTTTGAAGAGGGAAGGAAAACTATAAAGACTAATAGACAGGATGGGTTACTAGTTAGTGCTTTTGATGTGTAAGCCAGGCATAATGGGTCTGGACTGTGCTATGAAGTGGGAATTATTCACTGAAGTGGCAATAATTCGCATTTGAGTGGCAATTATTATCCCCATGCTTTCTAGCTCACCTGAGCAAGGCCCAGAATGAGCTATTGTGATCACTTGCCGTCCATCATCCGTCGTTGTCCATCCATCAGTCTGTACATACGCCAGGTACATACTGAGGTTAGCGTTTGTTTGGGTGTCTGTTTATTCTGTCATTGTGATGTTAAAAATTGGTTTGTGGGATTAAAAATAGATAAAAATGTGTGTTGTAGGGTTAAAGAAGATCAAAGAAAGATCAAACGATTAACCTCACAACATATCTCTCATAAGAATGTCCGTCATCCGTCCGTTCGTCTGCACCTTTGAACCACTTCTCCTCTGTAACCCCTGGGTCAATTTTAAACTTCATCTTAAAGGGGGATTGAAAATTTGTACAAATGGTCACGATCCCTTAATCAAGATGGCCACCATGCCCATATATGGTAAAAACACTTGAATATTTTCTTCTCCAGAACTGAGAAAGCTTCAAGGCTGAATCTTGGTATATAGCATCATGGACTCAAGGTCTACCAAGTTTGATCAAATGATGACCCTAGGTTGAGCCTTGACCTTTACATGACAAGGTCAGATTTGCATCCCATGCATTTGTTTGGGGAAAATGTTGAAAAGACATTTTCTGGAAAGGTATTAAAGACTAATGGCTGAAACTTTCAAGGAGTGATTAAAGTAGTAAAATATTTTAGTTATAATCAAAATTTTGTCCCCTGGGGTTATCTGCCCTTACCCCTGGGCATTATATATCTATGAAATTGTTTAATTTTTAAATGTTTTCTTCTCTTTAACCACTTGAGCAATTTTCACCAGATTTCACATGGGGCCTTCTGTGAAAAGGGTATTGCCAATTTGTTTAAATGGTTCCACACCATCAAACAAGATGGCCACCATGCCCATGTATGGTAAAAACACTTAAATATCTTCTCCTCCAGAACCAAGAAAGCTTTGGGGCTGAATCTTGGTGTAAAGCATCAAGGACTCAAGGTCTGTCAAATCTGTTCAAATGATGACCATAGGTTGACCTTTGACCTTTTTAAGGGAATGAGTCCCTATACATTTATATGGGGAAAATGTTGAAAAGTTGAAAAGTCATTATCTCCAAATGTATTAAAAACTAATGGCTGAAACTTACAATGTATGATTAAAGTAGTAAAACATTTTAGTTATAATCAAAATTTTGTCCCCAGATGGTTATCTGCCCTTGCCCTATATACATATATAAAATTTTGTAATTTTTAAATGTCTTCTTCTTTTAAACAATTTGAGCAATTTTGTCAGATTTCACATGGGACCTTCTGTCAATTTGCTCAAATGGTTCCGCACAACTGAACAAGATGGCCACCATGCTCATATATGGTAGAAACACTTAAAAAGCTTCTTCTCCAGAACCAAGAAAGCTTTGAGGCTGAATCTTGGTATATAGCATCGAGGAGCTGAAGGCTCAAGGTGAACTATTGTGATCACTCTCCATCTGTTGTTATCATCATTGTTCAGCTGTCTGACTGTCCACAATTTTTAAACAACATCTCCTCCTAAAGCACTGAGCCTGTTTTAACCAAATTTAACAGGATTGTTCTTGGGTGATACTGACTGAAAATTGATCAAAGATTTGGAATCCATGCAGAATTCTGGTTGCAGCAACCAAAATGAAAAAAAAACTTTAAAAAAATCTTCTTGTCAGAAACCACTGGACAGTTCACCAGATATCAGCAGAGTTATGCCCCTTTGAATATTTTGGTAATTTTTTTTTGTTTCTAATTAACACCGAATTATACTGGAGTCAGTATATGTGCTACATCTTATTACTTGCCACAGGTGTATAATACCTCAGCTTGGGGAGCTCTTGTTTTACAAAAGGAGCAAATTCAATCCTTTTCAGTAGACTCCTTTCAGAAGGGGACAGAATCAGTTTTTGATAGTTGCCTCCCCTGAACCTGTGTCTATTGCCCTTAAAAAAATTGAATTTTGTTATGCCAGGAAAAAAAATTCTTAGTTTTCTCAGGAGATGAGATGCAGTTATTGTTGCACTTGCTTAAGTGAGCAGATGCAATACAAGGGTTCATTTATAAGCAAGTTTGGATTTATTAAAAAGAAATCGGTATGTTAAGTAGTTATTATAAAAGTGAGAGTCAGTCTGCATTGAAATTTACTAGTTTGGAGTTTGACCATTATTTGAAAGTATCCACACTTGAATTACATAAGATCTTAAAAATTATAGTCCTTGTATTGTCCACGTCATGGAACTGTTTGGGGTTGGAGATGATTCTGTACTTACAGCCATTTATCCCAAACTAAATAAAACATAATGTTCATAAAGGCCATTGAGAAGAACCATAACTGCATCATGACTAAAAATGGTGTTATCTCTCTTGTTTAACTTATCCAACATGAATGCAGGCTATAACCCAGAGAGTATGGAAGGATATGAAATAAAACTTGCAATCAGTAGAAACCAGTAGGAGGAAATGTAGGATATGTCACAGGGTGTCCTCAGGTCTACTTTGGGGGCCCAGGTGTTTCGGGGTCACTGGTGAGTGCACTCGCTTGACAAAGTTTGGGGAATTGAGCTCAAGCTGTGTCGGTAGCACACAAGACCCCTTGAGCCCTATTTTGTATGAGGTTGCCCTGGTGACAGGTTTAACTTTTGTAAGTATCAGACGCCGTTATCTGATAGGCACTAAATGTACAATAACAACTTCAAGGCAGGGTTTTGTTTTCTCAATTTTGAATTTATTTAAAAGTTTCTAAAATGAATAAATGCTGTGGATGCAGACTATTTTTGTAATTTTCTGAGGCCTAAATTGTCACTAAAACACTTTTCACTTCACTTTTCACTGAGTCCTACTTTGTCACTTAAATACTTTTCACTGGAATTCACTGAATTTTCCCTGAAGTCCCAAACACTGAAATTACAAGTCCTGAATTGTCCTTTTATTGTAACGCGAAGTTCTGTCACTTTATTTCATGTAATTGTCCTAAATTTATGTCACCAGCTCCTATATAAGTTCCTAAAATTAAAGTTCATCAGTAGTACCCAAGTTTCAAGAAGATCAAATATGTTACTCAATTTTCACTTTTAACCCATAAATCCCTATTGTTACTTAAATTCTATTAATTTATATTTCTGTCCTATTTCAATTCTATGCATTTCTGGCTAAACACACTAATTTTTACAAAGATTAGTAAGTCTCTACACAGAACCAAAATTAACATCAAACGGTCTATGCAGGGTCTACATTATAATTTTTAATGTGTACAGTTCAGTGGCTGGCGTAAGACTCCCAGTTTCCTCCCAAGTTCAAATGTCCCAAAAGTTTCCCTTTTCCCAATTCAGCCAATAATTGAATCCGATAGAAACAGCCAACTGTTCAGTTTCTGCAGGTCCAATCAAACTTTCTGTTACAAGAGCTGCTCAGAGGGGCCAAAGTGCTGTAAGCCAAACTGCTAAAATCACAAGCTATCACGTTATCTCAAATATCAAAAGAGTTTCCTCTTTCTGAGTGACAACAATTTCCTAATTAAACAGTTTAATTGTCTATCAAACCAAGCTGCAAGCCAAAATTGACAGAAGTTACCTAAGTTTATGGTTATGCTGATAGGTGCTAAGAGTTTCCAAGCCTTAAGCCAGCTTATACTCTGATACAGGTGATAAACTTCCAAATTCATAAAACTTGTTCAATTAGCCTGTCTGAACACTCTAAAAACTGTGAAAAAGGGACCTTTCAAACTTGATGAACAATACTTTTAGAAAAACCTAATTTCTGAATTATGAACCTTAAATTGCCCAAAATACTACATTAAAAATCTTAATGTTCCCAAATTATGAAATTATGCTCTCTTTCCCATCCATCTCACTTTCTCACTATATGAAATAAAAATATTAAACACAATTTCCCTCCTTTCCGACTATTTGACATTAAAAAAATATAAAAAACCTTTCTCACTTCTTTCACTCCATTTGTTGGTGATTATACAATTATAACATTTATTTTTATTTATTAACATTATTTATTACATTTATTCTGAAGCAAAATGTACCTAAATTGTGGCTGGTGACATGTTCCCCAGTTTCGGGGTCATTAGTGAGTGCACTCGCTCGGCAAAGTTTGGGGAATTGAGCTTAAGCTGTGTTGGTAGCACACAAGACCCCTTGAGCCCTATTTTATATGAGGTTGCCCTGGTGACAGGTATAAAGTTTGTAAGTATCAGACGCCGTTATCTGATAGGCACTACATGTACAATAACAACTTCAAGGCAGGGTTTTGTTTTCTCAATTTTGAATTTATTTAAAACTTTCTAAAATGAATAAATGCGGTGGACGCAGACTATTTTTGTAACTTTCTGAGGCCTAAATTGTCACTTCAACACTTTTCACTTCACTTTTTCACTGAGTCCTACTTTGTCACTTAAATACTTTTCACTGGAATTCACTGAATTTTCCCTGAAGTCCCAAACACTGAAATTACAAGTCCTGAATTGTCCTTTTGTTGTAACACGAAGTTCTGTCTCTTTATTTCATGTATTTGTCCTAAATTTATGTCACCAGCTCCTATATAAGTTCCTAAAATTAAAGTTCATCAGTAGTACCCAAGTTTCAAGAAGATCAAATATGTTTCTCAATTTTCACTTTTAACCCATAAATCCCTATTGTTACTTAAATTCTATTTATTTACGAGGGTAGTTCAATAAGTTCGTAGAACTTGGTATTTTTCTATACAATTCAAGATTTCTTTTTTTCGTTTTTGTGCAGTGTAAACCTTTGTCAGTTGAATGATAACAGCTGTTCAGTCAACACGTACATTTTTTGCTCTTACTTTTTGTTTGAAAACCTATACCCATAGGCAAAAATGGAAAGTCAGAATATTGAGTTCAGAGCAGTCATAAAGTTCCTCACTAAAGAGGGGTGCAAAGGCCAAAGAAATCCATTGGCGCATGGCTGATGTGTATGGTGGTAGTAGCCCAAAGTATTCCACAGTGGCAAAGTGGTCAGCAGGATTTAAACGTGGGCGAGACTCCTTAGAAGATGACCCAAGGCCAGGTCGCCCTGCTGATGTCATCAGCCAGGAGATGATCGACCGTGTTGAGAGACTTGTGTTAAACAGTCGCCAAATCAAAGTTGCCAAACTTGCTTCAGAATGTGGTATTTCTAATGGAAGTGTTTACACTATAATCCATGAACATTTAGGCATGTCAAAAGTATCTGCCAGGTGGGAACCCAGAAACCTGAACATGCAAGATCGTCAGCAAAGGGTGGAGTCAAGTCAAGAACTTCTGGAAGTGTACAATGCCAATCCAGAAGACTTTCACACTCGTCTTGTAACAGGAGATGAAACTTGGCTTCACCACTGGGACCCAGATACTAAAAAAGGGTCGATGCAATGGAAGCACCCTGGCTCACCCCCACCTAAGAAATTTCGTACCCAACCATCAGCCAGCAAGGTAATGGCCACGGTGTTTTGGGACTCCAAAGGGATTATATTGATAGATTACAAGCCTGCTGGTACTTCAATTGCAGGAGAATACTATGCCAGTGTCATTAAACAATTAAGGGTTGCTATTAAAGAAAAACGAAGGGGAAAGCTAGCTGCTGGTGTCCTTCTTTTGCATGATAATGCGCTTGTGCACAAGTCCAGAGTTGCACAAGCGGCTGTTCGTGAGTGCAAGTTCGAGCAGTTAAATCACCCGCCATACAGTCCAGACCTGGCCCCAAGTGATAATTATCTGTTTCGATATTTGAAGTCCCACTTGCGTGGAACGAGATTTCGGGACGATGATGAGCTCAAGGCTGCTACAGAGGCTTGGTTTGAGGACCAAATAGACGACTTTTATTTCAAAGGCATAGTCTGCTTAAAAGAAAAGTGGGCCAAATGCATTGACGTAAAGGGGGATTATATTGAAAAATAATGTTGAAACCATCTTCCAATCTGTGAGTTAAACCCCGAGTTCTACGAAACTTATTGAACTACCCTCGTATATTTCTGTCCTTATTTTCAATTCTATGCATTTCTGGCTAAACACACTAATTTTTACAAAGATTAGTAAGTCTCTACACAGAACCAAAATTAACATCAAACGGTCTATGCAGGGTCTACATTGTATTTTTTCATATGTACAGTTCGGTGGCTAGCGTAAGACTCCCAGTTTCCTCCCAAGTTCAAATGTCCCAAAAGTTTCCCTTTTCCCAATTCAGCCAATAATTGAATCCGATAGAAACAGCCAACTATTCAGTTTCTGCAGGTCCAATCAAACTTTCTGTTACAAGAGCTACTCAGAGTGGCCATAGTGCTGTAAGCCAAACTGCTAAAATCACAAGCTATCACAAGTTATCTCAAATATCAAAAGGGTTTCCACCTCTTTCTGAGTGACAGCAATTCCCTAATTAAACAGTTTAATTGTCTATCAAACCAAGCTGCAAGCCAAAATTGACAGAAGTTACCTAAGTTTATGGTTATGCTGATAGGTGCTAAGAGTTTCCAAGCCTTAAGCCAGCTTATACTCTGATACAGGTGACAAACTTCCAAATTCATAAAACTTGTTCAATTAGCCTGTCTAAACACTCTAAAAATTGTGAAAAAGGGACCTTTCAAACTTGATGAACAATACTTAGAAAAACCTAATTTCTGAATTATGAACCTTAAATTGCCCAAAATACTACATTAAAAATCTTAATTTTCCCAAATTATGAAATTATGCTCTCTTTCCCATCCATCTCACTTTCTCACTATATGAAATAAAAATATAAAACACAATTTCCCTCCTTTCAGACTATTTGACATTAAAAACATATAAAAAAAAAAACCTTTCTCACTTGTTTCACTCCATTTATTGGTGATTATAAAATTATTACATTTTTTTAAATTTTTTTACATTATTTATTACATTTATTCTGAAGCAAAATGTACCTGAATTGTGGCTGGTGACAGATATAAAAACTATAATTTTGTATTGATTCATAACACAAGTACCTTATATTTCTACTTGTTGGAAACTTATATGAAGATGTGTTCTTGTCCAGAGCATATGTCTAAAAGTACTCAAGGGATGCATATGAAACTTGGTGAATGATAAGTGGGAATGAGAGGAAGTGCAAGATCTTCAAGGAGTTATAAGTCTATAGCACACAGTATAGAGTAGAACACTTACAGAGATTCTATAAGATATGGAGGCAAGCAGTTGCTTGGGGGAGCATTTCTTGGTTTCTTTAATACCTTGTGCCAATTAATTAATTTGATTGTTTTTTCAGAGATAACTTGTTATGATGAAGCCAACAGAGAAATTAAGATCAATGATAAACTAGCCTCAAGAATTAAGGTAAGATGTTATATATGGTTTACACAGACTTGATCTGTTTTGTACCAATGATTATATGGGGTGTCAAATTCTATAGAATGACATTTTGAATGAAAATTTCTATAGAATGATATTTTGAATGAAAACAGGGTGATTTTTATATGATAGAAAAGAAGCCAAAAAGGTGGTCAAGCAGTTGTCATGAAAATAATCAGTTGAATTTTGTTTTCTTTTTGTTTGTATTCATGCATCTATCAGTGTTCGCCATTTAATGTTGTTGCTTAATTGTGTATAGGCCGGCCTCGGTGGCTCAGTTGGATGCGCCGTCCGACTGGAGACCAGGAGGTCGCGGGTTCAAACCCCGCCGAGGTCGGCAACATTCTTTCGTGGAGATTGATCATGAAATATTTTCTACGGTCATTCTCTCCTTTCCGCTGATTCAAGAAGGGCAGTTGTCAGTTTCTGGCGAAGGAATGTGCACAATACTGGTTAACCGCTTAGAGGACTAAGCCTGCCCAGTAAACGTGTGGTTAGGTAAACTGACCGCGCTCGACATGACCCCATTGGGTTGACTGGGCCGTAAAACCTCAACACAAAAAAAAAAAAAATTGTGTATAGCATAAGTTAAGAACCATGTACATGTATGCTAATGTTTTGAAATTTCATATATTGATTCCTCATGAAAAAATAGGTGACCCGTATTTTTTCTTATCCAGATTTTCTCCTATTTTAGAGTTATTTCCCTTTTGATAAAATAACATTGAAATCTTGTATATTTGTACTGTTGTTACCATCATGGGCAAGCAGTGTTGGAGTCAAGCAGGGATAGAGTCGGGCAGTTGGGGGCATAGTGTTTTACAAACACCAGCTCTAGTTTATATGTACAAAGAGTTTTTACAGTCTTTTTGATAAACATTAGTGGGTACATGAATGATATAAGAAGGAAATAAAAAGCAGTCTTACTGTAATAACCCTAAGTATTCACAGATAAGCATGAGAAACAGTATAGACCCAGATCAGATGCTGGAAACATGGCATCTGATCTGGGTCTTTACTGTTTGCCACTTTATCCAGCAAAATTTAAACACATCAGCAGCTAGTGGAACATACTTTTACTAATTCTAGGACAAGTATGGTAAGGAGTTAAGGTGTCCCAGTATTTAGTGTAAATACAATATGTAGTGTTTATTAACATTTTGAAGGTGAGAAACAGGAGTTTAGATCACAGTGTGTTTCTCAGTCTTTTCTCATTCAGCCTGCTGATACAGTTTGTGAAATGTGAATCTTTGTTGTAATTTGTTATTTAGGTAAACTGGATGCCAAAACTGTCCAAGGAGTTGATAATGAAGGGGGTGTTGCCAGGTGTAAAGGCCCCTCTGTCAGTGTCAGAAGCCAAGTATTGCCAGGTGTCAGTCTCGGACAAGTCAGACATTGAAATAGGATTCATTCTCAAGTAAGTTCCTGTTTGTCAGCTACAAATCAATATCTAGGAATCTTTCAGTCATATTTTGGCACTGCTAGATGTGACAGGTAGCTGATTGATTACATTTTTAGTTTCCTTACCACAGTATCATGACACTTACATATGGCTCATGATGTTCCACCCAGCCAGTACATTTATGCTGAGACTCTTGCAAAAGCAGCTACACTCTTTTTGATATCGTTTGGAAACATGTTTCCATGTGGGATTTTTTTTTTTATAATAACATTCATAGGCAATAGAGTTACATATTTGAAACTGTTTGTCTTCTTTGAAAAACAAATGCATTTGGAGCTGTGGTTTAGCTTGGGAAAACAATTATTTATATCTTTGCCCCTGAAGTCAGGCTTTTCTGTTGCTTACATTGCTCATTCAAGATGACATTGTTACTCTTATCACAGGTGTGAGTAACATACCTTGGACCCTATTTTTTTGCACCCTGTATGCCTTTTTTTTTTTTTTTTTTTTTTTAAATATGCATAGAAAAAAAAATCTGATACCCTAGATATAGAACAGAGACTAGGTGGCTCACTTAAAATCAAAATAACTACCCTGACCATTTGGACAGATTTTATTTTGAACATAAGCACAGACACCAGGTAAACCAACCTACAACATAGAGCAGACTGATTAAGCTTTCTAAGGCGGTATTAACGAACCCCCTGGCCCAAGCATTGATCGATTTCTGTACTTTCGGTTACTCGGAAACAATGCAACACATTTCAATAAACGCATGCCTTATCACTAAACCTGGACTGTCACAAAAGCAATGGGCGAAATCATACATGTCTCAATTAAAAAAATCATATCTCATCGAAATATATCACTTACTTTGTTCATCACCTGACAGAAGCGCTCGTACACTTGAAATTATTTTGACAGCTACAAAAACTTTACAAAGACGGCCATCGCTGTTTGGATTTTGAAACGTGCATTTCTATTGGTTACTATTTCAATCAATCAATAGAAATGCACATTTCAAAAGCTCTTATAATCACACAGCAATGGCCGTCTTTAAAAAGTTTTCATAGCTATCAAAATAATTTCGAAGCGTACAAGCACTTCTGTCAGGTGATGAACGTAGTGATATATTTCGATGAGATATGATTTTGTTTAATTGAGACTACCTTGTCTCTGTTCTATATCTAGGGTATCAGATTTTTTTTATATTTTTTAAGATTTATGCACATTTCAAAACAAAGGGCATACAGGGTGCTTAAAAAAAAAAAAAAAAAAAAAAAAAAAAAAAAAAAAATAAGGTATGTTACTAACACCTATGACTCTTATGGCTTATGTTTATTTATGATATTGTTTTGCTTGCTAAATTATACTTATTTTGTTACAGTTCTCATTAAGATATAATCCCTTTACCAACATCTAAATCTCCATGATATTTATTCTTGTAAACCAAAAAATAAAACTTAAAACAACACTAGTACAAACCCCCATATTTTAAAAAGTATAACCCTGAAGTACATCACATACAACCCTGTGGGTAAATTTGTGTAAAGCAGAAGGTTTATGTTTGCATTTGGAAAATGTATTTAGACATTTCTTAGATTCTTGTAGGATATTATAGAAAGACATGGAGAAATTAAAAAATGACAAAAGAAATAAGTAGAAACCAGTAAGGTCGGGACATCCCAGTTTTGAGCCCCTGCTCCCGGTCTCCTGCCCAACAGCCAAAATCTCCCGATTAGACCATTTGCCTACATTTTTTTTTTTTGCCAACCAACCATCATCAGCAATTACCCAATATTTGCTCATTCAGTACTCATTCATTTTATCCATTAATAATCGCTGATGTCTTAATGTACTTTAGGAATTTCTGAGCGGCAGGGAATGTCTCCGACGGGTCGACGATTTTTTTAAACCGTCTTATAATTAAGTAAAAGCAAAATCCTGCCTGCGAAGGGCCCACAAACAGCCCCCGTCTAATAATCAAATCGACTTATAGGCGGATTAATACGGTATGGTAAGGTCAAATTTACATCCCTATGCATTTGTATCGGGAAAATATTGAAAATTCAGTTTCCCAAAATGTTTTATAGACTAATGCTGAAACTTACATTGTGTGATCAAAGTAGCAAACCCTTTTAGTTACAATAAAAATTTTGTCCCTGGGGTTATCTGCCCTTGCCCCATTGGCTACTTGCATGTAATCTTAAAACGTCTTCTCCTCTGAAACAGCTTGACCAGTTTTCACCAGATTTCACATTTAGCATTCTGTCAAAGGGGTATTATCAATTTATTCAAATGATTCTGCATCATTAAACAAGATGGTAGCCATGCCCGTATATGGTAAATAACACTTAAAAATCTTCTTCTCCTGAACAGAGAAAGCTTAAAGGCTGAATCTTGGTATAAACAATCTGGGACAAGGTCTGCCAAGTTTGTTCAAATGATGACCCTGCATTGACATTTGACCTGCTTACGGCAAGGCCAAATTTGCATCCCTGTGCATTTGTATGGATAAAATACTGAAAATTCTGTTTTTCAAAATGTTATAATGACTAATAGCTGAAACTTACGATGTATGATCAAAGTAGCAAATCCTTTTAGTTAGAATCAAAAAAGTAGCAAATCCATTTAATTACAATCAAAATTTTGTCCCCCGGGGTCGCCTGTCCTTGCCCCTGGGCAGTATACATGTATAAAAATCTCATACTCTTTACACATTAGGAAAACACGCCTGATAAAAAAGTTGATATTTTCATATTTCTGTTCAAAACATAGATTGTGGGTACTCATTAGAACCACCTTGCTGAGGCAGTTCTAACGAGTACCCACAATCTATGCATTTGGGCAGAAATAAGAAAAATAATGTAGACCCCTGTAAACCCCAGTTTTACTATATAAAAGTGGGGTTTAAGGGGGTCAAAATTATATAGGTATGTTTTCATAATGATGTCTTATTCTCTGAAATGCTTGACCAATTCTCATCAGATTTCACATTGGGCTTTCTGTGGAAGGGGTATTATCAGTTTGTCAGTAGAGTAAAGATGCCCGATTGGGCATCTATAACCTTTGTGACCTTTGTAATTTGAATGATAGATGTTACTATTATTAGTAACTTGATACCCAAAGATGTTACTATTATTAGTAACTTGATACCCAATCGGGCATCATTTGACCATTTTTCTAGTACCCTCAGAAAATGAAAAAAATATATCATTGTTTTTGACAGATCTCCACCAAATTTTAGGAGCTGAAAGATGAATAAATTATCAAACTTTTGACCATTCAGAATGTTTTTAAAGTGCCTAGAAAAAAAGTTATTCAGGTTTGAAAACAATATTTTTTCCGCACCTCTGTGTATCCCATTCGGGAACACATAAAATTTGTGATGCCCGATTGAGATACAAATACATCCCGTTTGGGAACACTGAAAATTATGTTGCCTGATCAGGATACGAACAAGATTCAAATTGCATACTGAATTTGAATATTAAACAACCTTTGGTTGTTCAGATTTTTTAAAGTTCCATTGAAACATAGTAGTTCTTCTGATCTCTTTGCTTCATGAAACGTAAGCAAAATATTTTGAAAACAGGCTTCTAGATAACTAAAGACAAAAATCCTACAAAAATCGAAGAGTCAGCAGGAAAAGTCTACCGACTGAGGTTGGTTGACTTTCTAAGAGTGCCATATAATCATCCTGTATGGTCGTCCGTCTATCCATGGTCAGTAAGCGAAAATGGTCATTGCGCTTAAACAGTTGGTAATATTTTGATAATACTGATAGATACCGACAACCAAAGTAATGTCGAAGCAAAAGAAGTGTGAATTATGGAAATTGCCATAGGTCTTCAGTCATATGGGACATTTTGATAATTTTTTGTATACGCATTAATATTGACACAATCCAGACAAAGGAATTGCCAAATGCCACTTTTCCTTGGCTGAGGCAATGCACAGGCCAAAATATGACAGTTAGCAAAGCTACCCATAACTCTTTAAACCTTAGCAAAACTTTGATAACTTTTCGCACACTGATTGATACTGACAATATCTATCCAATGGGCTTGTCAAATGTCAACTTTCACTGACCAAGATAATGCCAAGGCTGCCATAGGTCTTCAACAATATGAAATATTTTGATAAAATGTTGTATACACATTAATAATGACAAGCTCTAGTCAAAGGAATCGCCAAAAGACGAAGGCTAAGTAGACAACAAAGATTGCCTCTGTTGTGCCTCTGCCTGGGACGAAGCCAAACTGGGAATCGTCGATTGACACCAACTGTTTGATGAGGCCATCCACAATCCTCTCCAGGACCTGCTCAGTCAGTTTGAGACCGTGGTAGTTGCCCCTTTCCAATGCATCCCCCTTTCCCTTGTAGAGGCAGACAATGAAACTCTGCTCCGAGTCAGAGGGTACTTTGCCATCGCAAATGATTGCAGCCACGAGGTCACGGATCATGGAGGCGCCCATGTCACTGGCTGCTCGTGTCATCTCCACCTCTGTGCCTGATGGGCCCAGTGCTTTGCCCGCCTTCATCTGTGAAATAGCCTTCTTAACCATATCAATGATGATTGGGATGGGCGGGCCTTCCACTGGTGGTTGATAAAACAGGTGGTCTGGGTCCCAGTCAAACTCAACATTAAGAAGCCTTTGGTAGTGCTCTAACCAGACCTTCTGCTTTGAGTCTCTTCGCTCATTGACATCTCTCCTGCATCATTCTTCACAGGTTTGTCACCAACAACATCAGCGTTCTCTCTTCTAAACTGGTTAGCAAGGCGGTAGACTTCTGAAGACCTGGGTTCAATATTCTCAAAAACCTTCATGTTGGCTTCTTGACAAGCAGGGTGCACTGCATGCCTGGCATTGCGTTTGGCTGCATCATATGATGCCTTAGTGCCTTTACCAGTCTTCCAGGCCTTGAAAGTTTTCTGCTTGGCAGCAGTGGCCTTTTCCAAGTGTTCATTCCACCACCAGGTTTCACAACACCAACAATGGGGCCGAGTTGAGCCACACACCTCCTCAGTTCTCTTGAGCAGTCCAGTCTTGATGTTGTTCCAGAATTCCTCAGTGGCCCCATCAGCTATACCTGCAGACATACTCACATGCAAGTTGAAGACCTCCTGGAAATGATTGCTCATCTGAGGGTCTTTAAGCTTCCAAACTTTGAGGCGAGGGGTGAACTTGCTCTTGGATTTTGGTGGCACATCTATCCTCATGTCTCATATAAGAAGCTGATGTTGCAGGGCTACTTCCTCACCAGGGATCACTTTTACATCTGTGACAAGTTTGCGCATGGTCCTATGGAAAAGGATGAAGTCTATCTGCGTGGCTATGTTTCCAGACTTGTACGTGATGAGATGGCTGTCACGTTTCTTGAAACATGTGTTCCCAAGAAGCAGGTCAAATGCTAGGGCATACTCTAGGCTTCTCTCACCCTCAACATCTGGTTCCGGCCTGCCATACCCCATCCCACCATGCACTTCCCTGTATCCAGTGCCTGCACGGCCTACATGGCCATTCCAATCTCCACATGGGATCAGAAATTCTGATGCTGGGATCCTGGCAGTCACAGCACACAGCTGATCAAAGAACAGGTCCTTAACCTCATCACTTACACCACTCTGTGGGGCATACACAGACAGAAAGGTAACCACATGCTGGCCGACTACAAGCTTCACTAAGATTTCTGTCAGAGACTGTCTGCACCTCAAAAACTTTCTCTATTCACTCTTCCGCCACAAACACTCCTACACCAGCAGTGCCTTTATCATTTCTGGACCAGTAGAGCTTGTACCTGGTGTCCTTGCCCTTGATTGTGTGGCAGTTGCCACCCCAGTATCTGGTCTCCTGAATGCAGCAGACATCCACTTTCCTGCGGGATAGTGTTTCCACTACCTCACAAACTCTTCCTCTTAGAGTGTTAACATTGACATTAATATCAAACCTACATTCTTAAAATAAAATCAAAACTGTGCAACATTTGTTAAAATCAATTGGCCAGTGCATAGAATTTCCACCATTTGCCATTTGATAGCATTGACAATAACTTCAGAACAATGTCTTCTAGACAGCTATGGTTTAGGGACTATTAGAGAAAGAAAGATTGTCCACAATTTATATGTTTATATCAGATTTTAAAGTTTTCTATAGAACGTTAAGATACTGATGGGTCTGGTGTATTTTCTTTCTTAGTGTTTGCTTTGAAATAGACTGGACATGTCTTTTATATGAGAAACTGAATTCTGCAACAATGTTTTCCTGGACTGCACAAAAGTTAAAAGCAGTTTAAGCATTGTTAAAACCCTAAATTGTCAGAGTAAGGTATTTTTGTCTGTTCATATGCTGTTGATAGTAACTATTGGTTACAAAACATTTTCCCTAATTGGATTAAATGAAAATCTGTGATATTTCTATTAACATTGATTAGATATAAACCTTTTAGAAGAAACTGTCAAAAATAACATGTAGCAATTTTGGTGATGTGAAACCGAAAGCAGTTTGGTCATTTGTTTTGCATCAAAAATAAATGTCATTTATGAATGTGTTTTTGTTCAGGTTGATCTGTCCGAATATGTGTTCACTTAACATTAAATTGGATGGCAGCAAAATTTTAATCGTAAATTCAGTGGTACGAGGGTCATTCAATAAATAATGAGAACACACCTCTAATTCTTTAATGAATGCATATAATTTTATGGCTTTGAAATTCTACCAGTTTGTACCTTAGCATTTGTGCACGTTACATGTGCATTAGCATTCGCATTGTATAACCAAACTTGGCATGGATGTGAATTTTATAATCAAATTGCCAAATCTTTCAGTGTATAGGAAGAAAGTTAGTTGTTATAAGTCTATAACTAATGTATGAATAAAATATGATGTTTGTGTTCATAAAAGTTTATCGCTTGCTAACAGGGGGGACAATTATCGAGATGGGTCATCATATGGTTTCCTTTATATGTTGTCTAGCAACAGCAAATGACAAAAATACTATAATCTCAACAAAAGTTTGAAAAATGCTGTTATTTTGGCAAAATATCTAGCGAAAAGCATGTGTTTAATTTTAGTACAGAATTAATTTTTTGCTCACCTGAGCTATGCTCAGGATGAACTATAGTGATCACTTTTTGTCCGTCTTCCATCCGTCCATCCATCAGTCCGTTAACACTTTTAAACGACAACTCCTCCAAAGCCACTGATGCGATTTGTCCCTAATTTACAGAATTAATTTTTTGCTCACCTGAGCTATGCTCAGGATGAGCTATAGTGATCACTTTTTGTCCGTCTTCCATCCGTCCATCCATCCGTCCATTAACACTTTTAAACGACAACTCCTCCAAAGCCACTGATGCGATTTGTCCCTAATTTGGTATGAATGTTGCTTTGGTAAGGGGATTTAAAAATATTTAAAATTATGGTGATCTGCCTCTTGGTTTGGTTGCCATAGCAACAGAAAGCTCCCATAGATTTATAATGGGAAAATGGTGAAGTTGCATTTTCTCCATAACCACTGAAGTGATGTGAACCATATTTGGCAGTTATAATCAACTGATGATTGTCTACCCATTTTATGTGTTTTATGACCAGTGGCCATTTTGTTTGGTTACCATGGCAACATTCAATTTTGAAAAAGGAATTTTTTAAATGACAACTCCTCCAAAACCACTGAAGCAGTATGACTCTAATTTGGTACAAATGTTGCTTCGGTAAGGGCATTGCTTCGGTAAGGGCAATCAAAAATAGCTAAAATTATGGTGATCTGCCTCTTGGTTTGGTTGCCATGGCAACAGAAAGCTCCCATAGACTTATAATGGGAAAATGGTTAAATTGCATTTTCTCCATAACCACTGAAGTGATGTGAACCATATTTGGCAGTTATGATCATCTGATGTTTGTCTACCCAGTTTATATGTTTGATGACCAGCAGCCATTTTGTTTGGTTGCCATAGCAACATTGAATTTCAAAAAAGAATTTTTTTAAATGACAACTCCTTCAAAACCACTGAAGCAGTGTGACTCTAATTTGGTTCAAATGTTGTTTGGGTTAGGGCTATTCAAAATAGCTAAAATTATGGTGATCTGCCTCTTGGTTTGGTTGCCATGGCAACAGAAAGCTCCCATAGTCTTATAATGGGAAAATGATTTAATTGCATTTTCTCCATATCCAGTGAAGTGATGTGAACCATATTTGACATTTATGATCATTTGATAATTGTCTACCCAGTTTATGTGTTTGATGACCAGTGGCCATTTTGTTTGGTTGCCATGGCAACATTAAATTTTAAAAAAGGATTTTTTTTTTAAATGACAACTCCTCCAAAACCACTGCAGCAGTATGACTAATTTGGTACAAATGTTGCTTGGCATAGGACAATTCAAAATAGCCAAAAGTTTGGCGGTCTGCCTCTTGGTTTGGTTGCCATGGCAACAGAAAGCTTCCATAGACTTATAATGGGAAAATGGTTAAATTGCACTTTCTCCATAAACAGTGAAGTGATTTGAGCCATATTTGGCAGTTATGATCATTTGCTGATTGTCTACCCAGTTTATATGTTTTATGACTGGTGGCCATGTTGTTTGGTTACCACGGCAACATTAAATTTTTGAAAAAGGACTTTTTCAAATGACAACTTCGAAACCACTGAAGCAGTATGACTCTAATTTGGTACAAAAGTTGCTTGTGTAAGGGCGTTTCAAAATAGCTATTATTATGGTGGTCTGCCACTTGGTTTGGTTGCCATGGCAACAGAAAGCTAGCATTGACTTATAATGGGAAAATGGTTAAATTGCAATTTTATGCCCTAGCCACAAAAAAATGGCAAGTGTATCATGTTATTCTGTCCGAATTTTTTTAGGGTCCGTCCATCTATCCGTGGGAACATCCAAGGTTTAGGGGCTATTTTTGAGCTATTTTGGACATAATTATGAGGTATTTTGAGGTTTATTCCATTAAAAATGCATTAGCTAGCCCCATAACCAAATCCTTACATTAGTTGCAATGGCAGAATTGAAAAATTATTGCATAACAAATGCATATCTGCAGTGGCTATTTCGTTCAGGTGAGCGAGCCGTGGCCCGTGGGCCTCTTGTTCTATTAATGGAAGACTTTTAGTTGAAATAAATATATTTACATGATTAATTTGTTCGGGGTTATCATATAGGGGTTACTTTTCAAAATGGGACAGTTGTAATTGTCTAACTTTCCCTTTGATATTGAGGACTTGATGTAGATATGATTGCATCGGTTTTTCAGGTTCACGTTTACTTTGAGACAAACATTTGCATCAAATTCTAGGCAGTGTTTGATGTGACATTTTGGCATTTTGAGCAATATTAGGATTATAATGCTGTATAAATTAAATGTACAAGTGGGAACATGATACTATCAAATGTCATTGTAATTTGGCTAATTTTCAGTGCATGTGTACTTCAAACCTGTTTTAAAAGTTGATTTTACAGCGTGGCAACGCGACTTTACCTTTCATTCTGTTGTTAATAGGCAACCAGTTAGGAGGAGAGATATTACCACAATATTATTGGATTCCAATTAATATATAATCTACCATATTATATTTACAGACAATTCTATGAATGAACCAATCTTTAAAATGAGGACCAGTACACATTACTTATTGGATGACCCTGATATTAAGGGGAGACTGTTTATTTGGTACATAGCGCATTTTGGTATATTGAACATCAATTCACAACCTTTTCCGTCTTTTAATGATATGCTTTTATTTAAAGTATTTAATATTTGCAATCTTTCATGGAACAAACTATTAGAACATGTAAAATGTATCAATCTTGCATATGCAAATTAGACATTTTTCCTTCTAAAGGTTTAAAAACTGCTTTCAACCTCATTAACTTGCAACTAGTCCTTCATTTAAAGGGGAACACAATATAAATTGTAAGTATATCTTGGAGTAAAATGCTTAACAAGCCACTTATTTTGATGCAAGAGTTTTCAAAATCGGCCTAGAAATAAGGAAATATGGTGGTTTGAACATATATAAAATGGCTGTCATGGATGCCGCCAAATTGTAGGCTTTATGATGTCACACAGCCCAAATTAAATATGCAAAACCAAATTATAGAGGGTTTTTAAGAATAATTTTGCTACAGCTTTTTTAGCTCACCTGAGCACGAAGTGCTCATGATGAGCTATTGTGGTCAGTCAATGTCCGTCGTGCATCGTCCATCGTGCGGCGTCAACAATTGCTTTAAACGCCTACTCCTCCTACACCCCTGGGCCAATTAACTTGATACTTGGTAGGAAGCATCGGGGTGACTTGTAGATCAAAAATAGCTAAAATCGTTCCGATCGGAAATCCAAGATGGCCGCCATAGCCGCCATCTTGAAAATCTATTTTTCGCTTCTTCTCCTGAACCGAAAGGCCAACTGACTCCAAACTTGCTAGGAACCATCAGGGTGACTTGTAGATCAAAAATAGCTAAAATCGTGCCGATCGGAAATCCAAGATGGCCGCCATGGCCGCCATCTTGAAAATCTATTTTTCGCTTCTTCTCCTGAACCGAAAGGCCAATTGACTCCAAACTTGCTAGGAAGCATCAGGATGACTTGTAGATCAAAAATAGCTAAAATCATGCCGATCGGAAATCCAAGATGGCTGCCATGGCCGCCATCTTGAAAATCTATTTTTCGCTTCTTCTCCTGAACCGAAAGGCCAATTGACTCCAAACTTGCTAGGAAGCATCAGGGTGACTTGTAGATCAAAAATAGCTAAAATCGTGCCGTTCGGAAATTCAAGATGGCCGCCATGGCAGCCGTCTTGAAAATCTATTTTTCGCTTCCTCTCCTGAACCGAAAGGCCAGTTGACTCCAAACTTGCTAGGATGCATCAGGGTGACTTGTAGATCAAAAATAGCTAAAATCGTGCCGATCGGAAATCCAAGATGGCCGCAATGGCAGCCATCTTGAAAATCCATTTTTTCGCTTCTATTCCTAAACCCAAAAGCCAATTGACTCCAAACTTGGTAGGAAGCATCAGGGTGACTTATAGATCAAAAATAGCTAAAATCATGCCTATCAGAAATCCAAGATGGCCACCATGGCGGCCATCTTGAAAATCTATTTTTCGCTTCTTCTCCTGAACCGAAAGGCCAGTTGACTCCAAACTTGGTAGGAAGCATCAGGGTGACTTGTAGATCAAAAATAGCTAAAATCGTGCCGTTCGGAAATTCAAGATGGCCGCCATGGCAGCCGTCTTGAAAATCTATTTTTCGCTTCCTCTCCTGAACCGAAAGGCCAGTTGACTCCAAACTTGCTAGGATGCATCAGGGTGACTTGTAGATCAAAAAAAGCTAAAATCGTGCCGATCGGAAATCCAAGATGGCCGCAATGGCAGCCATCTTGAAAATCCATTTTTTCGCTTCTATTCCTAAACCCAAAAGCCAATTGACTCCAAACTTGGTAGGAAGCATCAGGGTGACTTATAGATCAAAAATAGCTAAAATCATGCCTATCAGAAATCCAAGATGGCCACCATGGCGGCCATCTTGAAAATCTATTTTTCGCTTCTTCTCCTGAACCGAAAGGCCAGTTGACTCCAAACTTGGTAGGAAGCATCAGGGTGACTTGTAGATCAAAAATAGCTAAAATCATGCCAATCGTAAAACCAGGATGGGCGCCATGGCAGCCATCTTGAAAATCTATTTTTCGCTTCTTCTCCTGAACTGAAAGGCCAGTTGACTCGAAACTTGGTAGGAAGCATTTGGGTGACTTGTAGATCAAAAATAGCTAAAATCATGCCGATCGTAAATTCAAGATGGCCGCCGTTGCGGCTATCTTGAAATCTATTTTTTGCTTCTCCTAAACCCAAAAGTCACTTGACTCGAAACTTGGTAGGAAGCATCAGGGTGACTTGTAGATCAAATGTAGCTAAAATTGTTCTGATCCGAAATCCCAGATGGCCACCATGGCCGCCATCTTGAAAATCTATATTTAGCTTCTTCTCCTGCACCGAAAGGCCAATTGACTCCAAACTTCATAAGAGACATTGGGGTGACTTGTAGATCAAAAATAGCTAAAATCATGCCAATCGGATATCCAAGATGGCCGCCATGGCAGCGGCAGCCATCTTGAAAATCTATTTTTCGCTTCTCCTGAACCGAAAGGCCAGTTGACTCGAAACTTGGTAGGAAGCATTGGGGTGACTCGTAGATCAAAAATAGCTAAAATCGTGCCGATCGTAAATCCAAGCTGGCTGCCATTTAGAGTTTGTTCAAATGATCACCCTCAATTGACGGGCATGCCATATATATTCTTCTTCAAAATTTAGAACTGTTTAAATGATGATCTTTTCATTAGTTGCGATGACAGGATTGGAAAAATATTGCATAACATCTGCATATCTGCAGTGGCTATGTCACTCAGGTGAGCGACCCGTGGCCCGTGGGCCTCGTGTTTTATAATTGTTCAATTCTAGTGACAAGCAATCATTTCCCCCAAATTAAACCAACTTTATGAGAATAACTACCTTTATGAGACGAATTTTAATTTTTATGAAACCTCATTAAATATTCAAAATGGTGGCGCCCATTCCACCAATGTTAAAATATTCAGTTGTCTATAACTTACTTAATTTTCCACCAATTTTGATCAAATTTGTGTCAAAATTCATTGTTGTAAAGTTCTTCACTTTAAAGCACAATATGTTTTGAGAATAATTTAATGGCTGTATGCATTTGTATTTTTGTTTTTGTCCATATCAGGTAAAAGCATCAGACGTTCCCAAATGGGAAGAATTGTTTCCCAATCGGGCAGCACAAATGTCATGTGTTCCCGAACAAGATACACTGATGCACAGAAAAAAAATATTGATTTTAAACCTGAATAACTGTTTAGCTCACCTGAACCGAAGGCTCATGGTGAGCTATTGTGATCACTCACCGTCCATTGTCGTCGTCCGCGTCGGCGTCGTTGTCGTCGTCGTCGTCGTCCGGATGTCCGTCTGTCCACAATCTTTAAACAACATCTCCTCCTAAACCACTGGTGGGAATTTGACCAAACTTCACAGGAATGATCCTTTGTTGGTCCTCTTTCAAAGTTGTTCAAATGGTTCCGGTCCATTGCATATATAGGTCACAGGAGCTAAAAATAGATTTTTATCGCACCTGCTTGTAGCAGGGTGCGATATAGGTGTCCGATTTTCTGTCCGTCCGTCCGTCCGTCCGTCCCTCCGTCCGTCAGTCCGTCCCGTCTGTCAACATTTATGTCGACGTTCGACATTTATGTCAAAGTAAGTATTCTAATCAACTACAAGACTAAACAACCATCAAACTTTGCATGAAACATCTCCCTGACCTCCTGACTTTGCGACATAGACGTCCGCTTTTCCGTATGTCTGTCCATTCGTCTGTCCGTCTGTCAACATTTATGTCGATGTTCGACATTTATGTCAAAGTTAGTATTCTAATCAACTACAAGACTAAACAACCATCAAACCTTGCATGAAACATCTCCCTGACCTCCCGACTTTGTGACGTAGGTGCCCACTTTTCCATTCGTCTGTCTGTTCGTCCGTCCGTCTGTCTGTTAACAGTTCTGTTATGTCGAAGTTCGACATTTATGTCAAAGTTAGTATTCTAATCAACTACAAGACTAAACAACCATCAAACCTTGTATGAAACATCTCCCTGACCTCCCGACTTTGTGACGTAGGTGCCCACTTTTCCATTCGTCTGTCTGTTCGTCCGTCCGTCTGTCTGTTAACAGTTCTGTTATGTCGAAGTTCGACATTTATGTCAAAGTTAGTATTCTAATCAACTACAAGACTAAACAACCATCAAACCTTGTATGAAACATCTCCCTGACCTCCTGACTTTGCGACATAGGTGCCCGCTTTTCCATTCGTCTGTCCGTTCATCCGTCCGTCTGTCTGTTTACAGTTCTATTATGTCGAAGTTTGACATTTACGTCAAAGTTAGTAGTCTTATCAACTACAATTCTACAACAACCATGATACCTTGCATGACACACATCTCCCTGACCTCCTGACTTGGCAGGTATGTTGACCCAGTGACCTTGACCTATATTTTGCGCTCCATTGGCTTTGACACAATTTACGTTGACGTTCCAGATCTTCTCAACTATAAGGTGTACAACTACCAAACCTTGCATAGTGCTTCTCCTAGATGTACTGACTTGGCAGGTACCTTGACCCGGTGACCTTGACCTATATTTTGTGCCCCAGTGACTTTGACATATTTTGTGTCGACGTTCGATATCTCCTCAACTATAAGGCCTACAACCATCAAACCTTGCAAAGTGCTTCTTCTCAATGAACTGACTTGGCAGATACCTTGACCTGGTGACCTTGACCTATATTTTGGCTGCAGTGACTTTGACATAATTTACGTCAATGTTCTAGATCTCCTCAAGTGTAAGACCTCTAGCCACCAAACCTTGCATAGTGCTTCTCCTAGATGTACTGACTCGGCAGGTATCTTGACCCGGTGACCTTGACCTATATTTTGCGCTCCAGTGCCTTTTACACATTTTATGTCAACGTTCAATATCTCCTCAACTATAAGGCCTACAACCATCAAACCTTGCATAATGCTTCTCCTCAATGTACGAACTCTGCAGGTACCTTGACTGGGTGACCTTGACCTATATTTCGCACTCCATTGACTTTTACACCTTTTACGTCACCCTTCCTTATGTCCTCAACTGTACGGCCTTCAACCACCAAACCTTATATAGCACTTCTTCTCGATGTACTGACTCGGCAGGTACCTTGACCTGGTGACCTTGACCTATATTGTGCACTCCAGTGACTTTGACACATTTTATGTTGATGTTCGGTATCTCCTCAAATATAAGACCTACAACCACTAAACCTTGCATATTGCTTCACCTCATTGCACTGGCTTGGCAGGTACATTGACCCAGTGACCTTGACTTATATTTGACACATTTTACGTTGATGTTTGATAACTCCTCAACTATGTCCTACAACCACTATACCTTGCATTGTGCTTCTCCTTGATGTACTGAATTAGCAGGTATCTTGACCCGTGACCTTGACCTATATTTCATGCTCCAGTGACTTTTACACATTTTACGTCAACGCTCCATTATCATTGGGCTGTATGATACGAAAAGTCAGTGCTGAAGATATAGCCATTAGAGGGAATGGGACTGGCCTGGAATATATGTGCCCCACTAGGCACTTTGTCTACATTTTTTTCAACCCAGTTTTCCAAGTAAGCACTGCTAAGAATGAAATAAACTTATTTAATAACCACATTCTGATTGTGGCTCCTGTGACTTTTGCCCCAGCAGGTGCGATGACGCCTTCCGCGGAATTCTTGTTTAACTAAAAACTTAAAAAATCTTCTTGTCAGAAACTACTGGACCGATTTCCATATAATTTTGCAGAAATGTTCCTTTGGTGACCCTCTACCAAGATTGTTCAAGCCATTTGGATTCGTCAAAAAACATGGCCGCCAGGGGGCGGGGCTTATTTTCCCTATATTATCTATATAGAAAACTTTAAAAATCTTCTTGTCAGAAACCACTGGACCGATTTCAATATAATTTTGCAGAAATGTTCCTTTTGTGATCCTCTACCAAGATTGTTCAAGCCATTTGGATTCGTCAAAAAACATGGCCGCCAGGGGGCGGGGCTTATTTTCCCTATATATCTATATAGAAAACTTTAAAAATCTTCTTGTCAAAAACCACTGGACCGATTTCCATATACTTTTGCAGAAATGTTCCTTTCGTGATCCTCTACCAAGATTGTTCAAGCCATTTGGATTCGTCAAAAAACATGGCCGCCAGGGGGCGAGACTTATTTTCCCTATATATCTATGTAGAAAACTTTAAAAGTCTTCTTGTCAGAAACCACTGGACCGATTTCCATATAATTTTGCAGGAATGTTCCTTTGGTGATCCTCTACCAAGATTGTTCAAGCCATTTGGATTGTCAAAAAACATGGCCGCCAGGGGGCGGGCCTTATTTTCCCTATATATCTGTATAGAAAACTTTAAAAATCTTCTTGTCAGAAATCACTGGACCGATTTCAATATAATTTTGCAGAACTCATCCTTTGGTGATTTTCTACTAAGATTGTTCGAGCCATTTGGATTCTTCAAAAAACATGGCCACCAGGGGGCGGGGCTTATTTTCCCTATAATATCTATATAGAAAACTTAAAAAATCTTCTTGTCTGAAACCACTGGACCGATTTCCATATAATTTTGCAGAAATGTTGCTTTGGTGACTCTCTACCAAGATTGTTCAAGCCATTTGGATTTGTCAAAAAACATGGCCGCCAGGGGGCGGGGCTTATTTTCCCTATATAATCTATATAGAAAACTTTAAAAATCTTCTTGTCAGAAACCACTGGACCGATTTCGATATAATTTTGCAGAAATGTTTCTTTGGTGATCCTCTACCAAGATTATTCAAGCCATTTGGATTCGTCAAAAAACATGGCCGCCAGGGGGCGGGGCTTATTTTCCCTATGTATCTATATAGAAAACTTAAAAAATCTTCTTGTCAGAAACCACTGGACCGATTTCCATATACTTTTGCAGAAATGTTCCTTTGGTGATCCTCTACCAAGATTGTTCAAGCCAGTTGGATTCGTCAAAAAACATGGCTGCCAGGGGGCGGGGCTTATTTTCCCTATATATCTATATAGAAAACTTAAAAAATCTTCTTGTCTGAAACCACTGGACTGATTTCCATATAATTTTGCAGAAATGTTCCTTTGGTGACTCTCTACCAAGATTCAAGCCATTTGGATTTGTCAAAAAACATGGCCGCCAAGGGGCGGGGCTCATTTTCCCTATATATCTATATAAAAACTTAATAATTCTTCTTGTCAGAAACCACTGGACCAATTGCTATATAATTTTGCAGAATTATTCCTTTGTGATTCTGTACCAAGATTGTTCAAGCCATTTGGATTGTCAAAAAACATGGCTGCCAGGGGGTGGGGCTTATTTTCCCTATATATCTTTATAGAAAACTTGAAAAATCTTCTTGTCAGAAACCACTGGACCAATTTCATTATAACTTGGCAAAAAAATGTTTCCATGGTGACCCTGTACCAAGATTGTTCAAGTAATTGTGATTCGTCAAAAAACATGGCCGCTAGGGGGCGGGGCTTATTTTCCCTATGTATCTATATAAAAAACTTTAAAAATTTTCTTTTAAGAAACCGTTGGACCGAGTTCAATGTAACTTGGCAGGAATGTTGCTTTGGTGACCCTCTACCAAGATTGTTCAAGCCTTCATGATACATCAAAAAACATGGCCCCCGGGGGGTGGGGCTTATTTTCCATATATATCTGTATAGAAAACTTTAAAATTCTTCTTGTCAAATACCTCCTGACTGATTTCAATAATGCTTTAGTAACCCTCTACCAAGAATGTTCAAGCAATCCTGAATTGTTAAAAAAACATGGCTGCTAGAGGGTGGGGCTTATTTTCCCTATAGATCTAAATAGAAAACTTTAAAAATCTTCTGGTCAGAAACCACTGAACTGATTTTAATTTAACTTGGCAGGAATGTTCCTTTGGTTACCCTCTGCCAAGTTTCTTCAAACTGTCATGATTCTTCAAAAAAAAAAAAAAAAAATGTCCCATAGGGGGTTGGGCTTTATAGCGATATAAAACACTTTAAAAATCTTTTTGTCAGAAACCACTGGACCAATTTCAAAATAACTTGGCAGAAATGTTCCCTTTCAAGATTAAGTCAAGTCATGATGTGTTAAAAAGAAAAAACATGGCCTTGGGTGTTGGGGGGGAGGGGGGGGGGGAGTGGGGGCAGGGCTGTAAAATTTATACATAAATCTTAGAGCAGTGAACTTAGCTGAATCTTCAACAGTAAGTATGCAAATCTGTTTGATCAGGTGAGCGATATAGGACCATCATGGTCCTCTTGTTTTCTAGGCACTTTAAAAAAATTCTGAATGGTCAAAAATTAGATAATTTATTCTCTTTTAACCTCCCAAAATTTGGTGGTGATTTGTCAAAAACTGTGATTCATTTTTTTCGTTTTCTGAGGGTACTAGAAAAACAATCAAATGATGCCCGATCGGGTAATTATAGTAACATCTACCATTCAAATTACAAAGGTCACCAAAGGTTATTGATTCCCAATCGGGCATCTTTACTCTTCAGTTTGTTTAAATGATTCTGCATCACTAAACAAGGTGGCTGCCTATGGCAATGTTGCACAGTTTCTGCAGATATGCAGTGACTGTTTTACTCAGGTGAGTGAATTTTGGCCCATGGGCCTCTTGTTCAAGTTTGGCATTTTGTAGGGGGCATATTACTTTACAGCCATAGTTTATAGTCAGCCGGTTAAAGTTTAAAGTTTCAACTTTGGAAACTCTTTAATGTGCTTGTACAAAGTTAGGTTTGGTCCACTTCCTTGAGTGATTTAATAAAAAAAATGGTTTCATAAAATTTTTTTGAGCAGACACAACCAGAAAAAGAAAAACTTCATTTAGTCAAAATTCAGGCACACAGCTCCTCTTCCAATTGACCACTTTGTATAGTCAAAAGAGGAATAGATAGAGGGTAACAATTATGATAGTCTTATTTGATGAAATGTCATTGTAATTTTCTATTGCTATTGTAGACCAAAACCAGCAGAACCTAGTCAGATGAAGTGTAGGATAGGAGGCAGTGGTCAACTTCCTGTTGGACAGAGTCGACTCACTGATGTACATATCAACATTAAAGATAAATATGGGAATGATATTGTACATGTAAGTACTCAGTAGGTTAATGAACAGCTTACCAAAGGCAACAACCTAAGTCATCAGCATGGTGATATGCATGTAGCAGCAACTGTAACATTTGTTCAGATTAATACCAATTCAGGAAACATACTGAATGCAGTGATTATAAAGCCTCTGCAGCAAAAGTGTTTATTTCAATTTAGTACAGCCTTTCACCAAACAGGTTACCTCCATAGACATTCTAGTTTTTGTAGATGTTTTTTTTTACCAACATGTTCAACCAAATATGCTTAAACTACAAGCGTTATGAATGTCAATATAACTGCTTGAGGTGTCTGAATAGCCAGTGTATTTTAGAGCCCGGTTTTCAAGTCACATGTAGTCCATATGACAAGTAAATTTGGTGCATGAAGTGTCAAGCAAGAAAGTGCAGATTTCGACCATCATGCACATGCACAAAGTATCATCCGGGCCTTTGCTGTCTACTCATACATTCTGTAGTACCCAATGATTTTGTTAGCAGACAGGGAAGACTCTGATCAGACTATGCAAATGCATGAAAATCTTTTTTTCTGAGAAAAAATATTTTAAAATGTTGTCTGCTGTAAGATATAAGAATTATATGGTAAATGTCCTAAATTTTTGTGCAGCAAAGTGTCTGACAAAATGGCATATGCAAACAGTGCAGACCCTCTGAAGGAGCAGTCTGATCAGGGTCTGCAATGTTTGCCAGTCCACCAAGTATTTTAAGGAACTACTGCATAAAAAGCAGTTTTAAATTTTAGGCCATTAGAATGTATGGAATAATGTGTTTAAAATTTTAGGACATTACCATAATTGCCCAGAAAAACTACTGTATTTACAGTTTGAATCATAAAACTTTCAGACAAATCACATAAAATGTCAAGCCATATTTTTCTGGAAAGTAATAAAAAAAAAAATGTTCAGAATGACACTATTGCAGTTGTGATTGGCACTTGCCATACTGACTCAAAATAGTCCTGGAGAGTAAATGTTTACATTACTTATCCTAATGTTTCAATTGATACATGAGCTGATGATGTATCTAGAAACTGCTCCTTGCCCTATCTTCTAGCTCAACACTATATGTATATGCTGAGACATGCCCAAATATTTATGGTGAATACATTTATCAGTATAGAAGACCCTGATCAGCTGAGCAACCATACAGTTGGTTAAAGGCATGATTATTCTGTTTTGTCCAATCAAATTCAATGTTCTGCCTCAATACATTAAAATCATATTACAAAAATGTAACAAGGTGTTTTAAAATACGAGAAATCTGTTTAACTGAACTGGGAATCAAAGTTTCCATACTGGACTCCAAGTCCTAGATTCTGCCACATGGCTATAAAAAGCAACTTTTACTGCAAAGGAATACAAAAAAATTGTAGTTTGAAATTATTGGACTGTATTTACTCTAGATATTTAGACACCTTAACTCCTTACCATGCTTGTCCTGCAGTTTGAACAAGCTTATTTTACTGCTCTTAATGTCTCTAAAATATGTGATGAGTTGCAAACAGTATGTAACATGATCAGATGTGTTTGCAATGTTTGAGCTGGATCTACACTGTTTTTCTTAGGCCTGTCTGTTCCAATACTTCAGGTAAATATACTGAATATTATTCTCCATGTCCAAGTGAAATATTTCCCCTGAATTTCTAGTAGCTAGAGAATCTTGGGAAATGTGACTGTAAGAGTTTTATTCATATGTATGGATTATTAACCTTAGTTCTAAGTGTAATGGAATAAAACCTGGTCACTTTAACTAGGGACTGAAACCAACTGCTGAAGTGTGTTCTTCCCTATAAAACAAAACATCTTGTTCCTCTACATACAAATACATCTTAGTTACTGTACCACAATAACTTATTTCTCAGCCTCAATCAACATTAGAGCTGGGCTCCATAGCTTAGTTGGTAGCATGTCTGACTGCAGATCCAGGGATTACAAGTTCAAATCCCAGCTAGGCCACATACCTTTCATGGAGATTGATCATGAAATAACTTCAATAGTCCCCCTCTGCTGATTCAAGAGTGGCATATGCCATTAATGGCAAAAATATGTGTACAAAGTACTGGTGAATCGCTTAGCGGACCATGTCAGCCCAGGAAAAGGTGTGAGTAGGTTAATAGACTGACAACATGACCTTAGCTAGGTCTTAAAACTCCAGATTAAACAAACAAATCAACATTGGGGCACCACAGAAATCTTAATATGGAGACTGGATACACTTGGTAGATTTCTAGGGAATCAGAGCCGAAGTTCTTGGGGAGCTTATAGGATAGGCAGTGGTCTGTCATCAATGTTGGCGTCAAGGATTTCAAATGACATCTTATATGAAACCAGTGAACCAATTGAAACCAAATTACATGTGGAGCCTCCATGGGGTGGGGTAATAAAAGTTTGATCATAATATCTGGGTCTTATGACCAGGATGGAGGCCATGCCCATATATGGTAAAATCTTTGAAAATCTTCTTCTCAGGAACCAAACAGCTGATGACCTTGAAACTTGATATGCAGCATTAGGGACTCAGGCTCTACCGAGTTTGTTCAAATGATGACCCTTGGTTGACTTGACCTGCTTTACAGCAAGGTCAAATTTGGTCACTTGGGCTTTTGTATGATAAAAAGGCAAAAAAGTGTTTTCTTCTGAAGCTGTTGTTGCCTAAGAAGTCAAAGTTGATACTTGCAATCAGCTAAATGATTTTTTTGTAAATACCAGATGTCAAGGTCATTTGTTAGCTCACCTGAACAACGTTCACGGAGAGCTATTGTTCTACCTCTGGCGTCAGCGGCGGCGTTGGTGTTGGCGTCCACAAATGTTAAAGTTTTCATTAAAGTTTTTAAGACCTCATTATTTCATAACCTTATCACCGATTTGCTTCATCTTTGGTATGATGATACATATTGGTCCAAAATTTTGTGCAGTACCATCCCCACCACTCAAAAGTATTTATCAGCACCATCAGCACTCAGGACCGTGACCTTGAAGTTGAGGTCACAGACTTAGAATTTAAATGTTAAAGTTTTTGTTAAAGTTTTTAAGACCTCATTATTTCCTAACCTTATCACCGATTTGCTTTATCTTTGGTATGATGATACATATTGGTCCAAAATGTTGTGCAGTACCATCCCCACCACTCTAGGTCATGTCAAGGTCAAGGTCACAGACTTAGAATTTTCATGTTAAAATTTTATGTCAAAGTTTTTAGGTTCTCATAACTTCTACACAGAATGATGGATTTTGTTCCTACTTGGTATCATTATAGATACTGGTCAAAAGTATTTATCAGCACCATCAGCACTCATGACTGACCTTGAGGTCGAGGTCACAGACTTAGAATTTAAATGTTAATGTTTTTGTTAAAGTTTTTAAGACCTCATTATTTCCTAACCTTATCACCGATTTGATTCATCTTTGGTATAATGATACATATTGGTCCAAAATTTTGCCCAGTTCCATCCTCACCCACTAGTTCATGTTAAGGTCAAAGTCAGAGTCATGTCAAAATTTTGATGTTAAAATTTTACATCAAAGTTTTAGGACCTCATTACTTCTAAACCAAACAATGGATTTGATTTATATTTGGTATCGTATCATGATATACATGTATACTGATCCAAAGTTTTTATCAGCACCATCAGCATTCATGACCGTGACCTTGGGATCAAGGTCGCAGACTTAGAATTTTATTAAAAATGTTAAAGTTTTGAATTTTATTAAAAATGTTAAAGTTTTCATTTAAGTTTTTAAGATCTCATTATTTCCTAACCTTATCACCGATTTGATTCATCTTTGAATTTTGCTCTGGCGACAGGTCTTGTTGACCTTTGTCCTGGATGCCTCAGATTCAGTATTTTTATCTTATTACTCTAACACTGTTGGGCTGATTGAAACCAAATTACCTGTGGAGCCTCTGTTGAATAGGGGAATGAAAGTTTGTACATGGGATCTTGGTCACATGATCAAAATGGCCACCATTCCCATATATAGTAAAAACTTTTGAAAGTTTTCCTCTCAGGAAGCAAATGACCTTGAAATGTAGTATGCACCATAGGGTACCCAGGCCCTACCAAATTTGTTCAAATGGTGATCCTTGGTTGACCTTAACCTATTTTATGGCATGGTCAAATTTGGTCACTTAGGCTTTTGTATGGGAATAAGGCAAAACTGTAGATTTATATGAAGCTATTGTAGCTTATGACATTCAAAGTTGATATATGCAATCACCTAAATTAACTTTTATAATACCAAAGGTCAAGGTCATTCACTGACATTTGTCTTGGACGCCTTGGATTCAGTATTTATATCTTCTCCTCAGAGCTGATTGAAACCAAATTACTACTGAAGCCCTGTGGGATGGGGGAATAAAAGATTGTTTATGGGATTTCGGTCAAATGATTAAGATATTTGCTATGCCCAGCCCATATGTTGTAAAACCCTTTGAATATTTTCTTCTAAGGACTTGGTAGGCCAAAGACCTTGAAACTTGGTTTGCAGTATTTGGGACACTAGCCCTACCAGGTGTATGTAAATGGTGACCATTGGTTTTAAATATGAAAAGTAAGCAAATTATATCAAAAATTAAATACTGTAAAACAGAACTTTGAAAGTACAAAGTGCAAGATCTTAGTGCAAAAGGGTTAAGGTTGCAGAAGTGGACTTGCTCGCCCACTGGAGCTCATGTGAGTGTAGTGGCCAATGGCTGTACTTGTGCACATACTTTTGCCAGTAACTGAGAACTGCCCTTCTTGAATCAATGGAAGGGTAAGAATGACTGTTGAAATTATTTCATGATCAATCTCCATGAAAGTTATATGGCCAAACTGGGATTCAAACTTGTGACGCCTGGATCTGTAGTCAGACACGCAACTGACTACACTGTGGAGCCTGGCTAGTAATAATGGTAGGAGCCATTTGGTACTAAAATAAAGGTTGCTCTTAACATATGTGCCAAAACTTCTGCAGGAGATCCAGGGTGGTTGAATGTGGCGAAGGTATCTTACTTCACCGGGGCGTCTAACTGATATTGGTTTCCAGTTGGACAAGGCCTGCTATCCTTGTAGCAGGTAGGGGTAGAGGGGGAATGACCCAACACAATCAGTTCTGCAGAAGATGAGCAGGTCTTGACTGTAGTGCCTACTTGTAGAAGGCCAGATACTGTAGTACCTACTTGTATAAAAAAAGCACTCTCTGTCATGTGCAAGATTTATTGGGCCCTCACTGTTGCTTCTTGATACTTAACAAAATGAGACCTGAAAGATTTTGCCATTATTTTGGAAGGGGAGGCAACTTAGGCAGACAAAAAGTTGTATCCCTACTATTTAAATGTTTTAAAAAATGGGCCCTACTCTGAAAGGAGGAAATTCTTTCCTTTTGAGAGTAGACCCTCACTTTAATGGGAAAGGAAACAGATATTTCCACATTAAGAGTTATTTTCTGTGGAGATGTATCCATTCCCCTTAAGAGATCTGGTTATTTTCTGTTATTTTCAGCAGTCTGAGAGTGTATGTAAGGAAGTGGTTGTAACAGGGGATGGTGTCAATGCGAGTAAAGCTAAAATAGTTCTAGACAAGGTAAGCTTTTACTTTTCAAATTAGGAATGTTAGATAATTTGTAACATTACAATTCTTTCCTTGCATTTCAGAGGTAGAGTTAATGGCTTGCTGACTTGCATAGGCATTTGCCTGAGATTGTGTAGACAAAAAGATAAAGTTTTAATTTTTTCTCTTTCTGTGTGTGTGTGTGTGTGTGTGTGTGTATGTGTGTGTGTGTGTGTGTGTGTGTGTGTGTGTGTGTTCCTCCAGTGCAAATCTATATGTATGGCCTAGTTCACCAATAAGTGTTATGTGTATTTAGTAAATTTGTTATAAATAGGCCACTGTGACCACTGAAAAAGCTTATGCTTGAGTATATCTCCAGTACTGTATGGCCTCTGCTGATCAAATTAGGCAGGTGGGTACAGCTAGTGAAGACATATGTTATATTTCATCAGTAGGTCACTGTATATGGACCATTGACCTATATTAAGGAAACAAAGAAAAGAAAACTTATCTGTGGTATGTCTCATGTACTATATGGAATAGGCTGACTAAATGTGGTGTATGGTTACAGCTGATGAAGACTAAGTCAATAAATAGGTCACTCTGTCCTTCATTTTGACCTCTGATAAGCCTTGAAGAAAGAATGTCCCCACTGCAAGTTCTTGTACTGTTTGGTCTAGACTGACAGAATTTTGTGTAATGAGTACATCAAGTGAAGCTTTATTGCATGCTATAATTAAGTAATCAATTACCTACACTGTATATTACAGAAAAAAAAAGAAACCAAAAAACTTAATCATGGTATAACTCATACTTGCATCATTTGAAAACTAGTATGTCACATACCAAAAGCTGGTCATTGTAACATATATTAACAGAATAAAAAAATGTTTGTGGTATGAAGGTATAACAGCAAGTTTTTGAGCTTGATATATGTAGCCTAGGGATTTGTGATTAGTCTTTTATATACGTAATTAGTAAAGCATCTTTCTTTATTTTACAGGTTTTGCATAATTATGTCCCCCTACCTCGGGTGATGGGGACATATTGTTTTTGGTGCAGATGCCTTTGGCGTCGACATCTGCGTTGGCATTGGTAACAGTGTCACACATTTTGTCTGCACAATATCTTGTGAACCAGTGGTTGGATTCTTACCAAATTTGCATGGATATATAATTGGGACATAAAAAGGAAGTGATTAGATTTTGGTGACCTTGACATAATTTTTAAGGTCACAGCAGTAGAAAAACTGAAAATTCTGTGACACTTTCTTGTCTGCACAATATCTTATGCACCAGTGATTGGATTCTTACCAAATTTTCATAAATAAAAAATTGGGATGTAACAAAACTGAAAATTCACATTGGGAGACATCTGGTTTCTCTAAAAACACTGTTACTTGTTTTAGTATGACTTTAACCAAACATTTGCAAGCAGTTGTTTTCACCCTCTAACTGGCCTCTATGGCTCAATCAGATGCATATCCAGCTGGTGATCAGGAGGTCCTGGGTTCAATCCCTACTGGGTCTGGCAACATTCTTTCATGGACATTATTCATGAATTATTTTCTACGGTCATTCTCCCTCTTCTACTGATTCAAATCTGGCAGTTGCCAGTTTCTAGCAAAAGAATGAGGACAAGTTCTGGAAAACCTCTTGGAGGAGTAAGCCTGCCCTGGAAAAATGTGGTTAGATTAACTGACTGGCTCAACATGACCTTTATAGTGTTTGACTGGGCCATAAAACTCCAAATCATGTGTCACCCCTGAGTAAAATGGACATAAATGAGTACAGGGCAGTGATAAAGGTTTTTTATGTTCCCAAAAATATCCATGAATGTTTGGCTGCAGTTTAGGGTGAATCATCTTATGCTGTCGTGAAAAGGTTGGCAAGGGAATTTCAATGTGGTAGGGAAAGCCTTCAAGTTGTCACCAATTCTAGACAGCCATCAACCAATATAATCTCCAAAAATCTTGAAAGCAGCTAGTTCTTGATAACAGGTATATTAAACTTCATGAGCTAGAGACAACAGCTACAAATGGTATCTCATGGTTCCCTAGAAAGTATACATCATGATCGTTTACATATGTCAAAGTTCTGTGCAAGACTGGTGTCCTAAATGTTTGTTGCTGAAATGAAGACATCAAGTCACTGAAGGCTATGATTTAACAGAGTATAGCTTTCGGTGACTTGGCTTCCCTTCACTAGGTTTAATCCTGAGGACTTGCACTTTAGATCAATGATATGATGAAACTTGGTTTTACCACTGTAATCCAAAAGATAAACAAGAGTCAGTGGAGTGGGAGCACATGAGGTCATCACAGACCAAAACGTTCAGTGTCTAGGTCTTGCAAGAAGATTATGGTGACTGTTTTGGGATAGCAAAATCCATCTAGGTTATTTACTTCATGGCACAACAATAAATGATGAATATTATGCCAACTTGTTGAGAAGGGTGCATCACTCAGTCAAAAATAAATGTCATGACAAAGTTAGGTATGATGTTCTTGTGCATTAGGACAGTGCTCAGGCTCACACCAGCCAAACTGCAATGGATGCTGTAAAGGAATGTTGGTTCTAAATGTTGCCACATCCTCCTTATTCACCGGACCTTGCCCATAGTGAATATAACCTGTTCTCAAGATTATCTGCCTTCAAAAAGGTACAGCAATGATAATGAACTTACGGATGCTGTGATGGCCAAATTTCAGACTTCTATAGAAGTGGTATTAATGCCTTAATGAAGAGGTGGATAAAATGTATTGACTTACAAGGAACTGAGAAGAAAATAATGCTTAGTAAAATCCATTTGTCTTTGTTAGGTATGTTAGGCTCAAAACTTTTTTTTTTATATATATATATCTCCTCGTACATGTTTCTTCTGTATGCTTCATATATAGGGACACTCAGGGAGGTGGGGTGGAGGGGCCTTGTTGACATTAATTTTTTCACGACACATTTGAGCTGATCTGATAAATATCGGAATGTATGTATTTCAGTTTAAGAGTACACTAATAGTGAAAGAGGTTACAGTGACCTCAGGGACATTAGGTCGAAGAGAAATTACCTTCCAGTTATATAATCTGAAGGATTATGTGAGGATAGAAACTGTAGCAGGACCCCCAGCAAAGTTGAAGTTTGTTGATTTTGACCAAGAACAGGTAGGTAGTCAAGAAATACATGCTAGAGAGGTAATGCTAATTTTTTTTTTTTTTTTTTTTTTTTTTTTTTTTTTTGATTTGGGTTTTACGGCCCTTTCAAGAATATTTCACTTATATCGAGCCGATCGTTCATCGAAGGTGGGCGAAAACCGGAGAACCCGGAGAAAAACCACCTGACCATCCGTAAGCAGAACTTGGCTTTCCCACATATGACCCGAGCGAGGCTCGAACCACAGCGGTGAGAAACCTAATGGATTAAGAGTCAACTCTCTTATCCACTAGGCTACGGGGGCCCGCCAGGTAATGCTAAGAAGGACTACCTTATATACCCTAAGTGTCTAGATAGGCAGGCCTGATCAGGCCATCAGAGCGGGTCTGCACTTTTTGCTTCTCATCCTAAAACTTGTACAAGTTCATATTACTACCTTTGATGTGTCTAAAACTGCTGAATGAATGGTGGATAGAGTAGACCCTGATCAGATGCCACAGAATGTATGAGGAAACTGATGTAGATCCATTCGATATCTTTTGAAAAGATTAATGTATTGGATTCCAACTTTAGGTCAAGTTTGTAGGTCCAACTTTATACACAGGGAGTTATTGCCCTTTTTCAGCTTTGAAAAATGGTTTCAGTTCCATAACTTTTGAAAAGATTAGTGAATTGGATTCATATTTTATACACGAGCATATAATTATAAAATATAGGTCAAGTTCGATTAAGGGTAAAATCCACCAATTATTTTTGGAGTTACGGCCCTTTTTCAACATTTGAAAATAGTTTCCGTTAGATATCTTTTGAAAACGTTAGTGTATTGGATTCATATTTAATACACAGGTATATAATCATAAAACAGAGGTCAAGTTCAATTTAGGGTAAAATCCACCATTATTATGGGAGTTATGGCCCTTTTTCACCTGCAAAAAATGTTTTCCTTTCAATATTTTCTTTCTAAAAGGATTGGTGTATTGGATTCATATTTTATACACAGGTATATAACCATAAAATATTCAAGTCAAGTTCGATTTAGGGTAAAATCTGCCAATTATTATGAGAGTTATGGCCCTTTTTTCAATCACTTTTTGTGAAATGCCTGCGTGTGGGTGAGGATGGCCCTGGTCGGGGGCATCTGTGTCATATTGACACATTTCTAGTTTATGCTAATTTTGTATATTCAAATCTTGTGCATACCATAACTTGATAACCAATTGGAAAATATTGATGAAACTTTATAACAATGTGTACATGCCCATTTTTAAAATGGTGGACATATTATCGCATGGCGCTGTCTGTCCAGCTATCCATCCGTCTGTCCATTCGTATGTCTGTAAACATTCTTATACATGCCATAACTCATTTACCATTCAGGATATCTTCATGCAAGTTTACAAGGTCAGGATGATGTGTTGCATACAAGAACGATTGCTCCTCTTTTCTTAGTTTCCAACTTATGCCCTTTGATGTTTTCAAACATTCTTGTACACACCATAACTCAGTAACCATTGGGGATATTTTCATGTAATTTTATAGGAATGTGTATAGGTCAGGACAACGTATTGTGTACAAGAATAATTGCTCCCCCTTTCTTACTTTCCAAGTTTTGCCCATTTGATAAATTTTTTCTAAACATTTTTGTATTTGCTGTAACTCAGTAAACGGTGTGGATACTTTCATGCAATTTTATAGGACTTACAGGAATGTATATTAAGTCAGGATGACATATCACATATAATAGCAAACGGGAGTAAAATGCGCCAATTGCGAAGCTCTTGTTTTCATTTTTCCACCAGGGTTCTCCTTGTGGAGCTATTCCCTTTTTTTTTGACTAAGACATTTGAAGACAGATGGTGGGTACCTTGTGTGTGCAACTCCTCAAACAGTTTTATACCCATCTATTTGAAATTTTATAGGCTCTTTTGTCATTGTCAGTAGATTTTCATGTGGTTTTGGCATAATTGTCAATTGAACTCTTGTCACTTTTTTCAATTTTTGAATTTAGCCATTTTTGGGGCTTAAATACTATTAAAGTGCATAACCGTTTGTACATTATGATTGCAACTTCGCGTCCGCATTGTCGTCGTTGGTGGCATAGGCAGCATTGGTGTCGCATCACACTTTTTGTTTCGACTCAATAACTTTTGAAGGGAGGCATTGATTTCATTTAAACTTTGCAGAACTTTATTTCACCATAGAATACAGGTCAAGTTTGATATTGGTAATACTCCGCCAAATTTTGGCTGAATTATGGCCCTTTTTCAATTTAGTATTTGTTGTTCATTTCCGCTCAGTAATTTTTGAAGGGATGCATTGATTTCATTTAAACTTTGCAGACCTTTATTTCACCATAGAATACAGGTCAAGTTTGATATTGGTAATACTCCGCCAAATTTTGGCTGAATTATGGCCCTTTTTCAATTTAGTATTTGTTGTTCATTTCTGCTCAATAATTTTTGAAGGGATGCATTGATTTCATTCAAACTTTGCAGACCTTTATATCACTGTAAAATACCAGTCAAGATCAATATTGGTAACATCCGCCAAATTTTGACTGAGTTATGGCCCTTTTTCAACTTAGGTTTTGTTCATATGTTGATATTAGTTTCTGATCAATAACTTTTGCAGGGATGCATTGATTTTATTGAAAGTTTGCAGAAGGATATATCATTGTAAAATACAAGTCAAGTTCGATATTAGTAATCATCCGCAAAATTTTGGCCGAGTTATGGCCCTTTTTCGACTTAGTTTTTGTTGTAGTGTTGATATTGTTTTCCATTCAATAACTTTTGCAAGGATGCATCTATTTTATTGAAAGTTTGCAGATGGATATATCATTGTAAAATACAGGTCAGGTTCCATATTGGTAATCATCCGCAAAATTTTGGCCACGACTTAGTTTTTGTTGTTGGGGTAAAATACAAGGTAAAGATATTGTTTCCCCTCAATATCTTTTGAAGGGATGCATTGTTTTATATGAAGTTTGCAGAATGGTATATCATTATAGCCTAGAGGTCAAGTTTGATTTTGGAAATCCTCCAAAATATTTTGGTTGAATTATAGCCCTTTATTTACTTGATTAATAAAATTCAGAGGGTTGCCTAAAGGGATAAAAGTGATTATTAGGACAAATACAGTATATTTTTTAGCTCACCTGAGCAAAAGCTCAGTGTGAGCTATTGAGATCAACCTCCATCCATCGTTGTCTGCCGTCCATCGTCCGTCATCAACAATTAGTTTGTTAACACTCTAGAGGTCACAGTTTTGACCCAATCTTGATGAAACCTGCTCAGAATGTTTGCCTCTATGAAATCTAGGTCAAGTTTGACTTGGGGTCAAAAACTAGGTCATGAAGCCAGATCAAAGGAAGACCATGTTAAAACTCTAGAGGTCACATTTTTAAAGCAATCATCCTAGATCTTGCTTAAAATGTTTGTCTTGATGATTTCTAGGTCGTTCGAAAGTGGGTCACTTGGGGTCAAAAACTAGGTCACCAGGTCAAATCAAAGGAAAACTTTGTTAACACTCCGGAGGTACCATTTTTGTATCCCGCCACACAATAGTGGCGGGGTATTATGGTTTCACGTTGGACGTCTGTGTGTCGATCTGTCCGTCCATTTTTCGTTTCCGGATGATAACTTGAGTAAACATCAATGGATTTTTACCAAACTTGGTATGTGCATTGATATTGTGGAGATCTGGTTTGGGATTGCTAATGGGCAAATTTCTTCAAATTTTTGCAGAGTTATCTGCCCGAGACATGCCCATATTTTTGTTTCCGGACTATAACTTGAGTAAATAATAATGTTTCACCAAACTTGCTATATGCATTGACATTAAGGAGATCTGATTTGGGATTGCTAATGGGCAAATTTTGTCAAATTTTCACGGAGTTATCTGCCCAAGACACGCCCATATTTTGGTTTCCAGACTATAACTTGAGTAAATAACAAGGGATTTTCATCAAACTTGCTGTATGCATTGACATTAAGGAGATCTGGTTTGGGATCGTTAATGGGCAAATTTCGTCAAATGTTTACGGAGTTATCTGCCCAAGACACGCCCATATTTTCGTTTCCGGATGATAACTTGAGTAAATAACAAGGGATTTTCACCAAACTTGCTACATGCATTGACATTAAGGAGATCTGGTTTGGGATCGTTAATGGGCAAATTTCGTCAAATGTTTACGGAGTTATCTGCCCAAGACACGCCCATATTTTCGTTTCCGGATGGTAACTTGAGTAAATATCAAGGGATTTTCACCAAACTTGCTATATGCATTGACATTAAGGAGATCTGGTTCGGGATTGCTAATGGGCAAATTTCATCAAATTTTTACGGAGTTATCTGCCCGAGACACGCCCATATTTTCGTTTCCGAACGACAACTTGAGTAAATAACAAGGGATTTTAACCAAACTTGCAATATGCATTGACATTAAGGAGATCTGATTTGGGATTGCTAATGGGAAAATTTTGTCAAATTTTTATGGAATCTGCCTGAGACACGCCCATATTTTTGTTTCCGGACGATAACTTTAGTAAATAAGAAGAGATTTTAACCAAACTTGCTATATATATTGACATTAAGTAGATCTTTATTGGAATTGCTAATGGACAAATTTCGTCAAATATTTACGAAGTTATCTGCCCGAGACATGCCCATATTTTCGTTTCTGGATGATAACTTGAGTAAATAACAAGGCCTTTTAACCAAACTTCCTATATGCATTGATATTATCAAGATCTGGTTTAGGATTGTTATCTGTCCATTGATATTATCAAGATCTGGTTTAGGATTGTTATCTGTCCCTCCGTCATTTTCTTTCCAGACATTTTCGCAACGATATCTTTAATACATAAACAAATAATTGCTGGTGGGGTATTATGCTTGCTGTGCTTTTATTGAAGTAATCTTCATGAATATTGCTCAAAATGTTTGTCTTGATGATTTCTAGGTCAAGTTTGAAACCGGGCCACATGGGTTCAAAAACTAGGTCACCAGGCAAAATCAATGGAAACCCGTGTTGACACTCTAGCAGTCACAGTTTTGAAGCAATCATCATGAAACTTGCTAAAATGTTTGTCTTGATGATTTCTAGTTCAAGTTTGAAACTGGGTCACTTGGGGTCAAAAACTAGGTCACTGGGCAAAATCAAAGGAAAACCTTGTTTGATCACATTTTCTAAGCAATCATCATGAATCTTGCTCAAAATGTTTATCTTGATGATTTGTAGGTCCAGTTTGAAACTGTGTCAGTTTGGGTCAAAAACTAGGTCACCAGGCCAAATCAAAGGAAAACCTTGTTAACACTCTAGTGGTCACATTTTTGAAGCAATCATCATGAATATTGCTCAAAATGGTTGTCTTAATGATTTCTAGGTCTGATTCGAAACTGGGCCACTTGGGGTCAAAAATTAGGTCCCAGGGCCAAATCAAAGGAAAACCTTGCTAACACTCTAGCGGTCACAATTTTAAAGCAATCATCATGAATCTTGCTGAAAATATTTGTCTTGATTATTTCTAGGTCGAATTCGAAACTGGATCACTTGGGGTAAAAATCTAGGTCAAAGAATCAAAGGAAGACCTTTTTAACACTTTAGAGGTCACATTTTTTAATCAGTGGTCATGAATCTTGCTCAAAATGTTTGTCTTGATGATTTCTAGGTCAAATTCAAAACTGGGTAACTTTGAGTCAGAAACTAGGTCACCAGGCTAAATCAACGGAAAACCTTGTTAACACACTAGCAGTCATATTTTTGAAGCAGTCATCATGAATATTGCTTAAAATGTTTTTCTTGATGATTTCTAGGTCAAGTTCGAAACTGGGTTACTTGAGGTCAAAAACTAGGTCATTGGGCCAAATCAAATTAAGACCTTGTTGATACTCTATAGGTATAATTTTTGAAGCAATCATCATGAATCTTGCTCAAAATGTTTATCTTGATGATTTCTAGGTGAAGTTTGGAACTGGGTCATTTAATGACCTGTATTTCATGGTTCAGTGACTTTCTTAAGTTTTTCCATTTTGGTCAGTTTCTCAGTAACTATTGGTCCACCAGAGTGATATTTGGCACTTGTGAAGTGTTTGTGATTAGGTTAGTTTCTCAGTAACTATTGCTTCTACAGCCAGTGATACTTAGCACATGCATACATCTTAGCATGGCCACATTAGTGAGGTCATCCATATTTGACCTTCACCTCTATTTCACAGTCCATTAGACATGCTACATTGTCTTACTTGTTAATATAATCATCATGAATTTTGGTTAGAATGATTGCCTTGATCAGTTCTAGGTCAGGTTCTCTGAGTGCTATGATACTCAGGTGAACATTACAGGGCCATCATGGCCCTCTTGTTCTTTTTTCATATCAAATGGTTGGTGCTTTAAGCAGGCGACATGTCCGATTCTTGGAATTCTAGTTTAAAAAAGTGATGGGGATATTGTGAACTCCTTCACCCTGTCCATCACACATTCTCCTAAAGCTCTGGGTGGAATTCAACCAAACTTGGTACATGACTTTCCCTCATGTAAGGGTGTGTGAGAGCAACATTGTTTTTCTATCCAGCCATCTGGCTGTCATGCTATCTCCTCCTAAACCAATGGGAGTAATTTAATTAAACTTGCTATGTGACTTCTTCTCATGGTAAGGGTGTGCAAAAGCAATATTATTTTTCCAAACTTGCTACATGACTTTCTGTCATGGTAAGGGTGAGCCAGAGCGAGTCTGCCCATCCGTCTGTATGTCCGTCCGTACATCATGCTATTAGCAGCATTAGCATGAAGCTTGGGGATTAGAGATGGCAAGCCATCCACTGCGCATTCTAGTTTCATTTAATAATACAGTTTTGTATTGTTTCAGTTAATGACGGTGTACAATGAGAGCAAGTTCCCTGCCCCACTTACAGTTCGAGTGCTGGATATTGCAGACAACCCTTGTAAACAGGCAGATATAAAAGTGCAGATAGCTAAAGATCCCAAGTTAAAGGTGTGTATAATTACTATTCGCCCCAAGTATTTGGACAGATAGACCTGAGAAAACAATTTAGACCCAGATCTTTTGGACCTTGTTGTTTGCCAGTAGGTTTTGGATACTCAGCAAGCGATAAAATACACTTGTTCAATTTTCAGGACAAGAATGGTAAAACTTAACTGTTTCCAAAAAATTATGTTTACTTGTGTATTTAATCATGCTTCAACTCCTTCACTTCGCTTGTAAATAGAAGTATGAATGTACATGGAATTACTACCTTGAATTTCTAGAAATGGAGAAAATACATATTTATCCCCAAGCTTTAGTGATGGGGATATTGTTAATACCTCAGTCTGTTCGTCTGTCTGGGATTACAAAATGGATGTTATTTGACTGTTGTCCATCCATTTATGTGACTTTCAGTCACACAGCTCTCAACTGGGCAGATTTATTGCATTTAAGTGAGTGTTATGTGACACAATTTTCATTGTATGTGATAGGTCACACATAAAAGAGAGTCACATAACCATCAGTTGTCCACACAAAAAGTCACATAATACCCATTTCATTAGAATGTTTGTCCATCACGCTATCTCCTCTAAAACCTCATGGTGGAATTTGACCAGACTTGCTCTATGACTTCCCCTCGTGTCAAGAGAAACTTTATTTTTCAATCTGTCTGTCCATCACACTATTAGCAACATAGCAGAGCGTGGGGATTTTGCGATGGCATGTCATCAACTTTTCAGCCTAGTTTCTTTTTCTTTTAGTAATCACACTGCAGGAACTCTGATAGGATTGTATGTGGTGATAGTAAGTGGGCTATTCTGTATTTTGGGATGGTAAAGTTCTATACAAATTCTTATGGAGTTTTAGATCTTATCTCATGAGTGAGTATGAATGGTGGCAACAAGTTCAGGTTACCAACACTCTTCTATACCATTCTTTTTGTCTATAAACATTTTTGGTGCACCTGCATTAGCATGGGCAACTTAGGTGTGCAAGTTTCTGTCCCTCTGTTTGTTTGTCCGTGTACTACATCCACCCTAGCATCAAACCTAACATCCACCCTAGTGACCACCCTAAATGTCCATGTACTACATCCACCCTAGCATCAAACCTAACATCCACCCTAGTGACCCTTTAAATGTCCATGTACTACATCCAGCATCAAACCTAACATCCACCCTAGTGACCACCCTGAATGTCTGTGTACTACATCCACCCTAGCATCAAACCAAACATCCACCCTAGTGACCCTTTAAATGTCTGTGTACTACATCCACCCTAGCATCAAACCTAACATCCACCCTAGTGACCACCCTGAATGTCTGTGTACTTACATCCACCCTAGGCTCAAACCTAACATCCACCCAAGTGACCACCCTAAATGTCTGTGTACTATATCCACCCTAGCATCAAACCTAACATCCACCCTAGTGACCACCCTAAATGTCTGTGTACTTACATCCACCTTAGCATCAAACCTAACATCCACCGTAATGACCACCCTAAATGTCTGTGTACTACATCCACCCTAGCATCAAACCTAATATCCACCCTAGCAACCACCCTAAATGTCTGTGTACTTACATCCACCCTAGCATCAAACCTAACATCCACCCAAGTGACCACCCTAAATGTCTGTGTACTACATCCACCCTAGCATCAAACCTAATGTCCACCCTAGTGACCACCCTAAATGTCTGTACACTATATCCACCCTAGCATCAAACCTAACATCCCCCTAGTGACCACCCTAAATGTCTGTTAGCGGGCCTCGGTGGCTTAGTTGGATGCGCCGTTCAACTGGAGACCAGGAGGACGCGGGTTCAGCCCCCGCCGAGGTCGGCAACATTCTTTCGTGGAGATTGATCATGAAATATTTTCTGTGGTCATTCTCTCCCTTCCGCTGATTCAAGAAGGGCAGTTGTCAGTTTCTGGCGAAAGAATGTGCACAATACTGGTTAACTGTTTAGAGGACTAAGCCTGCCCAGTAAACGTGTGGTTAGGTAAACTGACCGCGCTCGACATGACCCCATTGGGTTGACTGGGCCATAAAACCTCAACACAAACAAATGTCTGTGCACTACATCCACCCTAGCATCAAACCTGACATCCACCCTAGCAACCACCCTAAATATCTGTGTACTTACATCCAGCCTAGTGTCAACCCTAGCATCCACCCTAGTATCCACCCTAGTGATCACCCTAAATGAAGTCTAAAAACTGTAAAACTCTACAGTTAATTTCACTCCATTGATTGTTTTATCTCACTGAGCTAAACAAGTATGACAACTCACACTCTTCTGGTGCTTGATATCACATTGTAATACACAGGTGTGACATAAACTTAAATGAAGTTCTTTCTATTTTTTTTTTCTCATTATGCCCCAACTTCGAAGAAGTTGGAGTGGCATATTGCTTCTGGGACGTTTGTGCGTGCGTGCATCTGTCCGTCCGTCCGTTACACTTTTTGATGCATAGCATAACTTCTGAACCATGCATGCTAGGGTTTTGAAATTTCATATATGGATTCTTCATGAAAATAATAGCTGACACATTTTTTTTTTCCCATCAGGATTATGCCCCTTTCCTGAGTTATGGCCCTTTGAAAAAATATAGATGAAATCTTGTCAGCAAAATATCTCAAGAGCTATTGAAGCTAGAGCCTTGAAACCTGGTGAACTGATTGGTATTAATGAGAAGATGACCTGATTAACTTTTGAATAAATTCTGAAAATTACTTCATGAGTTATGGCCCTTTATAACTTTGGGCATTTTAACTTCATAATACATTAACCTATAGATAATGTGCTATTCTATTCTGTTTTCACACCTTCCACAGAAAAAACGACCTTTCAGTCGTTAATTAAAGTCTTAAACCAGAAGGTCCCTTAGGCAGTTACCTGTGTGACGTAACTCTTCCCGCTCAATTGACCACGTGTCAGTTTCTTTTCTGTGGACAAAGAAATTCAACAAGGATTATTTACCTGTGATAGAAATTTGGATTATTTCTTTCCTCACGGATAAATTTATGTATCCTTGTGTTTCTTTTGTTTATTTATCACTCCTTTCACTTTCTGTGTTATTATTTAAAATTTTCAATTTTCGATTTAATGTATTTTTGACTGGTCTTTTTCCACATGCGTTTTGGCGACTCTCGCTTTTCGGCACAACGCTCGTGCGCGATCGGTTCGATAGTCGTGTTTATATATGCAGAATATTTTTGTTCTTTTTGTTCCAGGTTATTCAGCAATTACGATATGTTTTTTCCTTGACTTTTGTTTGCAGAGATCTTCAGTTGGCTAATGGTGGAGAAGCTGATTGTAAAGAACTTGTCAACCCTTGATGGGTTATAAGACAATTCTTTACTGATGGGAGCCCCACCCCATATGGCTATACTGCCTGGGTAAGACCCATCAAGGTGGCATCTTTGGGTACTTAGTATCCTATAAAGTCTAAGTCCACCAGTCACCAGTCACCAGTCACCAGTCATCCAGTCACCAGTCACCAGTCAACCAGGCTCCAGTCAATCAGCTTCACCAGTCACCAGTCAATCAGGTGCCAGTCAACCAGGCACCAGTCACCAGTCATCCAGGTGCCAGTCAACCAGGCACCAGTCACCAGTCACCCAGTCACCAGTCACCAGTCACCCAGTCACCAGTCACCAGTCACCAGTCACCCAGTCATCAGTCACCAGTCAACTAGTCTCCAGTCAATAATTTAATTATTTTCTGGAAAGACTTAGTTTCTGACATATTTCACCGGACAAAATAGTCACGTATACTAACTTCCGGTCGTTATGTCTAATTATTAAAAAAAAAAAAAAAAAAAAAATTTTCACTGGGCAAAGTATCAGTAATATTTCTGATACTTATACCCGGTCATATTATTATATTATTTCTGATTTTTCACCAGGCAAACTTTTACAGAAAGTGTATGGTCAATTTTTGCCTAATAATTAATTATCTTCGGGAAAAAGTTTCGAATACTTGTGCCCGCTCAGTTTTCATATATAATCTCCCTTTTTCATCGGACTAGAGTTACGAATACTACTATCCGATCAATTTGTCAAATTACTTGTAACTTTACCGGACAACAGTTACGAATATTAGTGTCCGGTCATTGTGTCGGGTAACTAGTGTCAAAATAATGATTACTAATTCCCGAACAATCTATTATCGTTCATAGAGCTCCATTCACGTTTAAGTCAATGGATATAGGTTATTAAGTGAAATACATAATAACTTTTTATACAAAAAAATTCTGTACAGTCTTTCCCAAATCAGACTAGAATTTTTAATATTCCATTGACTTATTATAGGTGTGTAATTCCATTAATATTTTAAATTAACTTATGTTTTATCTCTTTTATCCGCTAGAAAGAGTTAAACTTCCGACTATAACAAAATTCTTACCGGGCAGCAGTTCGTAGACTAGTGCCAGGTCATTCAAATGATGTTTTATCTCTTTAATTCGCTAGACAGCGTTTAAATTCCGGCTCTAACGAAAATTTCATCGGGAGGCACTTCGTAGAGTAGTGCCAGGTCATTCTAACGAAATTCCACCGGGCAGTAGTTTCGTAGACTTTGTGTCGGATTACTAGTGTGTTCCAGGCTCAACATATATTCATATATAACCACTATAGACATGTATAGTCTTGGATTATAGGTTATTGAATGACAGCGATGGGTTCTAATACCTAGTAGCCATTTATATTGTTGAATTCTGTCCAGTTACTTTTGAACTTGACTTAAATTCTATATATATATTTATTATTGAAAATGAATTAAGAATTATCGGTTACGATCAAATTCGCAATTCATTCACTAAGTGTAGAAGATACTTCCAGCTATAATTATATCTCGTTTGTTCGCTACAAAGAGATTAACTTCTTACATATTCACCTTATTCGGCTCTAGGGCAAAGGTGAACTATAAAACTATCGTTATTTATAAGAAGAAAAATATACACGAAATATAAAAATTTTTCTTCTTTCCTCCCCTGTTTTTCTTCTACATGCTCAGATATGTAATCAGCATGTAATCTAAGGAGTAAATTGACAAGAAAGTAGCAATCGATCTTTTCTACTTTCTATTAATTTTTCATTCTTAAGGTATCGGAAATTTACACCAACCAGATAAATAAATTAACAGTTTATTTATTTATTCGCTACCTCTCTAGATTACTACGATTTAAAATTCTAGTTGAGGTACATATTTTCCTTTTGCCTTTTCTACATGGAAAATAGTTGATCCGATAAGCTATTATTCTATTTTATACTATCTTTTGATTGATTATATTAGAGTCTAGGTCAGTCGTGCTCTGTCTAAACTCTGCTATAAAATAATAAATAAGAAAAAAATCTTATATTTAGGCATAGATATAATTCGATACGTTCTTTACTTTGCCTGTTTTATTTTTTCTTCTGGATCATTTAAGACTACGATAGCAATATACCAGATATTTTTGCCTCAGTAAGAATCTATTACGCTGAAGATTCTTCATATTGGAATAATAATTTTATTATGATTATAATTCTAGACCCAATTAATCCTCGTATATTATAGGTCTACTTTATCTTATTGAGGAATAGTTTTGCTTCGACTAGCTCTATACCTCTAATATTTTATTTATAACTAGAGTCCATGTCAATCAAAATTTTCTTGCACTTTGGTATTGACAATGGATACATATTTAGTAAAGGCATTAATTATTCAGTACGTGACAGATTATTATTGCCTAAATTAGATTTTATATACAATACTTTCCTTTTGATATTTTGTTTTATTGACTTTGTAACTATTCAGAAACTGCCAAAGTCAATCATTTCCTTCCTCTAAACTTACCGAAGCTCTAGATTATGTTGATATATATTTTTGATATATGCTTAGAGGTTAATTAACGAGAGTTTACCTCATAATAGCAGATATTATTATAATTATATTAATCAATCTATAGTCTAGGCTTAAACAAAAGGGAAAACATCCTTAATTATTAGTATACGAGCCGGTAAAGAATTAAGACACACTTAATTATCTCTTTACCCCTCCTTTATGTTTACATTCGTTAAAGGGATCATAGTAATTCTCGCTAAGAGTTCAAGTTCAGTTTGCGAATAATGCAAAGATTAATATCTTGATTTCCAGTCCGCATCAAAAATGGTCTATATATATAGATAAATATCTTTCCGAAACTGGATATTTATTTATTTTTCCACACAATAAGTCATTTTAAGATGTCGATGATTTTGAAATGCACTGCTTCAATTTATAATATAAAATATGTTTATATTAACTTCACAACTTAGTAAGTGCTGCACCTACGTTCCTGGTCAGATCTTACTTTTGTGATACGTTTTTGAACATACTGAAAGTTTTCTCCGATTATACATTCGGTAAATAAACTTTCGAGTAGTATTTATGCCTTTAAACATTCAGATTATTTGATAATTGTTGGAGATATTATATTATTCCGATATTTATATATCTATCTTCATTATTTATCTTTCTCATCTTACTTTTAAATTAGATTGACCTTCTCGCTACGTTCCAGGTTTAAATCTAGCTAACATTGTGGAACAGTCACTTTTTTATTTCCTAAACAATATTTTAACATTTTTCTCAGTATTCAGAGCATAACGACTTCATGAATACTTGAAAATAATTCAGTTCTACGCTTGTTAAACTAAGCCTAAAACAAGCCCTAGTTTTTTAGAATGGATATTATCCTTCGATTCAGTTCATGGAGATACATCCTTTTAGATCCCATTATCTCTATTTCAATCATTCAAAATTCTAATGACTAAGTACTCCTTTTCTATGTACGAATACAGAATATCGAGTCACTGTTGCTGCATATTGGTTAAAGATTAAACAAATTTTATCTTAAACCTATATGACGTTAAATTAATTATTATCTCTTTCATATACATGTTTTTTTTTTACCCTTCCGTCAGGGATCGCGGTAATAATATTATTACTCTCTATGGTTTACACATAGATCTCGAGAGTATATATATGTATTTTCTTCCTGAACTCATTTGCGAGTACGTAATTTGATATTTCAGGAATTACCAATTATGCAGACATAGATTTTATTCTATTAATATTCAATTCTAAAAAAATTTGATTGAATGTTTATCTATAAAATTTCTGGGCAGTAATTTTATAGAGAGTTATATGTTTAATAATTCCTTGCTTAAATAATAGTTACGCTTAACCTATGATTTATAGCGGGAATTTTGTTCAGTAGTATAATTTTTATTTAGTATTAATATATTTCTTACTATTCTTAAATATGCGTATAGAATAGTAATACTATCTCTTAACTTTTAAATTAAGTGTTTTTTGAGATTAATAATCGGTATTATTGTATAATCTTTCTTCAGAGATTATCACACTATTACTTTTTCTCTGAGTCCTTCTCTTTTTATGAACATTTTGATTCGTATCAAAGTGGATTTTTAACATTTCTTGATTTCCATGATTATTTACTCAGGAGTACTTTTCATGGCAATCTTCTGGTATAGAAAGATTCTATCCAGCTTATTTATTATTGTTTAATCTTATCAATACGGTAAGATTTAGCCAAACTATGACCGTCATACAGTTTGCTGCGATCAACCTTATTCTTATCTCTCTTATTCTCTGTCAAACTCTTTAGTTATGATGTTGACAGTTTATTCTTTATTTTTTGTCAGGACATCAAACGCTTTTATATGTCTATGACAAAACTAATTATCAATGGTTTAGGTTGTTTTTTCTTCCCAGCAGTTATATGCAAACTCTGTATTATTTTATTGCTTGACTAAAATTCGTTATACAATTAGTCTAGCAATAGTTTTAACCATTATGTTTGTCTATACTTTTTTTTCTTCTGATGGATAACTTAGTTATAGTTAAGTTAACTCCATCTACTTTTATTATCTCCCCTTCTTTAATTTGATCAAGGGAAATAATTACACATTATGGTTATTTTAAGTCTGTGTCTGTTCATCGGAAACTGTCCTGTCGCTCCAATTAACAGAATTTAATTAGTTTATAATTCTAATAGCTTAGACTATTACAATTACATAGCTTCACATATCTAGAATTTTATCCAAAATATCTACATATGTCAGTTATCTATAGGAAACTCCACCGAGTAGACTTTTTCTCTTTTATTCAAGATCCTACATAGACTACTTACAGTGTATGGTCTTGGCTTTTTGTTTTACAAATTTTGTTTTCAAAATTTTCTATATTCCTAGCTTACTTTGCGATGGAATATTTATGTTATGTCTCAATGACTCCCTTTTCTTTTTGAAGCCAATTGTTGTTTCCCAAAAAGAAAAAAAGAAGGGGGGGGGGGGCCAATGTTAGGTCTCTGAGACTTAAGAACTGGCTTCCTCTAGAGTCTACTAATATATATAAGGTTGTTAGATCATAACACCTTAAAGCTATTTTGTGAATCTAGACCATTCTTTCTATTAAATATAGAATTAGAATGTATCTGATTCCTTTGAGTTTCCTGAGTCTTAACCAGAAGTGGTGAGATATTATTGGTGTTAGAATTAGGAGAGCACCTCCCTCCTATTCTGCAAATTCTAGCACATTATCTATAGGTTAATGTATTATGAAGTTAAAATGAAGTTTTTTAAAAGTAAAACATATTTTAACGAGTAATACTTAACCTATAGATAATCAATTATCTCCCTCCGTCCACCCTCGCTTATCTCTCCTAATTGTGTCTATTGTTTTACACATAAAAGAAACTGACACGTGGTCAATTGAGCGGGAAGAGTTACGTCACACAGGTAACTGCCTAAGGGACCTTCTGGTTTAAGACTTTAATTAACGACTGAAAGGTCGTTTTTTCTGTGGAAGGTGTGAAAACAGAATAGAATAGCACATTATCTATAGGTTAAGTATTACTCGTTAAAATATGTTTTACTTTTAAAAAACTTCATTTTTACATTGCACACTTTATGGTGCATAGCATAAGTTTTGAACTGTGCATGCTAGGGTTTTGAAATTTCATATATGGATTCCTCATGAAAAAATAGCTGAAACATATTTTTTTTCTTATCAGGATTATGCCCCTTTCCTGAGTTATGCCCTTTGAAAAAATATGGATGAAATCTTGTCAGCAAAATATCTCAAAGGCTATTGAAGCTAGAGCCTTGAAACCTGGTGAATAGATTGATATTGATGAGTAGATAAACCTGATTAACTTTTGAATAAATTCTGAAAATTACTTAATGAGTTATGGCCCTTTATAACTTTGGGCATTTTTACATTGCACACTTTTTGACGCATAGCATGTTTTGAACTGTGCATGCAAGGGTTTTGAAATTTCATATATGGATTCCTCATGAACAAATAGCTGACACATATTTTTTTTCTTATCAGGATTATGCCCCATTCTTGAGTTATGGCCCTTTGAAAAAATATGGATGGAATCTTGTCAGCAAGCTATCTCAAACTGTTGAAGCTAGAGCCTTGAAATTTGAGGAATAGGTTGGTAGTGATGTGTAGAAGACCTGATTAACTTTTGAATAAATTCTGAAAAGTGCTTCTTGAGTTATGGCCCTTGTCATTTTGGGCATTTTTACATTGCACACTTTATGATACATAGCATAAGTTTTGAACTATGCATGCTAGGGTTTTGAAATTTCATATTTAGATTTCTCATGAAAAATAGCTGACACATATTTTTTTTTTATTATTAGGATTATGCCCCTTACCTGAGTTACGGCCCTTTGAAAAAATATGGATGAAGTCTTGTCAGCAAAATATCTCAAAAACTATTGAAGCTAGAGCCTTGAAATTTAAGGAATGAATTGGTAGCGATGAGTAGATGACCTGATTAACTTTTGGATAAATTCTGAAAAGTATTTTTTGAGTTATGGCCCTTTGTCATTCTGGGCATTTTTACATTGCACACTTTTTGATGCTTAGCATAGGTTTTGAATAGTGCATGCTAAGGTTTTGAAATTTCATGTATGGATTCCTCATGAAAAAATAGCTGACACATATTTATTTCCCATCAGGATTATGCCCCTTTCCTGAGTTATGGCCCTGAATAAATATGGATGGAATCTTGTCAGAAAAATATCTCAAAAACTATTGAAGCTAGCGCCTTGAAATTTAAGGAATAGATAGGTAGCAATGAGTAGATGACCTGATTAACTTTTGAATAAATTCTGAAAAGTACTTCTTGAGTTTTGGCCCTTTGTCGTTTTGGGCAGTTTTACATTGCACACTTTTTGATGCATAGCATAAGTTTTGAACTGTGCCTGCTAGTTTGAAAATTCATATATGGATTCCTCATGAAAAAATAGGTGACCCATATTTTTTTTCCTATCTGAATTATCTCCCATTTTAGAGTTATTTCCCTTTTAATAAAATAACATTGAAATCTCGTATATTTGTACTGTTGTTACCGTCATGGCAAGCAGTGTTGGAGTCAAGCAGTGTTAGAGTCAGACAGTTGGAGGCATAGTGTTTTACAAACACCAGCTCTAGTTATAACATCTGTTTCAAAACACTCCTAAAGACAGGTAGCAAGACAAGATCCCTGACACCGAAGTCTTACAGAGGACAGGGATGCATACAATACATATTTTCTGAATCTGGCATGAAAACTCTAATGGGAGTGCCCAAATGTGCAAGCTGATCTGAATCTACACTGACTGCCTGTCATAAGGTTGTTTCTTATCCAGACAATGTGACAATGTGGAAAAGGTGAAGTTCAGCATGCATGCAGCTCTATTAATCCTACTAGTTATCAGTATCATCACCAAAAAAAAAAAAAAAAAAAAAAAAAAAAAAAAGAAAAGAAAAATGGAAGATATTTTGTAAGATGAGGCTATGATATTTGGGAATTATTTATATGTAAAGTCAGTAAATGTGTCTGGAAATGAAAAAGAAATTGGTTTACTGATTTACATTTGTCAATTTCTTGAACCATGTTGAGATGACATTATAACATCAGTGATTATTATGCAGCTGAATTTCTATTATGAAAGATTTATTGTCTAAAATATAATCAGATTCCTTTAACCATTTATTGCTTTGTTTACTGTACAAGACATATTTTTAGCTCACCTGAGCATGAAGTGCTCAAGATGAGTTATTGTGATCGGTCAGTGTCGGTAGTCCAGCATCCGTCATGCATTGTGCCTCATCAACAATTTGCTTTAAAAGCCTACACCTATTGCACCCCTTGGCCAATTGATTCGAAACTTGGTAGGAAGCAGCAGACTTGAAGATTAAAAATAGCTAAAATCATTTCAGTCGGTAATCCAAGATCCAAGTCTATTTTTCACTTTTCTCCTGAACCAAAAGGCCAACTGACTTGAAACTTGGTAGGAAGTGTGACTTGTAGATCAAAAATAGCTAAAATCTTTCGATCACAAATCCAAGATGGCCTCCATGGCAGTCATCTTGAAAATCTATTTTTTACCTCTTCTCATGAACTGAAAGGGCCAACAGACTTGAAACTCGATAGGAGGCATTGGGGTGACTTTTAGATCAAAAATAGCTAAAACCGTTCTGATCAGAAATCTAACATTGCCGCCATAGCAGCCATCTTGAAAATCTATTTTTCGCTTCTTCTGGTGAACTGGAAGGCAGATTGACTTGAAACTCAGTAGGAAGTAGTGGGGTGACTTGTAGATCAAAAATAGTTACAATTATTCTGATCCAAAATCCAAATCTATTTTCTGCTTTGTCTCCTGAACCAAAGGGCCAATTGACTTGAAACTTGGTAGGAAGAATCGGGGTGACCTGTAGATAAAAAAATAGCTAAAATCCTTCCGATAGGATATCCAAGATTCAAAAAAAAAAAAATCTGTTTTTACCTTCTCCTGAACTGAAAGGCCACTTGACTTGAAACTTGGTAGGAAGCATCAGGGGGATTTGTAGATCAAAAATAGCTAAAATTGTTCTGATTGGAAGTCTAGATGGCAGCCATGCCTGCCATCTTTAAATCTCTTTTCGCTTCTTCTGCTGAATTGTAAGGCCCATTGACTTTAAACTTGGTAGGACTTGGTAAGTCAAAAATAGCTAAAATTGTTCCAGTTGTAAATTCAAGATGGCCACAGTGGCCCCTGTCTTGAAAATATATTTTTCGCTTCGTCTTCTGAGTCAAAAGGCCAATTGACACCAAACTTGATAGGAAGCGTTAGGTTAACTCATAGATAAAAAAGAGCTAAAATCATTCCGATGTGAATTCCAAGATGGCCCCAATGGCTGCTGTCTTGGAAATCTATTTTGCACTTCTCCTGAACCGAAATGCCAATTTATCTGGTAATCAGGTGAGCTATACGGGGCCATCTTGGCCTTCTTGTTGTATTTCAGTTTTTGCCCACCCTGCAGCTAGTAAGAACTAACAAGGAGGGTATTGCTGACTTTGGATCATTCACTGTCTCTGCCCCTCAGTAAGTATATCTACCACCTCAATCTCTCAGATCAACCTGCATTAAAGATCACCTCCACAACAACCACTTTACTAGCTTGAAAAAGTTGTGTATGTAGGGGGGGGGTGGGGGGGGGGGCATATTGCTTCTGGCTTCTTCTTTCGTTCAAGCTTTCTTGTTCATAGCAAAACTTTAGAACCCAGCATTTAGATCATTTAGATGTTGTTGCTTTATTGTGCTAAGCATAAGTTTAGAATCATGTATGCTAATATTTTGAAATTTCATATATGGATTCCTCATGAAAAGGTGACGCGTATTTTTTTCCTTATCTGAATTATCTCCCATTTTAGAGTTATTTCCCTTTTTTAATAAAATATCATTGAAATCTCGTTAGCAAGATCTCTCGAAACATATTTGAGCTAGAGCCTTTATATTTGGTATACTGATTAGGACTAAGGAGGAGATCACCTGATTAAACATTCAACCAGTTAAATGAAATGTTGTTGGAGTTATGGCCCTTTGCAATTTAGGCTATTTAATCTTGTTGCTTTCATGTGCATAGCATAAATTTAGAATCATGTATGTTAATGTTTTGAAATATCATATATGGATTCCTCATGAAAAAATAGATGACTCATATTTTGTTTCTTATCCGAATTATCTCCAATTTTAGAGTTATTTCCCTTTTAATAAAATAACATTGAACATTAAAATAACATTGAAATCCCGTTAGCAAGATATCTCAAAAAGAATTTGAGCTAGAGCCTTGATATTTGGTATACTGATTTGGACTGAGGAGGAGATCACCTGATTAAACTTTCAACCAGTTAAACGAACTGTTGTTGGAGTTATGGCCCTTTGCACTTTTAGGCTATTTAATCTTGTTGCTTTCATGTGCATAGCATAAGTTTAGAGTCATGTATGTTAATGTTTTGAAATTTCATATATGGATTCCTCATGAAAAATAGATGACCTGTATTTTTTTCTTATCCAAATTATCTCCCATTTTAGAGTTATTTCCCTTTTAATAAAATAACATTCAAATTTCGTTAGCAAGATATCTCAAAAAGTATTTGAGCTAGAGCCTTGATATTTGGTATACTGATTGGGACTGAGGAGGAAATTCCCTGATTAAACTTTGAATCAATTAAATGAAATGTTGTTAGAGTTATGGCCCTTTGCAATATCTGACCATTTAATGTTGTTTCTTTATTGTGCATAGCATAAGTTTAGAATCATGCTTATGTTTTAAATTTCATATATGGATTCCTCATTGCAAAATAGGTGACCTGTATTTTTTTTTTCTCATCTGAATTATCTCCCATTTTAGAGTTGTTTCCCTTTTAATAAGATAACATTGAAATCTGGTTAGCAAGATATCTCAAAAAGTGTTTGAGCTAGAGCCTTGGTATTTGGTTTATTGATTAAGGCTGAGGAGGGGATCTCCTGATTAAATTTTCAACCAATTAATTATTATATTGTTGGTTATGGTCCTTTTGCAATTTTTGGCAATTTGCTGTTGTTGCTATATTGTGCATTGCATAAATTTAGAATTATGTATGCTAATGTTTTGAAATTTCATATATGCATTCCTCATGAAAAAATTGGTGACTGGTATTTTTTTTTCTTATCCAAATTATCTCCCATTTTAGAGTTATTAGCTTTTTAATTAAATAACTTTGAAATCTAGTTAGCAAGATATCTCAAAAAGTATTTGAGCTAGAGCCTTGATATTTACCTAGACTGTCAGGGGAGGTAAGAATGCAACAAAGCAAGAGAGAGTTCTTGTATGTGGCATGCCTACTGGTCCTCCTCTTCATCCCTACCAAATATGAAAGCAATTCACTGAAAAATAAAGGTAACATATAACTTTGAAAAAAAGGTTAACGAAAAGGTAAACCTGGGAAGCTGCCAGACGCCCAACGACAGCACGCCCTCCCACCACCCGCCCGCCCCAACATAGCTATTCTACAGGACAGGTTTTTTTGAAAAACCCGTCCAAACAGGTTATTTGAAAAACCTGTCCAAAAAAATATGGGTCACCTATTTTTTCATGAGGAATCCATATATGAAATTTCACATAGGGCTGAGGAGGAGATCTGATTAAATTTACAGCAACAACAAATAAAATGTAATGTTGGAGTTATGGCCATTTGCAATTTTTAGCCACTTACTGTTGTTGCTTTATTGTGCATAGCATAAGTTTAGAATCATGTATATTAATGTTTTGAAATTTCATATATGGATTCCTCATGAAAAAATAGGTGACCCATATTTTTTTGGATGGGTTTTTCAAAAAAAACGTTTTGGACAGGTTTTTCAAAAAAACCCATCCTTTAGAATAGCGATGTCAGGGCAGGTGGGTGGCGGGAGGGCTGCTGGAGTCGGGCATCTGGCATCTTCCCAGGTCTACCTTTTTGTTAACCTTTTTTTCAAAGTTATATGTTACCTTTATTCTTCAGTGAATTGCTTTCATATTTGGTAGGGATGAAGAGGATGACCAGTAGGCATGCCACATGCAAGAGAGACAACACTCTCTTGCTCTGTTGCATTCTTATCTCCCCTGACATTCTAAGTTTACCTTTTGGTTAACCTTTTTTCAAAGTTATATATTACCTTTATTCTTCAATGGATTGCTTTCATATTTTGTAGGGATAAAGAGGAGGCCAGTAGGCAGGTGTCGTGCAAGAGAGACAACTCTCATTTTCTCCGCCATGTACTTATCTCCCATGATTTTCAAAGTGTACCTTTTGGTTAAGCTTTTTAGCTCACCTGCGCGAAAGCTCAGAGTGAGCTATTGTGATCACCCTCTGTCCGTCGTCCATTGTCCGTCCTCTGTCGTCAGTCATCTGTCCTCTACAATCAGTTTGTTAATACTCTAGAAGTCACAGTTTTGACCCAGTCTTGATGAAATTTGCTCAGAATGTTTGCCTCATTTAAATCTAGGTCAAGAACAAAACTGGGTCACTTGAGGTCAAAAACTGGGTCATGGGGCAAAATCAAAGGAAAAACTTGTTAACACTCTAGAGGTCTTATTTTTCAAGTAATCATCATGACTATTGCTCAAAATAGTTGTCTTGATGATTTTTAGGCCAAGTACCACTTTGGGTCAAAAACTAGGTCACCAGGCCAAATCATAGGAAAACCTTGTTAACACTTCAGCGGTAACATTTTTGAAGTAATCATCATGAATATCCCTCAAAATGTTTGTCTTGATGATTTCTAGATAAAGTTCGAAACTGGGTCACTTGGGTTCAAAAACTAGGTTACTGGGCCAAATCAAAGATAAATCTTGTTAGCACTCTAGCAGTCACATTTTGAAGTGATCATCATGAATCTTGCTCCAAATGTTTGTCTTGATGGTTTCTAGGTCAAGTTCAAAAGAAACTGGGTCACTTGGGGTCAGAAACTAGGTCACTGGGCCAGATCAAAGGAAGACCATGTTAACACTCTAGCAGTCACATTTTTGAAGCAGTCATCATGAATATTGCTTAAAATGTTTGTCTTGATGATTTCTAGGTCATATTCAAAACTGGGTAACTTGGAGTCAGAAACTAGGTCACCAGGCTAAATCAACGGAAAACCTTGTTAACATTCTAGCAGTCACATTTTTGAAGCAGTCATCATGAATATTGCTTAAAATATTTTTCTTGCTGATTTCTAGGTCAAGTTCGAAAGAAACTGGGTCACTTGGGGTCAAAAACTAGGTCACTGGGCCAAATCAATGGAAAACCTTCTTACCACTCTAGAAGTCACATTTTTGAAGCAATCATTATGAATTTTGCTCAAACTGTTTGTCTTGATGATTTCTAAGTCAAGTTTGAAACTGGGTCACTTGGGGTCAAAACTAGGTCACCAAGCCAGATCAAAGGAAGACCTTGTTAACACCCTAGAAGTCACATTTTTTAAGCAATCACCATGAATCATGCTCAAAATGTTTGTCTTGATGATTTCTAGGTCAAGTTGGAAACTGGGTCACTTGGAGTCAGAAACTAGGTCACCAGGCCAAATCAAAGGAATACCTAGTTAACACCTAGAGGTCACATTTTTGAAGTGATCATCATGAATCTTGCTCAAAATGTTTGTCTTGATAACTTCTAGGTGAAGTTTGCAACTGGGTCCCTTATGACCTATATTTCCGGGTCCAGTGAATTTCCTAAGTTTTTTGGTCAATTTTTCAGTAACTTTTGGTCATACAGAGTGATATTTGGCACTTGTGTAGTGTTTGTGTTTAGGTTAGATTCACAGTAAGAATTAGTAATACTGCCAGTGATACTTAGCACATGCATACATCTTAGCATGGCCTCTTTAGTGCAGTCATCCATATTTGAACTTGACCTCTATTTCACAAACCATTAGACATGCTACATTGTCTTACTTGTTAATATAATCATCATGAATTTTGGTTAGAATGTTTGCCTTGATCAGTTCTAGGTCAGGTTCTCTAAGTGCTATGATACTCAGGTGAGCATTACAGGGCCATCATGGCCCTCTTGTTTTCAAAGTTATATGTTACCTTCATATTTAGTAGGGATAATGAAGAGGACCAGTTGGCATGTCACTTGCAAGAGAGGCAACTCTCACTTTCTTCGTTATGTATTTATCTCCCCTGAAGCCGAAATTTTGTGCAGGCCATAACTCCCAAACTGTTTGAAAAAATTTGATAATATTTGGTAGGGACATATATCAGGTCAAGTAGGAGTGGCTTTTGCAAGAAGGACAAATCTTGCTTTGTTGGTTTTTTCTAGTTATCTCCCCTGAACAAATTCCTTAGCCAAATTCTTATGCACTCCATATTTTCTTAATGGTTTAAAATATTTTGATAATATTGGATAGAGATAAGGATAAGGACAAGAAGAGGTGCCATGTGCAAGAGAAACTATTTTCACTTTCTTCGTTATGTACTTATCTCCCCTGAAACTGAAATCTTGTGCAGGCCATAACTTCGATACTATTTGAAATAATTTAATGATATTTGGTAGGGACATACATCAGGTCAAGTAAGAGTGTCACATGCAAGAAGGACAATGCCTTTGTTCTTTTTTTAAGTTATCCCCCCTGAACGAATTTCTAAGCCAAATTCTTGTGCATTTTATAACTTCTGAATAGTTTGAAACATTTTGATAATATTTGGTAGAGGCATAGATAAGGAAGAGTCACCTGCAAGGCATGTCACATGTAAGAGAGACAACTCTGACTTACTTTGTTAAGTACCTCCCCTGAAGCTGAACGCTTGTGCAGCCAAAGTTGATTTTTTTGAACGGGTTTTACAGAAATCAGACCTTTGAAATCACAATGTCCAGACTTGCGTCATGCGTTGGGTGTCGTCCAAGGTTTACCGTTTGGTTGCCCTTTTGGAAAAACCCATCCGTAACGCAGTTAGGCATTTTTCTTGTTCTTATCTAAACTATCTCTCATTTTAGAGTTATTTCCCTTTTAATAAAATAACATTAAAATCTTCTTAGCAAGATATCTCAAAAAGTAATTTAGCTAGAGCCTTGATATATTGTATACTGATTGGGACTGAGGAGGAGATCACCTGATTAGATTTTGAACCAATGAAATATAATGTTGTTGGAATTATGGCCCTTTGCAATTTTAGGCTATTTAATCTTGTTGCTTTCATGTGCATAGTATAGTTTAGAAACATGTATGCTTATGTTCTGAAATTTCATATATGAATTTCTCATGAAAAATAAGGTGACCTGTATTTTTTCTTATCAGAATTATCTCCCATTTTAGAGTTACCCTTTTGATAAAATAATATTGAAATCTTGTTTGCAAGATATCTCAAAAAGTATTTGTGCTAGAGCCTTAATATTTGGTATACTGATTTGGACTGAGGAGGAAATCACTAATTAAATGTTCAACCAATTAATTGGAATGTTGTTGGAGTTATGGCCCTTTGCAATTTCTGGATATTTTATCTTGTTGCTTTCTTGTGCATAGCATAAGTCTAGAACAATGTATGCTAATGTTTCGGGATTTCATATATGGTTTCCTTATGAAAAAAATAGGTGACCTGTATTTTTTTTCTTATCTGAATTATCTCCCATTTTAGAGTTATTGCCTTTATAATGAAATAATATTGAAATCTCGTTAGCAAGATCTCTCAAAAAGTATTTAAGCTAGAACCTTGATATTTGGTATATTGATTTGGTCTGAGAAGGAGACCACCTGATTAAATTTTCTACTAATTAAATGAAATGTTGTTGGAGTTATGGCCCATTGCTATTTTTTTGCCCATTTATTCTTGTTGCTTTATTGTGCATAGCATAAGTTTAGAATCATGTATGTTAATGTTTTGAAATTTTCTATAGATTCCTCATGAAAATTTAGGTGACCCATATTTTTTTCAAATCCGAATTATCTCCCATATTGGAGTTATTTCCCTTTTGATAAAATTACATTGAAATTTGTTAGCAAGATATCTCAACATTTTTGAGCTAGAGCCTTGATATTTGGTATACTGATCGTTAGCAAGATCTCTCAAAAAGTATTTAAGCTAGAACCTTGATATTTGGTATATTGATTTGGTCTGAGAAGGAGACCACTAGCTTAAATTTTCAACCATTAAATGAAATGTTGTTGGAGTTATGGCCCTTTGCAATTTTCTGCCATTTAATCTTGTTGCTTTCATGTGCATAGCATAAGTTTAGAATCTTGTAAATGTTTTGAAATTTCATATATGGATTCCTCATCAAAAATAGGTGACCCATATTTTTTTCTTATCTGAATTATATCTCATTTTAGAGTTTTTTCCTTTTTAATAAAATAACATTGAAATCTTGTTAGCAAGATATCTCAAAACGTATTTGAGCTACAGCCTTGAAATTTGGTATGTGATTGGGACTGAGGAGAACCACCTGACTAAATTTTTAACCAATTAAATAAAATGTTGTTGGAGTTATGGCCCTTTGCATCTTTTGGCCATTTAATCTTATTACTTTATTGTGCATAAGTTTGGGATCATGTATGTTAATGTTTCGAAATTTCAATTATGCATTTCTCATGAAAAATTAAGTGACCAGTACTTTTTTCTTATCAGAATTATCTCCCATTTAGAGTTATCTCCCTTTTAATAAAATAATATTAAAATCTTGTTAGCAAGATATCTCAAAAAGTATATGAGCTAGAATCTTGATACTTGGTATACTGATTTGGACTGAGGAGTTTCATAGTCCAGTGATTATGCCTATTATGTGGAAGACTATTTGATAGAGAAATGACATACCTTGGATATTAGTTCCATGTGACACTAAGAGTGACCTTAAAATATATGTAGGTCAGTGTGACCTATATTTCATGGACCAGTGATTATACCTTATAACTCCCAAGACTTTTTGATAGAGAAATGTAGTACCTTAGATATTAGTTCCATGTTACACGAAGAGTGACCTATATAAAGGTCAGTGTGACCTATATTTCATGGTTCAGTGATGACACTTTCTATGTGATGACTATTTGATGGAGAAATGTCATACCTTGGATATTAGTTCCATGTGACATAAAGAGTAACCACAAAATATAATTATGTCAGTGTAACCAGTATTTCATGGTCCAGCGATTATGCCTCATATCTCGAAGAATATTTGATAAATAAATGGCATACCTTGGATATTAGTTTCATGTGACACTAAGAGTGACCTCAAAGTATATGTAGGTCAATTTGACCTATATTACATTGTCCAGTGATTATGCCTGAAGACTTTTTGATAGAGAAATGTCATACCTTAGATATTAGTTCCATGTGACATGAAAAGTGACCTCAGTATATATGTAGGTCAATGTGACCCATATTTCATGCTCCAGTGATTATGCCTTATATCTCAATGACTATTTGATGAGAAATACCTTGGATATTAGTTCCATGTGACACAAAGGCTGACCTAAAAATATATGCATGTCAGTGTGACCTATATTTCATGGTACAGAGATTTTTCCTTATATTTCGAAGACTATTCGATGAAGAAATATCATACCATGAATATTAGTTCATTATGACACTATAAGTAACATAAAAATATATGTAGGTCATTGTGACCTACATCTCAAAGTCCAGTGATTTTACCTTATATCTCGAAGACTATTTGATAGAAAAATGACATACCTACATTATAACTTCCATGTGACCTGTTGACTGACATAAAAATATATCTAGGTCAGTGTGATTGTTCAGTGATTTTGCCTGATAACTGGAAGACTGATGGAGAAATTTCATACCAGGAACATTAGTTCCATGTGATGCAATGATCAACCTCAAAATATATCTAGGTCAGTGTTCCATGTAACACATAGATTTGCATTAAAATTTATAGAGGGATGTGTGATTTATATTCAGACTCACAAAACTTATTGTATTTGGAATAGAATCATATAAAACTACTAAATACACCTTTTGACATTTTAATGTGAAAACACAGGTAGACAAGTCGCAAACAGGCGAGGTATGCTGTCATGCGATAGCTCTTGTTACCTCGTATTATCTTTAGAGGCATGCATATGGTTGGGGGCATAGTGTTTTACAAGCACAATTTCTAGTTCAAACAGCTGTTTTACTTTACATACAAAAACTTCTTTATAAGACATGCCATTATAAGATGGTTTTGGATATAAGACAGTTTAAAATTGGACCCCAAAAGTGCGGTATCCAAACAGAAATGTACAGAATATTTAGAAAAATTACCATTTATGGTAATTTTCTATATAATGTATATAATTTTGGTTGGATACAACATAGTCGAACAGGTAGCATCGTTTTTGCTTTAAATCCCAACAATAGTGTTATAAAGAGGTTGTGATGTATTTAATTATGCTACAACAATGATAAATGATAATGATAGTGAGGCTTTTATAGTGTGGTTACACTGTAATGTGGGAGAAATGCTATCAGGAGAGTAAAATTGACAAGATAAACTACTATTTCCTCACCTATGTCAGTTTTGGATCAGACTACCAGTTTGAAAGTGCTAACATTGAAAGGAATATAATAGTCTCTTTTTTTTATCTATATATTACACTTACTTTATCCCTGACGATATAAGGCTTATACTGCTATTCCAGAGGTATGTATGAGATGCAGCCAAAGAGCTTCATAAACTACACAACTATAGTGGGAGAAAAGATCAAGATCTCAGTACAGCCAGATCCTTCAAAACCAAGTGATCTAGCCATTGAGTATAACACCAAGGCTGTCTTCATTGCTGGAGAGAAAATGCCAGGTAATACAAGGAAACTCTAGTCCTTTAATGCGCAGTACCTTTGGTAAAAAAATAACACAAGATGACATTTTTAGTTCTCTTATTTTTCCTTTTGTGTGACATTTCAAGCTAATCGTATCCTTTGGAGACATTTGCTTGATATGTGAAATGCTATTTTCTGGGAAAAAAATAGAGAAAATGCATCAGTTTGTTGTCTGCTGAATTTATGCAGATAGTGCTGAAGATGAATTAGTCACTGCAGAATAGGTAGAAAAAGAAGTGATATTTTATAGCTATTATCCCCAGAAAACATGGCTTCAAAATTTGTCACAGTCACTCCAAATAAGACCAGTGAAATATCAGTAACTAATTGTAGCAATGGGAATGGAAACAAGAAAGTGATGAAGCAATGTGATATTTAAGGGGAATTGATACATTTTCAAGGGAAACAACTGTCAAAATTGTTCTGCCTGCCTTCAGAAAAGAAAAGAGGTCTACTTTAAAAGGAAAGGATTCGCTCCCCCTGGGAGCAAATTTTTATATCCCCCCCCAAAGGGTAGGAGGACATATTGTTTTTTGGAAGGCTCCCATTGGCATTGGCATCAGCGTCAGCGTAAAACTTCTTTCTGCTCTTTAACTTGAATTCCTTTTGAACTATTTTGTTGATACTTGGTAGAAATGTAGAACAGGATGAGACGACATGTAGCGTACAAAATGACAACTCTGGCTTTCTTATTTTTGGAGTTATCCCCCTTTGTTTTGTTTGAAATAGATTTTGTGTCTGCTCTGTAACTCGAATACCCTTTAGAATATTTTGATGGTACTTGGTAGAAATGTAGAATGGGACAAGATAACATGTTACATATAAGAATGACAACTCTGCCTTCCTTACTTTTGGTGTTATCTCCTTTGTTATAGTTGACAGTGGTTATGCATTGATTATTTGTCAATCTGTAAGTCGAATACCTTTGTAATAATTTTTATGATACTTGATAGAAATGTAGAACAGGATGTGATGACGTGTCACGTACAAGAATGACACTTTTGGCGTTTTTTAGCGCACCTGAGCTATGCTCAGGATGAGCTATAGTGATCACTGTTTATCTCCCCTTCTTGTCTTTGAACCTGATTTCGTGTCCACTCTATTACTCCTATACCCTTTGGATTATTTTGGTTTTACTTGGGGTAGAAATGTAGAACAGGACAAGATGACATGTTTGGGAGAAGAATGACAACTCTGGCTTTCTTACTTTTGGAGTTATCTTCCCTTCTTGTGTTTGAATTTAATTATATAGCTCTGTACTTGAATGCCCTTCACAATATTTTGATGTTACTTGGTAGAAATGTAGAACTGGATGAGACTACGTATTGCCTACAAATATGATAACTCTCGCGGGGTTGGGTGGGGACATTCTTTTTTTTTTTAAAAAAAAAAAAGCCTTTTCTAGTTTCCTTTTCAGAAGGAGGTTGATGTGCAAACAGGAAGTCACAGAAGTTGTCTCCCATATAAAAAATGGTGGAAAATCACCCAGGTGTATCCAATTACCTTAAATGCTAATGGCTAATACTGTTGATATTTTAGAGCTAATTGTTCATAGAAAATAAGACAGCCTTTCATTTAAATTGTCTCCGTTCAAATCTAGTCTATGTGATGGAGATAATTTGAATGAAATTTCATCTTCTTTCTCTAATTCATGGTTGGTATTACAGGTAAACTCTCTGATGTGCTTGCAATACTTCAGCTCTCTGATGTGCTTGCAATACTTCAGAACCACCAATTTTCATTGGGCAGTTTGAGAATCAAAACAGTTTTATGAATTTAAACACAACCATAAAAAGAAATACTTCATTTATTCAGATTCATGTAAATCCCACAATTTGCCAAATTGTATAATAGAAAGTGGAAATCAGTGGATCAGAGGATCAGAAATTATAATAAAGTGTACATGGTGGTGCTATTCTACAGTATCAATGATTCTGTAGTCACATGGGCAGTGAAGGCTCTGACAAGACCATGCAGGCTGATAAAGAACCCTTTCCTGGTATTGTGCCTCAAATACGTGTTGAATGTAATACATGTATATTTACTTAGGGTCATCATTAGTAACATAATTACAGTTACAGCTTTTTATGTCTGGCAGGGGCTTATTTTGTACATTTATCTTTCAGAATTTACTGTGAAGATATTGGCTGAAGATGAAAAAGTGCTGGAAACAGCCTTGTCATCGCATTTATCAATGAAGACATGGAAAACAGAGGATGGAGAAGATAACAGCCTGCCTAGTCGAGTAAATTGCCTGCATTTCTTCAGGGGTGGATCCAAGATGATTTAATAGAGGGTTCAAAATTTCAAACCAGAATTGATTTGATCAAATTACCATACATATCTTAAGTGTTCAGACAGACCTGAGCAAACAGTATAGAATACAGCATCTAACTAGGGTCCACACTGTTTGCCACTCATCAAGTAAATGGGCATTGTTGAAATTTTAGAGTATCAGGTAACAAGTGAGGAGTATTTAGGGTAACTGTAGTATTCAAGACTACCATATTTATGCAAAATGTTGGCTTTTAGAGATAGAAAACCATTTATAGCATAAAGGTTTCCACATGATATGTGCATTGATAGTGTGGAGAGCTGGTTTGGGATTGCAATGGGCAAATTTTTTTGACATAGTTATCTGCCCAACACAATAGTGTCAGGGTATTATCATTTCAAGTTATTATTTAGTATACATGTGTTTATGTTTGCAGACATTATCCTATGCACCAGACAGTGTGAAGAAACAGAATCCAGGAACTTTCCATTTCAAGTAAGTGAACAGAGCCTAACAGGTGTCTCAGAAATTATAAAACAGCACTTCAGTTGTGCCAAAAGCTTATCACTGTCAAAATATACACAATTTGGTCTGATGAGGTTTTCTGTTCAGTTTTCAGATTAAAGATGCTTTTGAATCTGTTGCACTTGTCTTCCAAATATCAAGCATAAGAGAAAAAAGTTACATAATGAGCAGTGGGATGGAAAAAAGGCCAGCAGACAAAAGGAAAAGAAGTTTATATTTTGTCTTCAAAATTTCAAATAACAAGCAAGAGGATACAATATTGAATAATTTATTTCTTAAATGAAGTGTCTGGATGGATGGATGATGGTTAGGGCTACTGACTGAAGATCTCAAGGTTTCAGTCCTGCCAGAGGCTGTGTTCAATTCATGACTGTACAGTGCTTTATTGCACAGAGCCTTTCATTGTCATCCTGCCATCGTCTTGATATGACTTAAATAATATTGAAAAGGGCGAAACACCAAATAATCATCATAAACTACATTTTTAGCCCACCTGAGTTATAATCAGGATGAGCTATAATGATCGCTTTTTGTCTGTCTTCTGTCCATCCATGCATCTTCCATGTCCTCCAGAACCATCATCATAACACTTTAAAACAACAACTCCTCCAAAGCAGCTGAAGCGATTTGTTCCTAATTAGGTAGGAATGTTGCTTTGGTAGAGAGATTTAAAAATAGCGATGCTATAGTTATATGTCTTTTTGGATGGGTTTTTCACAGAAAAATTCCATCCTTTGAAATCGCCATGGGCAGATGTTCATTTTCTTCACATCACGTAAAGTGATGTGAACCATATTTAGCATTTATGATCAGTTGATGATTTTCTGCCCAGTTTATGCTTTATGACCAGTAGCTATTTTGTTTGGTTGTCATTGCAAAATTTTAAAGTAGAAAACACAAGCAGGGAAAGAAGACCTTGTTAAGCCCGAGCAGGGAAAGAAGACCATGTTAAAGCGTCAGCAGGGAAAGATGCCCTTGTTGAGATTGTCTCTTGTCTGGTCTTGTAAAGAGACATAGGATGTGTAACATAAATGGAAGTGGCATAAAGATGAGAGCTTGGTAAGTCCCTGCATTCTGGTGAAGATAAATATACTGAAGAGCATAAATAACGCATCACTAAATTTATCAAAACAATCTTCATCTCAATCGAGGTATATATTTCATTGAATATTTTCTGAAACAGTGATTAGCATCCGGACAATGTCTCACAACAAAAAATAATGAAAAAACAAGGAGCCGATTGAGAAGGTAACGTCACATGATGAAACAAGGGTATCGACGTGAAATGTCACACTTTTCAGTAACGACAGTGACCACCGTTATTTTGGATGACAGTTTGTAATCGTTGTCTCATTGATCCGACTAGACGTCGTACAGTTGCCATGTGGATGTTACGCCACTCCTCCTGAAGAGCCCTGCCGAGTTCGGCGACGTTATTTGGCTGGTTCAGACGTTTACGTAGTCTCCTACCAAGTTCATCCCACATGTGTTCAATGCAGTTCATGTCTGGTGAAACCGCTGGCCAGTCCATAACATCCACCCCTTGGGCCCTCAGGAAGTCTTGCGTAAGCCTAGCCGAGTGCGCTCTAGCGTTATCTTGCTGGAACGTCAACTGCTGATTCCCAACCTGACGTCGAAGAAGAGGAACAAGGATAGGGGCAAGAATTTCGTCAATGTATCGACGGGCAGTGAGTGTTCCATTCACGATAATCAGATCTGAACGGAAACCGGAACTAATGGCTCCCCACACCATGACGCTGCCACCGCCAAATCGGTCACGTTCAAGAACACAGCTGTCTGCAAAGCGTTCATGCCTTCGGCGATAAACACGGAGTCTTCCATCAGCAAAGCTGAGTGTAAACCGCGATTCATCGGAAAAGACAACCCTGTTCCAGTTTTGACGTCGAATGCGTAGCATGTCCGTGGCCCATCTAACACGCAGCTGACGATGACGTCGAGTCAGAATCTGTCCTTTTACTGGTCGGCGACATCGAATTCCATAGTCTTTTAGTCTTCTGCTTACTGTGAACCGACTGATATTCCTCCCTCTACGTCCTCGCATACCGGCAGCGGTTGAAACGGCGGTTGTGAAGCGATCACATAAATGACGTTGCCTAATGAAATTATCCTGACGTCGAGTAGTTACACGCGGAGCCCCGGGTCTAGGACGGTCCTTTGTGCTCCCGGTAACTTCAAACTTTCGACTTAAACGAGAAGTCGTCGACTGGCTAACGTTGAACTGCCTAGCAAGCCGACGCTGACTGACGTTAGCTTGCAAGAGTCCGATAATCTGTCCCCTGGAATCGGGATTCAGCCTCGGCATGATAAACGGTATTCGTAAGAACAAAAAATCACACAAAACTTTTAAGCCCCGATATCAGATGTCCACTTCATGTATTGACCATTCAGTGAAAATCAATAATCCGTGCACAAAGTGGTCAAATTGATTTCGTGCACAGGTAGCTCGTGGGACATAACGGGTGACATTATGGGGTGGTTCGGTGCGACTAATGAAAGTCGGTGAAGCAAATCAATATTTCTAACCTTGTTTTTGTATTCATAAATCTTTTCTGGGGAATATTTTTTAAAAAATATGTGATGCGTTTTTAATGCTCTTCAGTATATATTATAAACAGAATGACCCCTCAGAGCAATTAACACACACACAAAAACAAAAATAAAAATAGCAGAGATGTCTAAAAGATATAATATATAATTGAAGTAGCAAAAGCTTTAAGTTGCAGTCAAAAATTGATTCTCCTACTCCTGTCCTGTATACATGTATAAAGTCATGATATTGTTAAACAACTTCTCTTCTGAAAACATTTGGCCAATTTTCATGTGGATCCTACAGTTGAAAGGGGATTGAGAGTTTGTTTAAATGGTCATGCTCCATTGACTGTCATGCCCATATACGATAAAAATAATAATACACATTCTTCTTTAAAACCGAGCTGCTCAAATGATGATCCTTTCATTATTTGCAATGGCAGGATTGAAAAAATGTTGCATCTGAATGTCTACTGTACTACTTCACTCATGTGAGCAAGTCATGTCCCATGAGCCTCTTGTTATATTTCATTATACCCCAAGCATGCAAAGTATGGGCATATAGTGTTTTTGTCATTCCATGTGTTTGTCTGTCTGTATGAATGTCAGAGTTTTGTGTTAAGTTTGTACGCTTATACTAGTAAAAGTCTTCCTTAGAAGTTGTAAATATGTGATTAGTATTGCTTCTGGCTTCTAGAGAGATTGTCATCATCTTTCTGCTGCATACCAAAGATCAAGGTGACAGACTTAAAAAAATTGTTCCATTGTTAACATTTACATCAAAGTCATGTTAATAATTTTTTGTTTTTGTTTTGCTTTTTTTGCTTTAATTATATTTCTGAGAGGCTTCACTTAACATACCGGTAGTTGCTGTATGTGGTTAATATTACTACTGGATGGCTACAGGTCAGTTAAATCATCTAGCTGTTGCTGCAGACCAAACTTAGAGTTTTTGTTGACATATTTTGTGTCAAAGCTTTGTATTGAATGATTTTTCTGTACTGATGTAATTGAAAGTCCTCTTTTGATGTGGTTGATACATGGTTAGGATTACTTCAGCATGGCTACACATCAGTTGAAATCATCTGGCTTCTGCTGTAGTCCAAATTTTAAGGTCACAGGCTTATAAGCTATTAACAATTGCATCATTATTTGGTGTTCTTTTGGCTTTGCTTATATTTCTAGAATTCTTCTCTTGAACTTGTTAATATGTGGTTAGTTTTGCTGTAGGATGAATACAGATTTATTGACAGGTTATTGCTGCTGTTGCTAACCAAAGGTCAGCGTCAGACACTAGAGAATTTACATTAGTTTTGGTGGTGGCCAGGGGTGTACATTACCCCATGAACACTTGCTTATTATGTCCCCCCACCATGGGGTGTGGGGGGACATATTGTTTTTATTGTGGATCCAGTCTGTGTCAGCGTCGGCATAGCCTCTTTGTCTGCACTCTATCTCCTTATTGAATGGACAGATTTTAGCCAAACTTACATAAATATATCATTGGGAGGGGGGAAAATGCTGATTAAATTTTGGTGACCTTGACCCCATTTTCAAGGTCACAGGAGGGCTTAGATTGTTGGAAAAAGGGGCTTAGCCTCTTGTCTGCACTCAATCTCCTTATTGAATGAACAGATTTTAGCCAAACTTATACAAATATATCATTGGGAGGGGGAAAAATGCTGATTAGATTTTGGTGATCTTGACCCCATTTTCAAGGTCACAGTAAGGCTTAAATTGTTGGAAAATTGCTTGTCTGCACCCTATCTACTGAATGACTGGATGGATTTTGACCAAACTTGTACATCTTAATTGTTGAGACATGGAAAAGAACTGATTAGATTTTGATGACCTTGACCCCATTTTCAAGGTCACACTAAGGTTTAGATTGGTGAAAAATGGCTTGTCTGCACCTTGTCTCTTGAAGGAATGAGTAGATTTCAACCAAACTTGCACAGCTATATTTTTATACGCCTGTTTGAAAAACGGAACGTATTATGTTACGGGGTATGGCGTCCGTCCGTCCGTAAACTTTTTCGTTTCCGGCTAACTCCTCCTACAGTTTACATCTGATCAAGCTGAAACTTGGTATATAGTTAGACCATGATGTGGCGCAGTGCATATTGTTTCGAGGTTACAGTCCACCAAATGTTTGCGGAGTTATGCCCCTTAGAAAATTTCTGTAAACTTTTCATTTCCGGTTAACTCCTCCTACATTTTACATCCGATCAAGCTGAAACTTCATGTATAGTTAAACCATGATGTGGAGCAGCGCATATTGTTTCAAGGTTACAGTCCATCAAATATTAGCAGAGTTAATCCCCCTCTGAAAATTTCAGTAGACTTTTCGTTTCCGGCTAACTTCTCCTACAGTTTACATCTGATCAAGCTGAAACTTGATTAGTAGTTAGGCCATGCTGTGGAGCAGCGCATATTATTTCAAGGTTACAGTCCACCAAATATTAGCAGAGTTATACCCCTTTGAAAATTTCTATTTAATTTTTCTTTTCTGGCTAAATCTGCCTATGGTTTACATCCAATCAAGCTGAAACTTCATGTATAGTTAGACCATGATGTGGAGCAGAGCGTATTATTTCGAGGTTACAGTCCACCAAATATTAGCAGAGTTATGCCCCTTTGAAATTTTCAGTAGACTTTTCATTTCTGGCAAACTCATCCTACAGTTTACATCCTATCAAGCTGAAACTTGATTTGTAGTTAGACCATGATGTGGAGCAGCGCATATTATTTCAAGGTTACAATCCACCAAATATTAGCAGAGTTAAACCCCTTTGAAAATTTCTATTAATTTTTAGTTTCCGGCTAAATCCTCCTACAGTTTACATCCGATCAAGCTGAAATTTCATAAATAAATAAATAAATACACGATGATGTGGAGCAGTACATATTTTTTCGAGGTTACAGTGAACCAAAATTTTTTTTTTTTTTTTTTTTGGTTGTTTATTTTGTTTTGTTATTGTTTGGTCCGATATTGAAGTATAGGAAAAACAAATCAGCCAAAGGCTCATATGAGCTTATAATATAGCCTATGCTTCTGTGGTGTGTCCTCTGTCAGAAAGCACTTCTCCCTAGACGCAGCAAACTTCTCCCTATTTTCCCAGGAGGGAGAAGTCACTTCTTCCTTAATTTCTGGGCCAGCTTGGACCTTTAGGTTACAGTTCACCAAATATCAGCAGAGCTATGCCCCAATGAAATTTGTTTAAATTTTTTTTTTTGTAATTCCACTTACAGTTTATTTCCGGAGCACTGAATTATACAAGAGCCAGTTTATGTGCTACATCTTATTACTTGCCACGGGCATATAATGCCCCGCTTGGCGGAGCTCTTGTTGGGACATGCATCGGAAATTATTATATTTTGGTGACCTTCACCCGATTTTCAAGGTCAGACTAGGGCTTAGATTGTTGGTAAATGGCTTGTCTGCACCCTATCTCCTAAGGGAATGGATTGATTTTGACCTAACTTGTACATCTATATTGTTGTGACATGGAAAAGAACTGATTAGATTTTGGTGACCTTGACCCCATTTTCAAGGTCACACTAGGGCTTAGATTGTTGGAAAATGGCTTGTCTGAACTATATCTCTTGAAGCAATAGATGGATTTTGACTAAACTTGCACAGCCAAATTGTTGTGGCATGGAAAATAACTAATTTTATTTTGGTGACCTTGACCCCATTTTCAAGGTCGCAGGAGGGCTCAGATTGTTGGATAATGGCTTGTCTGCATGCTATCTGCTGAATGAATGGATGGATTTTGACTAAACTTGCACAGCTATATTGTTGAGACAGAGACAAGAACTGATTAGATTTTTTGTGACCTTGATCCCATTTTCAAGTACACACAAGGGCTATGATTTTAGAAAATGGCTTGTCAGCACCCTATCTCATGGAGGAATGAATGAATTTTGACCAAACTTACATATAGGTATATTGTGACCTTGAGTTTATTATAGATACAATCTATTTCAACAATATATCTGTTCAAACTGGTGGGGGGACATACGTTTTCCTCCGAAAACACTGTTCTAGTTATATTATGTTAGAGTGTTGAAATAGCACCGTATCTTTATAGTCTAACTATGTATAGTTCAAAAACTACTTGGTAAAGTGTTTGGATTGTTTACTGTCATGTCATAGGTTGTTGTTGTTGAGCTATCTTTACCTACCAAGTAGATAGGAAAAAAAGCTAGCCTTGGTGGCTCAGTCGGATGTGCATCTGACTGGCAGTCAGGAAGTTGTGGGTTTGATCCCTGTCAGATCCGGCAATAGTCTTTCATGTAGATTGATCATGAAATATTTTCTCTGGTCATTCTCTCCCTTATGCTGATTCAAGGAGAGCAGTTGTCGGTTTCTGATGAAAGAATGTGCACAAGTACTGGTTAACCACTTAGATGACTGAGCCTGTCTAGGAAAAAGTATGGTTAGGTAAACTGTGTGGTTAGAAGGCTCTACATGGTCTTAATAGTGTTGACTGGGCAGTTAAACTCCAAACTAACCAACCAACCAAGATAGGACAAAATAAGTGACATGCAATGATAATAAAGAAACTGGGATGTATTTGCCATATCATGGACAGAAATTTAAATATTCATTATGGAACTTTCTACTTTTACAACAAATGCCAATAGGTGAAATATCTCATTTATCAAACAATAGCCAGTCCATGAAAGTAAATACATGAAAAGAATAAAATGGATTTTAAAGTGCAAAAAGGGAACTATTAGAATGGTCATTTAAACCATCAGAATCCACATCAGTGTGAGAGTTTTCTTGAGTGATTTTACACACAATATATTTCAAATGGACATCAAAACTTCAGAAAAAAAAAAAGACCAATATGGCTTTTAATATCCATGTTCAGCTTAGAGAAATGTCTTTTTCAGTGCTGAGACACATGGCTATTTATTGTGTATGACATGTTAGTTTTACTGAACACTGAATCCTGCCTTGCAAATGAGAATAGAAAATTTAGGGAGAATGAATACACTATCTGGGGAGGCAACTCTGGTAGTATTGGCTCCCTTCTCTTTTTTTTTACTCCCATCTGTGAAGGGATGTACTCTAGAAGGAAAGAACTTCCCAAGGGTATTTGAGAAATAAGCACAGGAACGAACAGAAACAGGTTGCTAATAAGATATTAAAATCACAAATAAATATTGCATTTTGAATGAAACACTAAGCAAAACATTTTTTACAAGTGATGTCCAATGCACAGTAGTGTGTATATGGATTTTTACAGGTGTGATAGGTAAAAATTAGTAAGGTAATGGTCTATATCACAGAAAAAAAATCCTAGCCTGGTAAAGGTTAAATTTAGAAACTCGGTCAACTTAATTTTCAGTAAAGTCCCTTGGCATTTGGTTTGCCATAAACATGTATTTAATTGCAATGCAGATGATACTGACTGCCCAGTACATGATGAAAGAACAAGAATATTTGTCTTTACAGAGAAAGAATTAACCCACAGAAGTCTGGCAACTACAACATCATGTTTGTGTACTATGATGGCAAACACCAGCTATTCAGTAATGTTGTGAGTAGCCTTTCACTGATTTTTTTTACTGGTAATATCTCGTCCTAATGCCTCCCATTACATGTATAGCTTTGTTGCAACGACAAAATTAATCTATTTAAACTCATCAATTCACTTTCTTGGAAAGCAACTCTGTCAAAAATGTTTTTGTCCCTTCTGAAAAGGGGTCTACTTTAAAAAGAAAGCATTTATTAATTCTTTCCTTCTAAATTAGACCCCTTTTCTGAAGGAAATTTATGTACAGGAAAGCAAACAGTAAGTCACAAAACTTGTCTCCCTTGTGAAAAGGCAGAAATTTATCATGTTTATCGAGTCCTTTTAATGTCTGAAGTATGTCCCATGGCATATCTGAGGTGTGTCCCATGGAATATCTGGTGGACTTTTATCAGATAAATATTTATGGTCAACATAGCCCCATATTTTTGTTTTTATCAAATCTTCATGAAGCTTGCCAAAGTCTTGAAGAAAGTTGAAAAATGATCAAATGTATCAGTTATCAAAAGCCCCCGGTCTTTAACGCAGAGTACATTCTAGCCTCATTCCTATTGGATGACAGAAAGTTTACATTTATCGGACAGTATAATTGCAGACATTTTTTCAGAAAAATAAACTACATTTGTCAAAAAGTTCTTTTTAGGAGAGATTCTCATCGAGTGATCATTTAAATGTCATAAACACAAATATTTTCCTATATTTTGACTGTATACTAGCTTGAACTAGGTGTAAAAATGGTCACCATAAAGCAATATTTACGCATGTGCCTGCTGATATTGGAAAAATATCATTGAATCGTTAGTATTTGTCTTAGGAAAAGCAGTCAGATTGCTTCTTAAAGCTGTATTTTAAAACATTAGATAAATTTTATGATTCAGTATTAACCAAAAGGAATTTATTATCCAAGTAAAATTTGGCTTGAATCAATTGGTATCAATGGAACCGGAAATGTTTTTGCCATCCACAATTTTTGGTCACATGGCATAACATTGTAATCACGTGGCCAGTAGCCCAGATGCAAAATGACAACGTTAAAAAAGTCTATAAAAGCTTCCACAGACAAATGGCTCGAGTCTTAATCCAGAAGGTCCCTTGAGGCATACCTGTATGACGTCACCTTTCCTGCTATTTTGATCATGTGTTCAGTTTCTTTCTGTGGAACAAAGAAATAAATCCAGGATTTGTTTACCGGGTGAAAAAAAAACTATTTTATTTCTTTTCTCCTGAATATTTCTTATTTTCTGGTATTCTTACATTCCTTTATTATTCCTTTTCACAGATGATATTTGCTCCTTTGTCTTTTATTAGCTCACCTGAACAACCTTCATGGAGAGCTATTGTACTACCCTCATTGTCTGCGTTGGCATTGGCGGTAGCATTTGCGTGGGCGTCAGCATCCACAGATGTTAAAGTTTTCGTAAAAGTTTTTAAAACCTGATTATTTCCTAACCATAACACTGATTTGATTCATCTTTGGTATGATTTTACATATTGGTCCAAAATTTTATGCAGTACCGTCCTCACCACCCTAGGTCATGTCAAGGTCAAGGTCACAGACTTAGAATTTTCATGTTAAAACTTTTAAGTCAAAGTTTTTATGACCTCATTATTTTTTTTTATTTGATTGACAAGTGCGAGTTTAGGCGAGCTATCCTGTCTGGCGACAGGTCTTGTTCACTTTTTGATCTTGTGATATTATTGTTTCATCGCCGATGTTATACATTTTCGCAACTTTTGATGCCGACCATTAGAGGTGATTGAGATTATCTTTAAGCATAGTGGGATAACCATACTAAGTGTCTTTCTTTTTATTCTTGTTCTAGATATTCTGCATGACTTGTGTGTAAGAATTGGACTGGTTCCATATGGAAATTACCAGATAAAAGAAGATTATAGTCTAGACATTTGACCAGATCTTTAATCATTCCTAATTTAGCTTGAAAATGCAAAAAGGGAATATTTTATAGACTTTTATGCTCAATTAGAGCATTAAAGTTTTACCTCAGAATGACTAGTTCTTATTGTAAAAATGGGACTAGATTATTTCACCAATTAAAGGTAATCATGACGTCTCTAAGATATAAATCTCGAGATGTGTAGTTTACCTATATGAAACTCAACCGAGAAGACATTTCCTTGTTAAATAATTAAGGCTCATGAAGATAAGGCTCTATCTTCTTCCTGGGCATTCTTTGATAAGGTTCCACTCGATGACATTCTCAAAACAGTAATCTTCTAACTGCCCAGAATCTTACGTGAGGGATATGTCTCAACAAGTTATCAGTTTGCTTCAATGGGCCCAATCGTTGTTGCCCAAAAAAGAGGTGGGGAAGTGGGTGTGGGGAGGGGGGGGCAGGAATTCAGGCCTCTGATGCTTAAGAAAACAGGCAGCCTCTAGAGTCCGATGTGTGTGTGTGTGTGTGTGTGTGTGTGTGTGTGTGTGTGTGTGTGTGTGTGTGTGTGTGTGTGTGTGTGTGTGTGTGTGTGTGTGATTAAGGTAATTAACACCTTAGAGATATGTTATTAGTGAATCTAGATCATTTTTAAGAATATATTACAGAATGTTTCTGATTCTTTAGAGTTCCCTGAGTCTTAAACCAGAAGTTAAGGGAATCTAATACATACTAGTGTTAGACTTAGGGGAGCACCTCCCTCCTAATCTATAAATTCTAGCACATTATCTATAGGTTAATGTATAATGCAGTTAAAATGAAGTTTTTATAGTAAAACATATTTTAACAATTAATACTTAACCTATGGATAAGAGATTGCCCTCCTCCCTCTCCACTTCGCTTGTTGTCTAATTCTACAAAGAAACTGAACACATGATCAAAATAGCGGGAAAAGTGACGTCATACAGCTATGCCTCAAGGGATCTTCTGGACTAGAGCCATTTTTCTGTGGAAGGTTTAAGTATAGAAGAGACTAAGACATTATCCATAGGTTAAGTATTACTTGTTCAAATATGTTTTAACTGCATAAGACATTAACCTATAGATAATGTGCTATTCTATTCTGTATTCAAACCTTCCACAGAAAAACAACAAGTCTTAAGAGTCTTAATCCAGAAGGTCCCTTAGGCAGTTACCTGTGTGACATAATTCTTCCAGCTATTTTGATCACATGTCAGTTTCTTTTCTGTGGAACAAAGAAGGTAACAGAATTTTTTAACGGGTGGAAAAAATCTAATTTTTCTTTCTTTTCTCCAGTTTATTTTCTTATTTCCTGATAGTCTTATGTTCCTTTATCATTCCTTTCACAGATGACTCTATCTCGGGTATCAGAAAAACAAACTGGTAGCAACACTTAAGAAGTTCTATGGGAGACATCATGATCTGGTCAATCTCTACAATGTGGTAGTTACCAGAATTGTTTCTGATGTTTTTGCCAATGACGAGCCATATGTAGACTTCCAAAATCCCGACCATACACTGTTACCTACATTTCCTTTGTTCAGGCCTGTGGGCATGGTGGGCGAAGCTTGCTTACCAAGCAATGCTTACTATCCACGGACGCCTGATTACACCCTTTATTCTGGGGTCCATGTCTGTTGGTCTGAACATTCTGATTCATCATTCGTTTATGGATTTATGAGTTTGGATTATGGCTTGGGTACCATGACCACAACTACTTTAAATTGATTTTCAATTTCTTGTTATTATTGATCATTTATCTATGTCAGTCCTTTTCGCGACTTTTCATGTCGCTAGTTTGTGACATTTGTGGTCATATTAAAGCGTTGTGGGATAATCATTCAAAATGCTTATCTTGTTCCAGGCTATCTACTTGTTTGATCTTTAAAAAACTGGAGTGAGAATACTTGGGATCTTGCAGAAAAATCAATACTTTATTCTGCTAAGATCTTCCAAGAAGAGAAAGCTGGCAAAGAAGAAGAAAGTTGTGCAGTCAGATTTGTCTGACCACAACTCTTTTAATGATGGGATCACCACCTCACCTACAAGGCTTTCTGCCGGGGGTAGGCCCCATCTTGTTGGCGGCAACTCCACAGATGTGAGAAGCATCCATAGTGTAAGTCCACCAGTCACCCATCTCCAGTCACCCATCACCAGTCACCGGGCATCAGGCACCAGTCAGCTTCACCAGGCACTGATCAACCAGGCACCAGTCACTAGTCACTGGTCATCCAGGCACGGGTCATCAAGCGGTGATCACCAGGCATCAGTCATCAGGCACCGATCAATGAGTCGAGTACCAGGTACCAGTCACCAGGCACCAGTCACCATGCACCAATCAATGAGAGTCGAATACCAGGTACCGGTCAACCAGGCACCGGTCAATCAGGCACCAGTCAGTTTCACCAGGCACCAGTCAACCAGTCACGGTCACTGGGCACCAGTCACAACTCACCAGGCACCAGTCTTCAGGCAGCAAATGTTGGGCACTAAATACCAGGGGGCCAATTATAGACAAAGGAGTTCCGAGCAATCATTAGCGAATGAGTCTCAGAACACAAGAAATACACAAAGAATATTACTACCATTAGAACCAGACTTTAGTGCCATTTCAGATCGCAGTATAGTTATTGACCCGCCAACTTACACTTTGGAATCTAATAGGCAGACATCTCTAAACAGACAGAGTAGAAGAGATAGCCTAAGTCAAGACGTAAGAGTGAAAAGAGAAGAAGATACAGCTCATCTTCAACTTCTTCCTCTTTGTCATCTCTCAAGAAAAGTAAAAAGTCAAAGAGGTCCAGACACTCACATAATAAAACTTCTTCCTCTTTGTCATCTCACAAGAAAAGTATAAAAGTCAGAGGTCCAGACACTCACATAAGAAAAGAAGAAGATGTTCTGCGTCATCTTCTTCTTCTTCTTCTTCTTCTTCACAATCTATGAAAGACTATGGTAGGTACAAAATACAAAGACATTCCTCTCTACAGGTTGTAGACGTTCAGTCAACAGAACAACCTGCTAGGATCATAGAGGAAACACCAAATATACATTCTGATGAGGTGGTGCAAAGTTTTCAAAGGACTCAGGCTCTGAACCTAAAATAGAAACCTGGTCCTTCGACAAAGCAATTAATGAAGTCTTCAGGCTGTTACCAGAGGAGTTATGTCCGAAACCTTTGGAAGACCACACTCTAGACCTTGGGCCGGCCATAGACCCCCTCCCCCCTCAGGGAGAATTTTCTACACTATAATTTTCTGAAACTACATTATATAAGAAACAAAATGACACATGTTAGCCCTCTGGCGATGGGGGCATTTATTTGTAACAGCCATATTACCAACGTTACCCTCAAAACAATAGAAATACTTTGGTGTAAATACTAAACTATTCATATTCTTAACTACTAGCATGCTATTTGCTACCAATGCATGTGGTTTTATAGAGACAGGTATCTTGATATGTTGGACTCTCTATTACTTGTGAAATAACTGTTACATAAGTTACTAAAAGTCAAAAACATCATATATAAGTTTCCTGATACACCGTTTTGGTTGACTATGACCAGTCAGTGGCTAGAAATTTAATGTAATGCTGTTTTACAATAGATAAACACTATATATCCTCCTTTGTACATCAAGAAGTGAAAACAAGTCAGCTTGACTAAGCAAATGACATTAGGAATGATAGTTTCTTTAAAACAGCCTAAACTTCTTATCTGAAAGGTATCATTATTTCAAACTTCTTAACATTTATAACTGGCTGTGGTTGCAATTAGTTTGATGTATTTAATCATCATGATTGGATTAATGCATTATTAGCTTTGAATAAATGCTTTATACACTTCTTAATGTTATTTATGTTACTTTTTGTGCGATATTTATCTATATTGTATAAATGTCTGTTGATACTTTGTACATAAAGGTGAAGGAACATCAGCTCTGAAGTTCTTTTAATAACAAACAAAGTAAATTATTTCTTAGGTACCTTTATACTTTTGTGAATTAAGTGAAAGAAAAAAGAAACCCTTGCCAGTCCTCTGCTGATTGATAATTGTATCTTTAAAATATATAGTAAAATGTATCCTATAACAAATGCAGAAATAACCCTTCTTCATACATACTTACATGATATTAGCTCTTCATTGCTTATCTTCTATGCATAAAGCTGATATTCTTAAACTTAAATCCATCCAGACTGCCAGAAATATTTCAAACTTTATACAGTTACACATGTTATATGTCAGTTTAAGTGCTGTGATTGTTTCTTATAGACAGTGTTTGCAGGAGAAAGCTCTCCATTAGTGAAAATACTGTATACTTTCCTAATCTCAACTCAAAAGCATGATTAAAGTGAAAACAAACATTCTGAGGGCATAAATTATTCAAGGAGAACTATTTCATAATTTAAGTTTACATAAAAACGCAGTGGTAATAACAACAATAATAATATCATACATAATATCAACACTATACTGCATTTTTGTCATCTCTAAGGCCATAATAAATTCATTTCATTTATTACAAAACAGGATGAAACAGTTCAAACACCTTGGTCAGTGCTTGTTACGAAACAGAGTGAAACGAAATGTAACAATGAAACAGGTACTTATTTTCGTAACAAATCTAACGAATAAGATATAGAGGAAAATCTCTGAAACAGGATGAAACAGACCAAAAAATTTGAAATATGCTTGTTACGAAACAGAGTGAAACGAAATGAAACGATGAAACATACATCTTTTTTTTTATAAACCCATTTCTGTTTCGTAACAAATGAAACGAATAAGATGTAGAGGAAAAACTCTGAAACAGGATGAACCAGACCAAAACATTAGAAATGTGCTTGTTATGAAACAGAGTGAAACAAAATGAAATGTTGAAACATACATCTTTTTTTTTTTTTTTTTATAAACCCATTTCTGTTTTGTAACAAATGAAACAATTAAGATATATAGGAAAAACTGTGCAACAGGATGAAACAGGCCAAAAGACTTGTTCAAAGCTTGTTACGAAACAGGGTGAAACGGAATGAAACGATGAAATGTACATCTTTTTTTTTTTTTATAAACCCATTTCTGTTTCGTAACAAATGAAATGAATAAGATATGTAGGAAAAACTCTGAAACAGGATGAAACAGACCAAAAAATTTAAAATATGCTCGTAACGAAACAGAGTGAAACGAAATGAAACTATGAAACATACATCTTTTTTTTTTTATAAACCCATTTCTGTTTCGTAACAAATGAAACGATTAAGATATATAGGAAAAACTCTGAAACAGGATGAAACAGACCAAAAGACTTCTTCAAAGCTTGTCATGAAACAGGGTCAAAGGGAATGAAACGATGAAACATACATCTTTTTTTATTTTTATAAACCCATTTCTGTTTTGTAACAAATGAAACAAATAAGATATAGAGGAAAAACTCTGAAACAGGATGAAACAGACCAAAATTTGAAATATGCTTGTTACGAAACAGAGTGAAACGAAATGAAACTTTGAAACATACATCTTTTTTTTTTTTTATAAACCCATTTCTGTTTCGTAACAAATGAAATGAATAAGATATGTAAGAAAATCTCTGAAACAGGATGAAACAGACCAAACAATTTGAAATATGCTCGTTAAGAAACAGAGTGAAACGAAATGAAACGATGAAACATATGGTAAATGTCCTAAAATTTCGAACAAAATTAAATAATTTCAGTTCTTGCTGTTCGAAATTTTAGAAATTATGATTTGCGAAAAAATTTACTGTTCGAAATTTTAGGACAGATTCATTTACAGCCAAAATTGACCTGGCTATCGGACGCCCGAAACGACAAAAAATGACCAACACGACGAAAGGGTTTTCTTATTTGCTATGTGTGATTGGTAAACTGAATGTGAAATTGTATGAACAAATAAATAATTACCACACTGATGTTCGTTTTCAATTCCATCCGATTAATTCTATGTCGAATAATGTTTCTCATAACAAAACAGTTAATTATCCGGTACACTAATTAATCACCAGATAGTTTGTTCGGCACTCCGGGAATGTGCCACTTTCTTAAAATAGGCTGGCTTAGTCCACTGTCTTCTTACGTAACAACCCTCTTCACTTTACCGCACTGACCAAAAATACTTCAAAAGGTTACCGCACATTTGTTCTTGTTTGAGCCACTACAGAAACATAAAAGTCCCTTTCCTCAAAGGTGAAGTGTACGGAGATTAAATGTGAAAAGCGCAGACTGATTAGAATCTCCGCTGTTTTGAAGCGCAGTATTCACACTGCATTCTGTTGGCGATATACATAGACCCAGATCAGACCACCCCGATACATAGACTGCACGGATGCGCATGTTGATCTTGTCTATGCTGGTCTCAAATGTCATAAGGTCGTTTCTATTGGAAAAGACTCATACATAAACGAACAGTGCGGACAACCAGATCTGCATGCAGCCTGGTCAAGATCAAAGATTTTAGCTCTACACCAAACTGAACTATGTATGCCAAACCTGTGAACTGTCATTATTGTATTTAGCAATATTTCTTTCTTTAAGAAAAATGTATAGTCGCTTAAAATTCGGTAACGGAACTTATTGCAAGAATTATCTGTCATCAATTAGATCCATGTTCAGGCGAAAATGTCCCTTTGTGCATTTGTGTAAGTCAGATCAGAGTGCGAGACGCAGTCTAGTGCAGGATGGTGTCCACTCAAATCGCTGATTAGGTCATTGATATAAAACACTGTAATACATGAATTGCAGTCCCCAGCAAGTGCACAGACTGATCACATTTGTAACAAATGATTAGGTTCATTTTGACATGTTGGGACCTATCATCTCTGTTGGGACCATTACCTGTTTGAGTAGGATGCACTGAGCATCATGACAATCACCCGGTCAGACAGGAAATATTTTGCTGGAGGCGTTAATCCCCACGACGAAAACGTTTTCGGCGTGCTTATTGAAACCTTTAGCACGCTAAACTTAAATATTAGCGGCAGATATTACCAAAGGACACAGTGTACGGATGAGCAGGAACGACCCTGATCAGAATGCGCGGATGCACATGCTAATTTACAATTTCGCTTGTAGCGTTTTCTTACTATAGCATGTGCGTCACGCTTTGCAGAAATGATCAGATCAACTTAGGAATTCGGGTATAACAGTCACACGCCTTACCCAAATACTGGAATACTACCGAAATACAGGAATACCCGTGAAAAATACAGGAATACATGTGAAGACACCAATACTGGCTTTAATTAAGAAACGAATATACTCGGAGGACGATCTTGAAAAGCCCAGAGGCCAATTCCCCTATTCCCCCAAATTAGTTTCATTCCCTTGTTCTCTGTGGCGTCTGATCTGGGTCTATGCTGTTGCATAGGCCTATCTGTTCCAATATTTAGGTTCTTTAAATTTTTAATACGTGCCAGTTTCGTATGCATTTCTGACGAGAAAAGGCTCTATAAAATAAGTTTGTTTTTCTCCCGAAAAGGTTTCCGCCACGATTTCACGTGACGTACCGCTACGACGTACCGCTACGAGCACGTGGTTTCTTAATGCGAGGCAAGGGAAATGTTGTTTCGTGACTGTTCATTTTCTGGGTATTTTAATAATTAATTATAATGTTCTCAATATATATACATAATATAAAAGAATAACAGTACTTATATTTATTTATACCCTGGTAAATGCGGAGTAAGATCCTCACTCTTTAGGGTTTACTGTTTAAAGGGAGCTAAATGCATACGCCTTGATGATGAATTTTACGAGTCGACCCAGCATTTTTTTTTGTTTTTTAATAAGGGACGGATCCAGGATGATTTCTGAAGGGATTCGATCTGATCGAATTTCCATACTTACTCTACGTATTCGGACAGACAGGCCTGAGCAAACAGTGTAGACCCAGATCAGACGCCGCAAAACGCATTTAAACCTTCACTGAAACTGATATATTTAATCAAAGATTTGTAATCTCCCCAAGAACTGGAGTTTACATGCCTGTTTGCTACCACAAACGGCAAAATCTGATTGCCCTTGCATTGGAAGATGATCTGAGTCTTCACTGGTCGCACGTCTTATTGTCCTAAAAGTATTTTCCATGTTCCCTCTTCTCCCTAACTAGTTTCATTCCCTCTTTCTCTGCAGCATCTGATCTGAGTCTACAGTTTGCACAGGCCTATCTGTCCCAATACTTAGGTTCTGTTTTAATACCTGCCAGTTTCATATGCATGTCTGACGAATAAATGCTCTATAATTTAACGAACATAAGTGTGTGTTTTCCCTCTAAGCGGTTTCCGCCACGATTTCTCGTGACGTTACCATTCGAGCATGCGGTTTCTTCGTGCGGGGCAAGGGAATGTGACTGTTGCATTTTCTGTATTTTCACATATATATTATACTGGAAATGAGACTGTCCTAGAACCGCGTGTCGTCGTTTGGTGGCGTATCGGAGCAGACCCATGAAAATCCACGTAGGTATAGCAATAAGACATACGAAGTAGTGGTGGCATACACGAACAAACAGCAAATAGTCAGATCGTACAGCGCGGATCCATAGATTTATCCTGGCCTTCGTTTTTCAACCGAAATATTTATCATGTCTGCCACAAGGTAACAACAGTTCTAGATCTAACCCTTATCATGCAGACATCCACGTGACTGTCGCGTGGAAATGGCTAACATTGTGATGGAAGTCTTTTTTTTTTTCTTGTGAATTTTCAGTCAGTATCTCCTGGGCTTGTAAAAATTTTAAAATACGGTTCCCATGCCATTTATGTACATAAAATTCGTTATGACACTGCTGTGAGCATTTACGTTTTGCGGTGGCTTTCAACATTACTACTTTAGTTCCCGGTTCCGTAATGGAAAAAAAAACGTTACCGAAATTAGAATGTGCTGATAAAAAATTACTTGAAGAAAGCTGTGTTCGAAATTTTAGAAATCCCCTTTTTTAAAAACTGCTACTGTTCGAGATTTTAGGACATTTCCAGAAATTATTTTGGGCAAAAATATTAGGTGTTCGGAATTTTAGAGTGTTCGAAATTTTAGGACATTTACCGTACATCTTTTTTTTTTTTTTTTATAAACCCATTTCTGTTTCGTAACAAATGAAACAATTAAGATATATAGGAAAAACTGTGCAACAGGATGAAACAGACCAAAAGACTTGTTCAAAGCTTGTTACGAAACAGGGTGAAACGGAATGAAATGATGAAACATACATCTTTTTTTTTTTATAAACCCATTTCTGTGTCGTAACAAATGAAACGAATAAAATATATAGGAAAAACTCTGAAACAGGATGAAACAGACCAAAAACTTTAAAATATGCTCGTTACGAAACAGACTGAAACGAAATGAAACAAACATCTTTTTTTTTTTATAAACCCATTTCTGTTTCGTAACAAATGAAATGAATAAGATATAGAGGAAAAACACTGAAACAGGATGAAACAGACCAAAAGACTTGTGCAATGCTCGTTACGAAACAGGATGGATTTATTAAAAAAAATATCTGTTTCATCGTTTCATTATGTTTCGCCTTGTTTCGTAACAAGCACTGACCAAAGTTTTTGGTCTGTTACATCCTGTTTCAGAGTTTTCTCTTTATACGAGGGTAGTTCAATAATTTCTTAGAACTCGGTATTTTTCTATACAATTCAAGATTTCTTTTTTCATTTTTGTGCAGTGTAAACCTTTGTCAGTTGAATGATAACAGCCATTCAGTCAACACATACATTTTTTGCTCTTACTTTTTGTTTGAAAACCTATACCCATAGGCAAAAATGGAAAGTCAGAATAATGAGTTCAGAGCAGTCATAAAGTTCCTCACTAAGGAGGGTGCAAAGGCCAAAGAAATCCATTGGCGCATGGCTGATGTGTATGGTGATAGTAGCCCAAAGTATTCCACAGTGGCAAAGTGGTCAGCAGAATTTAAACGTGGGCGAGACAACTTAGAAGATGACCCAAGGCCAGGTCGCCCTGCTGATGTCATCAGCCAGGAGATGATCGACCGTGTTGAGAGACTTGTGCTAAACAATAGCCGAATCAAAGTTGCCAAACTTGCTTCAGAATGTGGTATTTCTAATGGAAATGTTTACACTATAATCCATGAACATTTAGGCATGTCAAAAGTATCTGCCAGGTGGGTACCCAGAAACCTGAACATGCAAAATCGTCAGCACAGGGTGGAGTCAAGTCAAGAACTTCTGGAAGTGTACAATGCCAATCCAGAAGACTTTCACACTCGTCTTGTAACAGGAGATGAAACTTGGCTTCACCACTGGGACCCAGATACTAAAAAAGAGTCCATGCAATGGAAGCACCCTGGCTCACCCCCACCTAAGAAATTTCGTATCCAACCATCAGCCAGCAAGGTAATGGCCACGGTGTTTTGGGACTCCAAAGGGATTATATTGATAGATTACAAGCCTGCTGGTACTTCAATTACAGGTGAATACTATATCAATGTCATTAAACAATTAAGGGTTGCTATTAAAGAAAAACGAAGGGGAAAGCTAGCTGCTGGTATCCTTCTTTTGCATGATAATGCCCCTGTGCACAAGTCCAGAGTTGCACAAGAGGCTATTTGTGTGTGCAAGTTCAAGCAGTTAAATCACCCGCCATACAGTCCAGAACTGGCCCCAAGTGATTATTATCTGTTTCAAAATTTGAAGTCCCACTTGCGTGGAACGAGATTTCGTGATGATGATGAGCTCAAGGCTGCTACAGAGGCTTGGTTTGAGGACCAAATAGACGACTTTTATTTCAAAGGCATAGACAGCTTAAAAGAAAAGTGGGCCAAATGCATTGAAGTAAAAGGGAATTATATTGAAAAATAATGTTGAAACCATCTTCCAATCTGTGAGTTAAACCCCGAGTTCTACGAACTTATTGAACTCCCCTCGTATCTTAATCGTTTCATTTGTTACGAAATAGAAATGGGCTAAAAAAAAATATTTCTTGGCTAAGAAAAGTATCTGTTTCATTGTTACATTTCGTTTCACCCTGTTTCGTAACAAGCACTGACCAAGGTGTTTGAACTGTTTCATCCTGTTTCAGAGTTTTTCCTATATATCTTATTTGTTTCATTTGTTACAAAACAGAAAAGGGATTAAAAAAAAAAAAGATGTACGTTTCATTTTTTCATTTCGTTTCATCCTGTTTCATAACGATATATTTCAAAATTTTTTGGTCTATTTCATCCTGTTTCAGAGTTTTTCCAATATATCTTATTTGTTTCATTTGTTACGAAACAGAAATGGGTTTATTAAAAAAATATATCTGTTTCATAGTTTCACTGCGTTTTCGCCTTCTTTCATAACAAGCACTGCCCATGGTTTTTGGTCAGTTTCATCCTGTTTCATTCTCTCTATATCTTAATCGTTTCATTTGTTACGAAACAGAAATGGGCATAAAAAAAAAAAAAAAAAAATTCTTGGCTAAGAAAAGTATCTGTTTCATTGTTAATTTCGTTACACCCTGTTCTGTAACAAGCACTGACCAAGGTGTTTGAACTGTTTCAGCCTGTTTCGTAACAAATGAAATGAATGAAACTGACCATCAGTGAGAACAGCTATTGGTCTGTTTCATTTGTTTCATTCTTTTTCAGTCCATTTTAGAGTATTTCTTATATATTTTAATTGTTTCATCTGTTTCTGTTACGGAGAAAAAAAACATGCCCAAAAAAACCTGCGTGGTTTTTGTGCAGTATCTTAACTATATTGGCTATAGCATTGTTTCAGCCTAGATATGACACAGCTATAGCCTCATTTAAACTACTCTTGGACAATTTTAATCATGAACTGAGAAATGCTCCAATCAATTCTCAATAATTATATGACAGTAAAATCAAGGAAGTGGCAAAGTCTAATTACCAAGCACAACAACGTAGATTTTTAGCTTCTTCCACTAGTAATGCAAATATTCAGCAGCAACAAAAACCATCATACTTGGCTATAGGCCATAAGTCTGTTTAAGAAGCCTAGACAGCCGACAAAATCTTACAGACCCAAACAGAGCCAACCATACAGGTCAAAAACTCATTCACAGTCCTAAAGTAAAAAGCAGGACTTTTCTAAGAGGAGTAGCAACTCAAAGCAGTTCCCATCCTCTAAACATGCCTCATCTTCCACAAAGTTCTGAAAGCCAATCCTTTCCACTGCCTTGCCATGCCCAGATATTCCAGTGGGAGGAAGATTGGTCCATTTTGTGGAACAATGGGGAGAATTAACGCAAAACAAATGGGTCCTTTCTGTCATACGAAAGGGCTTCAGGACTCCCTCTCTTTCTATAGTTCCAATAAGTCTGAGTCAATCTTCCTCCCCATTATTACAAGAAGAGATAAAGGAACTTCTCCAGAAACGGGCAGCGGAAAGGGTACAAGATCCGGGAACTCCCAGTTTTTATTCCCAGCTATTTCTTGTCCTGAAAAAGAACGGAAAGTTATGTCCTGTAATAGATCTTTCTCTGTTGAACCAGGACATAAAGAAACAACCATTCAAAATGGAGACAGTCAAGTCAGTACGACAGTTGATACTAGTCAATGACTGGGCTGTCTCCATAGATCTGACAGATGCTTATTTACACATTCCAATTCATCCTCAATCCGGGAAGTACCTTCGTTTCATGTTCGAAAATCAGGTCTTCCAATTCACGGCCCTACCTTTCGGAATGTCCCTAAGTCCCTGGAGTTTCACCAAACTGATGGACCTAATCCTGGCTCATTTGCATCAACATGCCATCTCACTGTTTCCATACCTAGACGATTGGCTTATAAGAGATCTAATATGCAACAGACTTATATCTCACACAATATATTGTCTTCAAACAGTTCAAAGTCTAGGGTTCATTCCAAATCTAAAGCAAAATGACCCACAAGGGTTGACGTGTCGTTAAACCCCAACACAATCAATCCAAATCTAAAGAAGTCAGACTCGAAACTAGCTCAGCAAATCACCTTCATAGGGATGGAATTTCTGACACAACAGAATATAGTCAGAGTATCAGCAGATCGCATGGAATCCCTACTTCTGACTATCAAACAATTTCTAACTCAGACACAAGTTTCAGCATGAACTTACCTTTCTCTCTTGGGCAAACACAGATTTAGCAGCAGATTTAGTTGTCCTAGACAGACTTCATTTACAACCACTTTAAATGTGTCTCTTATCTGTCTGGAGACCTCATAATCTACCTCTCGATCAACAAGTTCTGATCAACAGTATGACTTGATTTCATTTGAAATGGTGGATGGACACCATTACTTTGTTTGGGGAACATTCATCCATCTGCCAGATCCCAATGCATTCCTTTTCATGGATGCCAGCCATTATGGATGGGGAGCTCATCTCGAACCGACCAGACTATCCTTTCATGGTCGCTGGGCAGAAGAACAATCCTAGCTCTGTATCAATATTCTGGAAATAATGGCCATTTGTTTTGCACTGAAGAAAGCCATACAATAAGTACACTGCTCTTGTGTTAGTGGTCTTGTATATCAACAAACAAGGAGGAACACATTTGCTCAGCCTATGCATGGAGGTATGGGAAATTCTTCATTGGTGCCTGGAACATGATATTGTACTCAGAATTTTTCATATCCCAGGCAAATTCAATATCCTAGACTGTCTCTCAAGATTAGACAGACCTCTCAACACAGAATGGTCATTGACTCAATCTGTGGCGAATTCCATCTTTCAAATGCTCAATTTTCCCAATGTAGATTTGTCCATGACTTGATTCAATCACAAACTCCCATTGTATGTTTTTTCAGTTACGGATAATCAAGCTTTGGCAATAGATGCATTATCAATGAACTGGAACTTTCTACATGCATATGCAGTTCCTCCAACAATTCTGATACCTTCTATTCAATCCAAAATACATCAGTCTTGGTGCAAAATAGTTTTTATTGCTCCTCTTTGGCCTCAACATCCTTGGTTCTCAGAGGTGTTACAACTACTAGTATCAGCCACGATTTGACTTCTGTGCTTTCCAAAATTACTAACACATGCAAAAGGAAAATTCCAACATCAGAATCTCCCAATTCTGGACCATGCTTGGGAGTTATCAAACTATCAATTAGAGATATAAAAAGTTTGCACAAAATCTTGCAGATTTTGTCTCAAAACCAAGAAGGGCATCTACTCAGAAAGTTTATGATGCAAAATGGGTTGTATACTCCAACTGGTGTCAAAGAAAGAAGGTTAATCCCGTCCGGGCCCCTCTTACTGTTATGGCCGACTTCCTTATATACCTCTTTTCTGAGAAAAAATGTCAAATAAGTACCATCAAGGGCTATAGTTTCATGATTTCAAATACACTTAAATTGAAGACTGGTAATAGGATCGGATCTAATCCAGTATTGTCAGAATTGATTAGATCTTTTGAATTACAACATCCAGTATAAAGATCTCTTACTCCAAAATGGGACTTATCATGGGTCTTAGTTTGTCTACAGAAAACCCCATATGAACCTCTACATAAGGCATCTAAACTTCATATTACGATTAAAAGAACCTTTCTGCTAGCCCTTGCCACAGCTAATAGATGTAGCGAGATGTTGGCAATGGATGCAAACCATTTAATGTTCAATCAATCAGATGGTTCAGTATCATTGTTAGTACAGACTGGGTTTTTGGCAAAGAATCAACTTCCGTCCATTTTCCCAGATCCAATAGTTATCCTTAATATAGCTAGAACATGTAAGCAGAAACAATTGGACAGACTTTTATGCCCAATTAGAGTATTAAATTTTTACCTGAAATTGACTAGTTATTATCATCAGAATATAACCAGATTATTCCTCCCAATTAAAGGCAATCATGACATCTCAAAGGCTTCTGTCTCCAGATGGGTAGCTTATACTATTAAGCTTGCCTATAGGAAACTCACCCAAAGGGACATCTCTTTCCTAAAAATTAAAGCTCATGAAGTTATGGCACTGTTATCTTCCTGGGCATTCTTTGATAAGGTTCTCCTCAATGAAATCCTCAAAGCTGCAGTCTGGAATCAATCTTCTACCTTTGCAAAATTCTACTTGAGAGATATATCTCAGCAAATGGCAAATTTACATACTTTGGGCCCAATAGTTTTTGCCCAAAAAGTGGTAGGAGGCCAGGAACACCTAGCCTTGGATGCTTAAGAAGACTGGCAGCCTACAAAGTCTACTATACATATGTTAAGGTAATTGATATCTTATATATATATGCTATTGGGAATCTAGATCATTCTTAAGATTGAATGTATCTGTTTCCTTAGAGTTTCCTGGGTCTTAATCCAGAAGGTAAGGGAATAATATATATTTTGGTGTTAGAATTAGGGGAGCTCCTCCCTCCTAATCTATTAATTCTAGCACATTATCTATAGGTTAATGTATTATGCAGTTAAAATGATGTTTTTATAAGTAAAACATATTTTAACTAGTAATACTTAACCCTTGTCCTGTTGAACCCAGATGTACCCTGCCTATGCAAACATTGTAGATTCAGATCAGCTGGGTTCTGAAGAAGCCAGCTGATCTGGATCTGCACATTTGCCATTAAGTATGAGAATTTATAGCAACAATCCAGATCAAGTAATCTGATTGGCTGAAAATTAAAAGTGGGCATGGCATTTAATTTATTTAGCAAAACAAGGGTTAACTTATAGATAAGAGATTCCCTCCTCCCTGCCCCCCCATCACTAAGTTATATAGGTGTTACTCTACAAAGAAACTGATCTGATCAAAATAGCAGGAAGAATGATGTCACACAGTAACTGCCTAAGGGACCTTCTGGATGAAGACTCTTAAGACGTCCTTTTTCTGTAGAAGGTTTGAATACAGAATAGGATAGAACCTTATCTAAAGGTTAAGTATTACTAGTACTTATAAAAACTTCATTTTACTATAAAAACTTCATTTTTGATATATTTTTCTGAAATATAAGCATAATGAATAGAGGTTTAATTAATGTCTTATGTTTCATTATCTTGCCAGACCTTTCGTACTAATCTGAGAATTACTACCACTAAATGCTGAAAACAGCTTCAATTTCTCCTTATATATAACCATAATCTAGAGCCTTTGTTTTTTTGTTTGAGTTTTCTGAAACTTGTACATTAAAGCTGCAGGCATATATTCAAATAATGGCCAGGTAGTTTACATCACCGTGCATTTATACATTCAAATCTGTGATTTTGTTTTCAAAATCTTTGGAAAATAAAGAAATAGTATTTGGCAAGTGTTTACTTGTCCATATGATGATGCAAGGTGAGCAATCATGGCCCTCTTGTTCTAACAGTCTTGTCAGTTTGATTTCCACTTCTTGGTTCCTATACTGAATATAAAAATAAAGTCTACCTGTTGACTTATAATATCAGGTGCTTTATTTTATCAAACATTAAAACCACAGGAAAACAATGATATACTGTTTTTTAAACCGGGAAGATAATGCAGACTCAGATCAGACACTGCAGAATGCAACACCAGATCAGTGTCTATATTGTTTGCTTCTTTTCTGGCAAGTTCGAGACACATCAACAAGTAGTAAAAGACTTGTTTGAATTTTAGGACAGTTATGATAAAGAGTTAAGGTGTCCAGATACTTAGGGTAAATGTGGTACTTTGTAGCTTTATCGATAACTAGAACTATTGGCAGCAGATAATCATAACATTTAATTCAATGGTGGTGCTTTGACAGTAATACAGTCAATAGCTAATCTACAGAAAAGGATGTAAGGAAACAGAAAACACCTGGTAGAGTTTCTGCCATTTTTGGATTGGTTTTTCAAAAATCAGTCCTTTAAAATAGCGATGTCTGGGCGGGTGGACGGACGGGCATTTGGTGTCACTCAACAGGTGACTTTTGGTTAACCTTTTTGAAAAACCTGTCCTTAATGTTGATAAGTGAGATAACTTTTGTTACCTTCTTTTTTGCTTTCCTGCACATCAAGCCCCATCTAGAAAGGTGCTCTAAAAGGTAAGAATTTGCTCACTAGGGTATCTGATTCTTTCCTTTTAGGGTAGCCGTTTTCCAGAAATACTATTTTGACAGAGATACCTAACTCCCTTGAAAGTGTATCAATTCCCCATAATATTTGCAGCATCAACATGTAGTGGCTTAAAGAGAATGACATGTTGGTGCAATTTAATATTGGCACTTTCATAATATTGGCACATTCAATATTAAAGACATATTTCATAATAAGTAAATGAATTGAAAACTGAAATACTGACAGACTTATATTTTGGTGCTTTTCCCCATTACCAGTTGGCATAGCTTCCACCGGCCTCAGGTGACTAGCTATTTAACATAGCTAGCTATTTAACTCTGCCGACTACATTATCTCCAGTAGTGCTTACATTAAGTTACCACTTAATCAAGGTATTTTACAGTATACCACTGCAACTAATAACATGGCATGTCTGACTGGATTAATAAGTGATATTAAACAAAAAAATAACCCAGAAGAAAATTAACAATATGTTATATTGCACCTTGACTGCATACTGGAAATATTTCACTTGAGACTTGCAAGTCTGTATAGCTTAAATCATTAGTCCTGTCATTTTTCTATGTGATTTTGTGATTTGGAACTCTGCTGCATTGTAATTTGAGGTGCATATTTTTTATTTAAGAGATATTTTTTTGACAGATTCACACCAAAGTAGAACCAGCAACTCCATGTGAACTCATCGCTGGTCAAGATATAGGGACACCTACCGTTTCCAATTCCAGAAGCTACAGTACAAGATCTGTTATAAGGAACCTACGTTTAGAGCTCAGGGTAGGCAACTTATTGCAGTAAAGAAACCTACTATGTTCATTTCAGAAAGTTTCATTTGCAACTCAGGCTAGGTGACTCCTTTCTGTTTACGGTAAATGTCCTAAAATTTCGAACAAAATTAAATAATTTCAGTTCTTGCTGTTCGAAATTTTAGAAATTATGATTTGCTAAAAAATTTACTGTTCGAAATTTTAGGACAGATTCACTTACAGCCAAAATTGACCTGGCTATCGGACGCTTTCGGACACCCGAAACGACAAAAAAGGACCTACACGATGAAAGGGTTTTCTTATTTGCTATGTGTGATTGGTAAACTGAATGTGAAATTGTATGAACTAATAAATAATTACCACGCTGATGTTTGTTTTTAATTCCATCCGATTAATTCTATGTCGAATAATGTTTCTCGTAACAAAACAATTATCCGGTACACTAATTAATCGCCAGATACGTTTGTTCCCCACTCCGGGAATGTGCCACTTTCTTAAATAGGCTGGCTTAGTCCACTGTCTTCTTACGTAACAACCCTTTTCACTTTACCGCACTGAGATACACAAGCTGACCAAAAATACTTCAAAAGGTTACCGCACGTTTGTTCTTGTTTGAGCCACTACAGAAACATAAAAGTCCCTTTCCTCAAAGGTGAAGTGTACAGAGTTTAAATGTGAAAAGCGCAGACTGATTAGAACTTCCGCCGTTTTGAAGCGCAGTATTCACACTGCTTGCTGACATAATGCATTCTGTTGGCGATATGCGTAGATCCAGATCAGACTGCCCCGATACATAGACTGCGCGGATGCGCATGTTGATCTTGTCTATGCTGGTCTCAAATGTCATAAGGTCATTTCTGTTGGAAAGGACTCACACATAAACGAACAGTGCAGACAACCAGATCTGAATGTAGCCTGATCAAGTTCAAAGATTTCAGCTCTACACCAAACTGAACTACGTATGCGAAACCTGTGAACTGATCGTTTTTAGCAATATTTCTTTCTTTAAAAAAAAAATGTATTGTTGTTTAAATTCGGTAACGAAATTTATTGCAAGAATCATCTGTCATCAATAGTAATCCTTTCATTAGATCCCTGTTCAGGCGAAAATGTCCCTTTATGTATATGTGTAAGTCAGATCAGAATGTGAGACGCAGTCTAGTGCAAGATGGTGTCCACTCATTTTTATGATTAGGTCATTGGTATAAAACACTTTAATACATGAATCGCAGTCTCCAGCAAGTGCACAGACTGATCACATTTGTAACAAATGATTAGGTTCGTTTTGGCTTGTTGGGACCTATCATCTCTGTTGGGACCATTACCTGTTCAAATAGGATGCACTGAGCATATCATGACAATCAAGCGGTCAGACAGGAAATATTTTGCTGGAGGCGTTAATCCCCACGACGAAAACGTTTTCGGCATGCTTAAAAGGAAACCTTTGGCACGCTAAACTTAAATATTAGAGGCAGGTATTGTCGAAGGACACAGTGTACGGACGAGCAGGAACAACCCAGATCTGAATGCGCGGATGCACACGCTAATTTACAGTTTCGCATGTAGCGCTTTCTTACTATTGCGTGTGCGTTACACTTTGCAGAAATGATCAGATCAACTTTGGAATTCTGGTTTTACGGTCACACGACTTACCGAAATACCGGAATAATACCGAAATACCGGAATACCCGTGAAAAATACAGGAATACCTGTGAAGACACCAATACTGGCTTTAATTAAGAAACGAATATACTCGGAGGATGCTCCTGAAAAGCCCAGAGGCCAATTCCCCTTCCCCCAAATTAGTTTCATTCCCTTGTTCTCTGCAGCGTCTGATCTGGGTCTACGCTGTTTGCATAGGTCTACCTGTTCCAATATTTAGGTGCTTTAAATTTTTAATACGTGCCAGTTTCGTATGCATTTCTGGCGAGAAAAGGCTCTAAGTTTGTTTTTCTCCCGAAAAGGTTTCCCGCCACGATTTCATGTGACGTACCGCTATGAGCATGTGGTTTCTTAATGCAGGGCAAGGGAAATGTTGCTTTGTGACTGTTCATTTTCTGGATACTTTAATAATTATAATGTTCTCAGTATATACATAATGTAAAAGAATAACAGTGTTTATATTTATTTATACTCTGGTAAATGGGGAGTAAGGTCCTCACTCTTTAGGTTTTTACTGTTTAAAGGGAGGTAATTGCATATGCCTCGATGACGATTTTACGAGTCGGACCCAGCATTTTTTTAATGAATCAGGGGCGGATCCAGGATGATTTCTGAAGGATTCGATTTGATCGAATTTCCGTACTTACTCTACGTATTCGGACAGACAGGCTTGAGCAAACAGTGTAGACCCAGATCAGACGCCGCAGAACGCATGTAAAACCTTCACTGAAACTGAAACGGTGATGTATTTAACCAAAAATTTGTAATCACTCCAAGAACTGGAGTTTACATGCCTGTTTGTTACCACAAACGGCAAAATCTGACTGCCCTTGCATCAATGATCTGAGTCTTCACTGGTCGCACGTCTTATTGTCCTAGAAGTGTTTTCCAAATTTCCATGTTCCCTGTTCCCCCTAACTAGTTTCAGTCTCTCTTTGTCTGCGGCGTCTGATCTGAGTCTACAGTTTGCATAGGCCTATCTGTCCCAATACTTAGGCTCTATTTTAATACCTGCCAGTTTCACATGCATTTCTGACGAAAAAGTGCTCTATAATTTAACGCTCTAAGCAGTTTCCGCCACGATTTCTCGTGACGTAACCGTTACGAGCACGCGGTTTCTTCATGCGGGAAAAGGGAATGTGACTGTTGCATTTTCTGTATTTTCACATATATATTTTTTGTAATCTATACTGGAAATGAGACTGTCCCAGAATTGTGTGTCGTCGCCCAGTGGCGTATCTGAGCAGTCCCATGAAAATCTACGTAGGTAAAGCAATAAGACATACTGTTACGACCGAGCACTCCTACCTTCGATTATCTGCCTTGGCAGATTACGCATAGCATCTAAGTATATATTCAATCTCTGACAACTGCGTCAGGGAGTCGACTCTTTGGCTCAGTGGTTAGAGCATTGGATTTTTAACCTGGAGGACCGGGTTCGATTCCCAGGAAAGACGGAATATTTTTTCAGCTATGCTTCATTCCTTTGTTACGGCTATCATGTCGTAAGATGGGGGCTCCTCCGGGATTGGATTTTATACGCCGAAAATGGCTTCACGTCATCATAAATGATGACTTCCTTGAAGAGGGGGAGTGTTACAACCGAGCACTCCTACCTTCGATTATCTGCCTTGGCAGATTACGCATAGCATCTAAGTATATATTCAATCTCTGACAACTGCGTCAGGGAGTCGACTCTTTGGCTCAGTGGTTAGAGCATTGGATTTTTAACCGGGAGGACCGGGTTCGATTCCCAGGAAAGACGGAATATTTTTTCAGCTATGCTTCATTCCTTTGTTACGGCTATCATGTCTTAAGACATACGTAGTGGTGAGATACACGAACAAACAGCAAATAGTCAGATCGTACAGCGCGGAGCCATAGATTTATCCTGGCCTTCGTTTTCAACCTGAATATTTATCATGTCTGCCACAAGGTAACAAATGTTCTAGATCGCCTGCGTATAATCTAACCCTTGTCACGCTATGTGACTTTCACATAGAAATGGCTAACATTGTGATGTTTTTTTGGTTTTTTTTTGTTTGTTTTTTTGTTGTTGTTTTTTTCTTGTGAATTTTCAGTCATTATCTCCTTGGTTTTTATAAAATTAAAATACGGTTCCCATGCCATTTATATACATAAAATTCGTTATGACATTGCTGTGAGCATTTACGTTTTGCGGTGGCTTTCAACACTACTACTTTAGTTTCCGGTTCCGTAACAAAAAAAAAAAAAAAAAAAACGTTACCGAAATTAGAATGTGCCGATAAAAAATTACTTGAAGAAAGCTGTGTTCGAAATTTTAGAAATCCCTTTTTTGCAAAACCGCCACTGTTCGAGATTTTAGGACATTTCCAGAAATTATTTTGGGCAAAAATACTAGGTGTTCGAAATTTTAGAGTGTTCGAAATTTTAGGACATTTACCGTAACCCTTGCCATGCTGAATAAATTAGGATGCCATGTCCATTTCTAATTTTCAGTCAGATTACTTGATCCAGGTTGTTGATACAAATTCACATACTTAATGACAAACTTAATGACTAAGCCAACTGATCTGGATCTAGACTGTTTACAAAGGCACAGCATATCGAACATCAGCAGGGCCAAGTTTAATTTACAGGGAAACTTTTTCACATTTCTGAAATAGTACTGAATAACCATTTCAAAACTTCTGTTTAGAATTTCATAAGTATCATTTGTTGTTTCCATATTTGTTCTATTAGACAGACAGACATACAGTATAGATCTAGATCAGATGCTACAGAATGCAGGGTCTAATCATGGTCTGCATCATTTGTCACACATCCAGCAGTTTTTAGAGTCATCATCTGGCAGTAAAATGGATCTTCTCAAATTTTAGGACAAATATTGTAAGAATTAAGGTGAATGAATAATGCAAAGTGCAATATAAAGATCTTGTTTTCTGTTTTTTTGTTGTTGTTTTTTTGTTGTTTTTTTCTCTCTGTAAGTCTGTCAACATATGCATCAGTTCTTGCATTTATGTCCATTTCTGATCTAACCTGGCATGTGATTTCTTCCTAACACTCAAGCACTTCTGAATAATTTTATGACCATGATATGCATTTCATGGTCCAATGACTTATCATTTCTGTTTTTAACTCTAGCAGATAGGTCTTTTTCTGGTTAACAGTATGCTCAGCTATCATCAAACAGGGCACTTTCTTCTTATTAAGAACTCAAACAGTGATATTATTTTATAACCATGACATACATTTCAGTCCAGTGACTGTCATTCTTTTCATGATTCCTTGTTAGCTCACCTGAGCACGAAGTGCTCATGGTGAGCTATTGTGGTCAGTCAATGTCCGTCGTCCGTCGTCCGTCGTGCGGCGTCAAAAATTGCTTTAAAAGCCTACTCCTCCTACACCCCTGGGCCAATTGACTTGATACTTGGTAGGAAGCATCGGGGTGACTTGTAGATCAAAAATAGCTAAAATCGTTCCGATCGGAAATCCAAGATGGCCGCCATGGCCACCATCTTGAAAATCTATTTTTCGCTTCTTCTCCTGAACCGAAAGGCCAATTGACTCCAAACTTGCTAGGAACCATCAGGGTGACTTATAGATCAAAAATAGCTAAAATCATGCCGATCGGAAGTCCAAGATGGCCGCCATGGCCGGCATCTTGAAAATCTATTTTTCGCTTCTTCTCCTGAACCGAAAGGCCAGTTGACTCCAAACTTGCTAGGAAGCATCAGGGTGACTTGTAGATCAAAAATAGCTAAAATCGTGCCGATCGGAAATCTAAGATGGCCGCCATGGCAGCCATCTTGACAATCTATTTTTCGCTTCTTCTCCTGAACCGAAAGGCCAATTGACTCCAAACTTGCTAGGAAGCATCAAGGTGACTTGTTGATCAAAAGTAGCTAAAATCTTGCCGATCGGAAATACAAGATGGCCACCATGGCGGCCATCTTGAAAATCTATTTTTTGCTTCTTCTCCTGAACCGAAAGGCCAATTGACTCCAAACTTGCTAGGAAGCATCAGGATGACTTGTAGATCATAAATAGCTAAAATCGTGCCGATCGGAAATCCAAGATGGCCACCATGGCCGCCATCTTGAAAATCTATTTTTCGCTTTTACTCCTAAACCCAAAAGCCAATTGACCCCAAACTTGGTAGGAGGCATTGGAGTGACTTATAGATCAAAAATAGCTAAAATTGTGCCTATCGGAAATCCAAGATGGCCGCCATGGCAGCCATCTTGAAAATCTATTTTTCGCTTCTTCTCCTGAACCGAAAGGCCAGTTGACTCCAAACTTGGTAGGAAGCATCGGGGTGACTTGTAGATCAAAAATAGCTAAAATTGTGCCAATCGGATATCCAAGATGGCCGCCATGGCAGCCATCTTGAAAATCTATTTTTCGCCTCTTCTCCTGATCTGAAAGGCCAGTTGACTCGAAACTTGGTAGGAAGCATTGGGGTGACTTGTAGATCAGAAATAGCTAAAATCGTGCCGATCGTAAATCCAAGCTGGCTGCCATTTAGAGTTTGTTCAAATGATCACCCTCAATTGACTGGCATGCCATATATCTTCTTCTTCAAAATAAAGAACTGCTTAAATGATGATCTTTTCATTAGTTGCGATGACAGGATTGGAAAAATGTTGCATAACATCTGCATATCTGCAGTGGCTATGTCACTCAGGTGAGCGACCCGTGGCCCGTGGGCCTCTTGTTTTATAATACTGACAGGTTCCAGCAGGTACAACACCGTCATAAGCCAAATTCTTGTTGTTATTTTGACACCAAACATGCCTTATGGTATTCAATAAAATTCTCCCATTGATATAATTCCAAGAGCATTTGCAACATATATATTTCAGCATAATATCACAGTTATGAGCTTATTTGGTGCTATGGTATGAGTGTGATATGAACATTTTATAATTTTTTGTTCCAGGATAAATATGAAAATCATGTGACAAGGGGTATGAACGGGCAGGTCTCCATAGAGATTAATAATCCTGGTAAAGAGAAAGAAGTCCCTACATTTGTTGGTGGTGTCTCCACCATTAATGCAGCTTTGGCTGGAGGATCATGTCTACTACAGGCAAGTACTAATCTACCACAGCTACTCAATCAGTACTGATCAGAATTGCCGGGAGTCAGTTCGACTGGAGGATCATGTCTACTACAAGTAAGTACTTATCTACCACAGCTACTCAATCAGTACTGATCAGAATTGAAGGGAGTCAGTTTGGCTGGAGGATCATGTCTAATACAAGTAAGTACTTATCTATCTTAGCTACTCAGTCAGTACTGATCAGAATTGCAGGGAGTCAGTTTGACTGGAGGATCATATCTACTACAAGTAAGTACTTATCTACCACAGCTACTAAATCAGTACTGATCAGAATTGAAGGGAGTCAGTTTGGCTGGAGGATCTTGTCTACTACAAGTAAGAACTTATGTACTGCAGCTACTCAGTCAGTACTGATCAGAATTGCAGGGAGTCAGTTTGGCTGGAGTATCGTGTCTACTACAAGTAAGTACTTATGTACTGCAGCTACTCAGTCAATACTGATCAGAATCGTAGGGAGTCAGTTTGGCTGGAGGTTCGTGTCTACTACAGGCAAGTACTTATCTACCAAAGCTACTCAGTATTGATCAGAACTGCAGGGAATCAGTTTGGCTGGTGGATCATGTCTACTTCAGGCAAGTACTTTTCTACCTCAGCTTCTCAGTACTGATCAGAATTGCAGGGTCAGTTTGGCTTGAGGATCCTGTCTACTACAGGCAGGTACTCACCTACCACAAGTACTCAGTCAGTACTGATCAGAATTGCAGGCAGTCAGTTTGGTTGGAGGATAGTGTCTACTACAGGTAAGTACTTATGTTCCACATTTCTTCAGTCAGTGTGGATCAGAATTGCAGGGAGTAGGTTTGGCTGTAGTATTGTGTATACTTCAGGCAAGTACCTATCTAACCAGCCAGGACTGATCATGTACTTCTGTACCACAGCTACTCAGTTAATACTGATCAGTATTGCAGGAAATCAATTTGGTGTCTACTACAGGCAAGTACTTATCTACCACAGCAACTCAGTCAGGACTGTTCAGATTTGCAGGGAATCAGTTTGGCTAGAGGATAGTGTCTACAGCAGGCAAGTACATATCTAATACATTACTCAGTCAGGACAGATCAGAAAATTGCAGGGAGTCAGTTTGGCTGGAGGATCATGTGGCTGGAGGATCATGTCTACTAGAGGCAGGTAGTTACCTACCATAGCTACTCAGTTAGTGCTGATCAGAATTACAGGGAGGGAGTCAGTTTGGCTGGAGGATTGTGTCTACTACAGGCAAGTACTTATCTACCACAGGTACTGACTCAGCACTGACCAGAATAGAAGGGAGTCAGTTTGGCTGGAGGATTGTGTCTGCTACAGGCAAGTTCATTTCTACCACAGCCAATCAGTCAGGACTGATCAGAATTGCAGGGGGTCAGTTTGGCTGGAGGATTGTGTCTACCACAAGTTAGTACTTATGTTCTGCAGCTACTCAGTCAGTACTGATCAGAATCGTATGGAGTCAGTTTGGCTGGAGGATAGTGTCTACTACAGGCAAGTACTTATCTACCACAGCTACTCAGGACAGATCAGAATTGCAGGGAGTCAGTTTGGCTGGAGGATCATGTCTACTAGAGGCAGGTAGTTACCTAACACAGCTACTCAGTCAGTACTGATCAGAATCATAGGGAGTCAGTTTGGCTGGAGTATTGTGTCTACTTCAGGCAAGTTCTTATCTACCACAGCTACTCAGTCAGGATTGATCGGAATTGCAGTGAGTCAGTTTGGCAGAGAATTTGTGTCTACTTCAGGCAGGTACATGTTCTTTTGAACAGCAGCTACTCAGTTTGGCTGGAGGATCATGTCTACTACAGGCAAGTATTTATCTACCACAGCTACTCAGTCAGTACTGATCAGAATTGTAGGGAGTCAGTTTGGCTGGTGGCTTGTATCTACTGCAGGCAAGTACTTATCTACCACAGCTATTCGGTCAAGACTGATCAGAACAACTGGGAGTAAGTTTGGCTGGAGGATCGTATCTACTACAAGCAGGTACTTACCTAATGCAGCTACTCAGTCAGAGCCAATCAGAATTGTAGGGAGTCAGTGTGGCTGGAGGATTGTGTCTGCTACAGGCAAGTACTTATCTTCCTCAGCTACTCAGTACTAATCAGAATTGCAGGGAGTCAGTTTGGCTGGAGGATGGTGTCTACCACAGGCATGTACTTACCTACCACAGGTACTCACTCAGCACTGATCAGAATTGCAGGGAGTCAGTTTGGCTGGAGGATAGTGCCTACTACTGGCAAGTACTTATCTACCACAGCTCCTCAGTCAGGACTGATCAAAATTGCAGGTAGTCACTTTGGCTAGAGGATTATGTCTACTTCAGGCAAGCACATGACTGTACTTCTGTACCACAGCTACTCAATTAATACTGATCAGAATTGCAGGGAGTCAGTTTGGCTGGAGAATAATGTCTACTACAGGCAAGTACTTATCCATCACAGCTACCATTTGATCAGAATTGCAGGGAGTCAGTCATTATCCAAACTCAGGCACAATCTTTTAACCATATGGTTCAGTATCACATAAACCAGCACAGTGGCTCAGTTGGGAAAGTTTTAACTTTACATCCTGGAGGTTGTGGGTTCTCATTTTAACAAAGTCATACCAAAAAAAAATCAAAATGGTATCAGTTACTCATTCACTTGGTGTAGAGCATTAAGCAAAGCTAGAACAGGTTTGTCTAGTGACAGTGTAATGTTACTGGTGTGATGTTTTGTCCCTGGGAGAATGGGGTGCTTGGTACCCTACTTGATTCTGATGTTTGGGACAAATAAATAAAAATATTGAGAAACTTTAATTTTTAGTGGCTTTGGAGATTGTAGTGTTGTCATAGTTTAGACTATGGTGAATAGTTTTGTGGAAAAAGGGTGTGTTTTATCAGCTGTAATGGAAGAAACCACTTACATAGTTTTAGATAGTCAAAATGAATGATAACATTGTCCCCACTTTTGTCTACAGAATGTAACAATACAGGAGAACAGTCCAGGGAAGGATGGTGCTGAATACACATTGAACTGTTATGTGAAGTGCAATGCCATACCCAAAAATGTTAATATACCACCTCTTACACTGCCGTTCCTCTTCTACAACGGTAAGTTTTTATTGTCACTTACATTAGAACTTCTATAATGCTGTCAATTATACCATATTTACCATAAAATGTTGGGACATCATAACACCTTACCATAATAGTCCAAAAATTTGAATAAAGTCCATTTTTTACCTATTTGATATGTCCAAAATGGCTGAATGAAAGACAAATAGTATTGGCCCTGATCAGACAATGTGATCTGGGTCTGTATTATGATCTCCGGTCTCAATCCTTTGAATGGATAAATATGGTAATGCTATAAAGCAGTGTCTTATATTCCTCTAATTTCCAAAATGCTTAGTGTCCTATGATTTCCCAATTAGTTATTGTATCCCCTGCAAACTGTTGTCTGTCAGTATGTTGGTCCGTCCCTCCATTAGGTTTTGGTTTCAGAGCGCAGGTATCTAATAAATGCTACTTATGACATTTCTTGTTTCCCTATGATATTCTCTCCATTTTATTTAGTTCTGGATAAGAGTGGTATGCATATAAAGATTTTTCTATTTTCTTCATAAAAACATGATTGTGTGTACTGATTAGTAGTTCTTCTGTGATGCACCTCTGATTAATATGCTCAATTTACATTTTCATGGAAGAACATAAAAATATCAATTTTTTTTTTATTGAAAAGTGATCAAAATAATGCTATTCATTTATAATGCTATATAGCAGTCTAATTGTAATGCTGAAGCATTACACGGATTCAGCATTACACTGACCCAAACCATAGCATTATAAAGGACTGCCCTGTTATTTAAAATGAATTCTTTATTATATGAAATAAAATTAATCTTCAGTACACTTTAGGCAAAATTAATGGACTACAAACACTTAACATATTTACCCTGAATATTAGGACACCTTAACACCTTACTATATTTATCCTAACATTTATGTTGAACAAACCCATTTACTACCCGTTTATGGGTCTAAAATCTCCTGGATGAGTGACAGATACTGTAGATACTGGGTCTGCACAGTTTACTGAGGTCTGCTTGTCCAAATACATAGAGTAAATACAGTACTTTTTTTTTTTTCTAAAAAAAAACAAAAAAAAAAAAAACAAAAAAAAAAACGGTAGAATTTGTTGTTCCAGTGAGTCAGAAGTCAAGCTGCATACTCCAGGAATAATAAGAAGTGATTTATAAAGTCAGCAGCTGATGTTTAAATTCAGTCTGCTGAAGGGAAATTGATACACAATCAATGAGGCAACTTTTTCAATATTTGTTTTGCCTCCCTTGTGAAAAGCAGTTTACTCTAAAAGGAAAGATTCTGCTGCCAAGGGGAACAGACTCTTAACTTCTAGAACAGACCCCTTTTCAGAAGGGACATATTGTACAGCAAAGCAAATAAGAGGTTACAAAAGTTGTCTCCTTTAAAGAACATGGCATAAAAACTACCGCCGACCTTGGTGGTTTAGTTGGATGTGCATCCGACTGGTGATCAGGAGGCTGGGGGTTGACCCCCGCCGAGTTGGCAACATTTTTTCGTGGAGATTTGATCCTGAAATATTTTCTACAGTCATGCTGTCCCTTCCGCTGATTCAAGAAGGGCAGTTGTAAGTTTCTGGCCAAAGAATGTGCACATTTCTGGTTAACCACTTAGAGGACTAGACCTTGTGCCTGGAACTCCTCCTACAGTTCTAGGCCAATCAATTTGAAACTTTGCAGGTTCGTTTGTCATGGTCTGCAGACGTGCATGTGGTTTGGTATTATTTTGATATAATTTTTGTCACTTTTTTTTCGACTTTGAACATAGCCATTTTTGGTGCTTAAGTATTATGGTCAATGCATGTTTAAGGGAAAGTATATATTTGGGGGCATAGTGTTTTACAAACACATTTTCTAGTTTTTTAAACTCTTCTACTTGTACACACAGAGTTTAGTTCCTTTTTCAGAAAATGGAATGTGATCGGGATTGCTTGATTTTGGAAGAAAACAGTTCACCTAGTGCTGGGTGTAAATGTTTTACAAGTTACAACCTTTTTTTCAATTTGTATTAACATTTACTACTTATTTAAATTAGTAGTTTCTATTCAATCACAATTTTGATGTATTAACATATGACTGCCATTAAATTCAGAGTTTTCTTTCAAGTCTCAGTCTCTGGTAGTAATATTGACTACTTCATTGAATCCAGTATTTTCACTTGGCTCACAGCTTCTGTCTTGTATCAGGACTCCAGCTTGCAACAGTTCACTGATTGTGCCTTGTCTTGTTGAGAACTGAGAGCAGTTGTTCCACTGACTTACAAGCCTTGTACTTGCATTTTGTTCTTGTTATTGTTGCAGCTTTCCTGTAAACAATCACATATAGCAATAATATTTAAATGCTTGATACAGTGTGTATAGTTTTAAGAATATATAATTCTGGGTACATGACCACAGTGTTTAGAATCTTTCTGTGAGTAAAAATCTATAACTTCAGTGCATGTAAATACTGTATAAAATCTCTTAGTATTTATAGTATGGTAAGCTAATTATTTTTGCATTTATCTTTTATATATGCACTGTGTGTATCACTAATTGTTTGGATACAGACATGGGCCTATAATCTTTGCCTAATGATCTGGGTGAATATAATTCTCAGACCTGGATTTGGCAAAGTATATCAGTCCATGTCATCTGTCAAGAATTCACATATCATATTGGTCTGTACATTTGTTTCTGGTGACATGAACAAAAATGTGATGCCAAGTCTCATTTTGTGTGCATCTGGAAAACAACAACAACACCAACAAAAAAGAAACAAAAAAAAAAAAACATCAACAAAAAGAAACATTTACTCTTTTAGAGCATTAAATCTTTCCATGCTAATGGCAGTTTTTGCTGTCTGCTGATAACCTTTGCAAACAGTTTGGACACAGATCAAGCCCAACAAATCTCGGGCCTGATCTGGATCCAAACTGTTTGACACTCTGATGATTTTTCCTCAAAGATTTTTTAAAAAGTTAATTTTAACTGCATATATAATACATAGATAATGTGCTATTCTATTCTGTATTACAAACCTTCCACAGAAAAAAACAACGGTTCAGTCATCTTATAGAGTCTTAATTCAGAAGGTCCCTTTAAGAGATACCTGTGTGAAGTCACTCTTTTTCGCTCTTTTGAACAGGTGTCAGTTTCTTTTCTCTGATTAAATCTATTAATCCTTACTTTCATATGTTCCTCTATCATTCCTTCCACTCATAATGTTATTATTTTGTTAAAATCTGTTTTTGATTTCTTGTTATTATTGATCGCTTGTCCTTGTCATGGATTTTCGCGACTTTTCATGAAGATCATTCGCGGCCATTGTAGACATATAAAAGGGCAGTGGGATAATCACCATAATTGTTTAAAATGCTCTTCTTGTTCCAGGTTATCCACTTGCTCAACTTGTAGCACTTGGTATGAAGAATTTGGACTCTTTCAGATAAATGTAGAAACTTATGCTGCAAGGAAGTCACTAATGACAAGAAAAAGACGGAACAAGAAGAGAAGAAAGACTGGCTGTCATTCAGATTTATCTGATCACATATCTTATGATGGGAGCACCACCCCACAGGGCTATACTGCCAGGGAGGGGTGACCCATCATGGTAGCAGCTTATTGGATGCCGAGTGCTCCAAAAGCGTAAGTCCACCAGTCACCAGTCAACCAGGTAATGGTCAGCCAGGCACCAGTCAACCAGTCACCGGTCAGCCAGTCACTGGTCAACCAGGCACTGGTCAATCAGGCACTGGTCAACCAGGCACCAGGCAAGTTTTCACCAGTCACCTGTCATCCAGTCACGGGTCATTAAGTGATTACCAGGCACCGGGTACCAAGCATTTAATCACCAGGCACCAGTCACAGGTCAACCAGTCACCGGGCACCAGTCAATTCACCAGGCACCGGTCATCACACATCAGACGTCTGATAAGGATCACCAGGTAGCAGATAAAACAAATAGGGAGTTCTGAGCAGTTGTTCCCGAGTGATCCTCAGAACTCCTCTGCCTTAAAAAAGAGTGTTACTGCCTGTAGAGCCAGACTTCAGTCAGATGTCTGACTCATGCATAATCATAGCTCCTCCAAGCAATACTTGGGTTTCAGACGATAGGCATACATCTTCTAGGCGTAATAGAAGAGACTTGCCTAAAAATAAACACAAGACTTAGAAGAGGAGAAGACACAGATCGTCATCTTCTTCCTCCTCTTCTGGATCCTCTTCAGATTCTCTTAAAAGAGATAAAAGATCTAAGAGGTCAAAACAGTCACACAAGAGAAGAAGAAGGCATTCGCCATCGTCTTTTTCTTCCTCTTCAGATCATTCCATCCATGATTATGGAAGATATAAAAGACCAAGATTATCTCCACAGGTTGCAGAGGTTCCGAGTACTCTGCAACCTGTTATGACTATGGATCAGACACCGATTATACATTCGGATAATGTGGTGCAACAACTAAAGGACTCAGGTTCTGAATCAGATTCAGAAACCTGGTCCTTTGATAGGGCTATTAATGAGGTCTTTAGACTGCCTCCTCAGGAGTTATGTCCTAGACCGACAGAGGAAAATACTCCTACAAAGCCACTTTCAGGAATAGAGCACCTAATGGAGAATCATGCTTCTCCGTTACTTACGCTCCAAATTTGGTTTCGTACTTAGCGCCAACCAAGTCCTATAAAAGCCAGAACCAGTACTTTCCTACAGAGAACTTTCTTCTGCTAGAACCTGAGGTCTCACTTATGGATATTTCTACTAGGGGAAGATGTTCTGTCCCAGTAAAAAATCTAGAATTCTGGGAAAAGAGAGCTCGCAAATTAGTGGCGATCAATTTGTACGTGGATTTGTTTTCTTCTGCAGCCTATTTATGCCTCCAACAAGAGTCTATGTCAGTCGCAGCTCTGTCTAGACTCTTGGAGGCTGTAGCCAAACCCATTAGACATTCAGTAGCAATGTCAACTATTCTGGCTACCGAGTTGTTTCAGGCTAGACACGATGCCACAATAGCCACCTCAAATGACTATTGGAAAACTCCAGTTATGAGTTACGGAATGCTCCAAAAAATGCTAGATCATTGTTTGGTAATAAAATCAAGGAAGTCGCTAAGTCTGACTATGAAGGGCAACAACAGATTCTTAGCCTCTTCCTGAACTGATGCTAGCCAACAACAGAAACCATCTTATTCGACTCTAAAGTCATTAAAAATACCAAAATTGTCGAACAAGCAGTCTAGACCTAAACAGTCTCATAAGTATAGGTCTAAAACTCAGACACATTCCTTTACGTCCGGTACTAGAAAGGACTTTTTAATTAGAGGAGCAGTAACTACAAAAGTTCCCCTCCTCTAAACAGGCCTTATCCTCCACAAAGTTCTGAAAGCCAATCCTTTCCACTACCTATCTTACCACGCCAAGATATTCCAGTTGGAGAAAGATTGGCCCACTTTGTGGAACAGTGGGGAGAATTAACAAACAACAAAGGGGTCCTCTCTATCATTCACATGGTTTCAGGATATCATTTAGGTCTACTCCCCCTCTTTCATCAGTTCTGATAAGTCTGTCAATCTTCTTCCCCGTTACTGCGAAAAGAGATCGCAGAACTTCTCCAGAAACGGGCAGTGGAAATCCCGGCTTTTATTTTCAGCTATTCCTTGTACCAAAAAAGAACGAAAAGTTATGTCCGGTGTCATATAATATTTTGACCCGCCTAAAAACTGACCCAGTGGGTCATAATATTATGACCCGTGAGTCAATATATTACTGTAATATTTTGACCCTCCCCATAATATTTTGACCCGCCCGGCTATCTTTCTTAAGGAATGATATAACACATGTAGAATGGAATCATTTATTAAAACAGCATTAAACATAATGTTCGGAAAATAATTCGTCCACTTTAATTTTTGAGGGAGGGTTTGGGGGTGGGGGGTCAAAATATTATATCATAATATATTGACCCACCCCTGATTCTGACCTGGCAATCATACGACAATCCCAGAAATAATGTGAAATAGATCCTATTACCATGAAACCTTAAAAAATAAACATTTTCAATCAATGACGTCCTTTTTCAATTTTTATGGGATGGGAGGGGGGAGGGGGTCAAAATATTATACCATAATATATTGACTCACCCCAGGATTTGAACAGGCAACCATAAATGATCGCCGTAAATAATATGAATTTGTTCATTTTATCATAACGACATGAAAAATGCATTTGACTTTTTGATGTGGGGTTGGCTAAGGAGGTGGTTGGGGGAGGGTCAGAATATTATACCATAATATATTGACCCACCCCTGACTTTGACCTGGCAATCATAATACATTGCTGGAAATACTGTGAAATGGTTGATTTGTAACATGAAAACCTTAAAAAAAGAAAAACAATTAATAAAATGTCATCCTATATGTCTTTTTGAGGGGTAGGAGGTGAGCGTAGGGGCGGAGGGGGGGTCAAAATATTATACCATACTATATTGACCAGCCCCTGGATTAAAACAGGCAATCCAAAAATATTGCTGAAAATAATGTGAAATAGATCCTTTTATATGAGGAAATGAAAAATGGATTATTATGAAATGACATCCCTTTTGATCTTTTGATGTTAGGTGGGCTGAGGAGGGGGTTTGGGGGTCAAAATATTATACTATAATATATTGACCCACCCTGATTCTGACCTGGCAATCATATGGCATTGCTAGAAATAGTGTGAAATAGATCCTTTTACCATGAAACCCTAAAAAAATACATTTTCAAGCAATGACATCCTATTTCAATTTTATGGGATGGCAGTAGGTGAGGGGGGTGGGGGGGGGGGGTCAAAATATTATACCATAATATATTGACCCACCCCAGGATTTGAACAGGCAGTCATAAATGATTGCAGTAAATAATATGAATTTGTTCATTTTATCATGAAGACATGAAAAATGCATTTGACTTTTTGATGTGGGGTTGGCTAAGGAGGGGCTGGGGGGCCAGAATATTATACCATAATATATTGACCCACCCCTGACTTTGACCTGGCAATCATAATACATTGCTGGAAATACTGTGAAATGGTTGATTTGTGACATGAAAACCTAAAAAAAAGAGAAACAGTTAATAAAATGTCATTCTATATGTCTTTCTGAGGGGTAGGAGGTGAGCGTAGGGGGGGGGGGGTCAAAATATTATACCATAATATATTGACCCGCCCCTGGATTAGAACAGGCAATCGAAAAATATTGCTGAAAATAATGTGAAATAGATCCTTTTATATGAGGAAATGAAAAATGGATTATCACGAAATGACATCCCTTTTGATTTTTTGATGTTAGGCGGGCTGAGGAGGGGGGTGGGGTGGGGGTCAAAATATTATACTATAATATATTGACCCACCCTGATTCTGTCTGACCTGGCAGTCATATGACATTGCTAGAAATAGTGTGAAATAGACCCTTTTACCATGAAACCCTAAAAAAAAAATACATTTTCAAACAATGATGTCCTATTTCAATTTTATGGGATGGCAGTAGGTGGGGTGGGGGGGGGGTCAAAATATTGTATCATAATATATTGACCCACCCCAGGATTTGAACAGGCAATCATAAATGATCGCCGTAAATAATATGAATTTGTTCATTTTATCATGGCGACATGAAAAATGCATTTGACTTTTTGATGTGGGGTTGGCTAAGGAGGGGGCGGGGGGGGTGGGGGGGGGAGGGGAGGAGGGGCCAGAATATTATATCATAATATATTGACCCACCCCTGACTTTGACCTGGCAATCATAATACATTGCTGGAAATACTGTGAAATGGTTGATTTGTAACATGAAAACCTAAAAAAAGAAAAACAGTTAATAAAATGTCATCCTATATGTCTTTTTGAGGGGTAGGAGGTGAGTGTAGGGGGGGGGGGGGTCAAAATATTATACCATAATATATTGACCCGCCCCTGGTTTAGATCAGGCAATCCAAAAATATTGCAGAAAATAATGTGAAATAGAGCCTTTTATATGAGGAAATGAAAAATGGATTATCATGAAATGACATCCCTTTTGATTTTTTGATGTTAGGTGGGCTGAGAAGGGGGTGGGGGGGGGGGGGGTCAAAATATTATACTATTATATATTGACCCACCCAGATTCTGACCTGGCAGTCATATGACATTGCTAGAAATAGTGTGAAATAGATCCTTTTACCCTGAACCCTAAAAAAAATACATATTCAAACAATGACATCCTATTTCAATTTTATGGGATGGCAGTAGGTGAGGGGGGTGGGGGGGGTCAAAATATTATACCATAATATATTGACCCACCCCAGGATTTGACCAGGCAATCATAAATGATCGCCGTAAATAATATGAATTTGTTCATTTTATCATGGCGACATAAAAAATGCATTTGACTTTTTGATGTGGGGTTGGCTAAGGAGGGGGGAGGGGGGCAGGGGAGGGGGAGGGGAGGAGGGGCCAGAATATTATACCATAATATATTGACCCACCCCTGACTTTGACCTGGCAATCATAATACATTGCTGGAAATACTGTGAAATGGTTGATTTGTAACATGAAAACCTAAAAAAAGAAAAACAGTTAATAAAATGTCATCCTATATGTCTTTTTGAGGGGTAGGAGGTGAGCGTAGGGGGGGGGGGTCAAAATATTATACCATAATATATTGACCCGCCCTGGTTTAGATCAGGCAATCCAAAAATATTGCAGAAAATAATGTGAAATAGAGCCTTTTATATGAGGAAATGAAAAATGGATTATCATGAAATGACATCCCTTTTGATTTTTTGATGTTAGGTGGGCTGAGAAGGGGGGGGGTGGGGGGTCAAAATATTATACTATTATATATTGACCCACCCAGATTCTGACCTGGCAGTCATATGACATTGCTAGAAATAGTGTGAAATAGATCCTTTTACCCTGAACCCTAAAAAAAATACATATTCAAACAATGACATCCTATTTCAATTTTATGGGATGGCAGTAGGTGAGGGGGGTGGGGGGGGGGGTCAAAATATTATACGATAATATATTGACCCACCCCAGGATTTGACCAGGCAATCATAAATGATCGCCGTAAATAATATGAATTTGTTCATTTTATCATGAATGCATTTGACTTTTTGATGTGGGGTTGGCTAAAGAGGGGCGGGGGGGGTGGGGGGGGGGGGGGCAGAATATTATACCATAATATATTGACCCATCCCTGACTTTGACCTGGCAATCATAATACATTGCTGGAAATACTGTGAAATGTGCCTGGTCAACATCATGGGCGGGTCAATGTATTATAGTATAATATTTTGACCCCCCCCTCTCACTCTCACCCCCAAAAAAATCAAATTGGTCATCATTTTATTAAAATGCTTTTTTTTTTGTAGGTTTACATGATCAAAGAAAACATTTCACATTATTATTATTTAAAGGGTTCATTTATGATTGCCTGCTGAAATCCAAGGGTGGGTCAATATATTATGGTACAATATTTTGACCCCCCCCCCCCCCCCCCCCCCCCAACCAACTTATCCCTTAAAAAGTCAAGTAGGATGTCATTTGATGAAAGTGTTTGTTTTTTTAGAGATTTTCAGGATAACAGGAACCATTTTACAGGACTTCTAGCAATCTATTATGATTGCCTGGTCAACGTAATGGGCGGGTCAGTATATTATAGTATAATATTATGACCCCCTCCTCCCACTTCTACCCCAAAAAAAATCAAATTGGTCATCATTTAATTAAAATACATTTTTTTGTAGGTTTACATGATAAAAGAAAAACATTTCACATTATTTAAAGGGTTCATTTATGATTGCCTGCTGAAATCCAAGGGTGGGTCAATATATTATGGTATAATATTTTGACCCCCCCCCCCCCCACCCAACTTATCCCTTAAAAAGTCAAGTAGGATGTCATTTGATGAAAATGCTTCTTTTTTAGAGATTTTCAGGATAACAGGAAACAGTTTACAGTACTTCTAGCAATCTATTATGATTGCCTGGTCAACGTCATGGGCGGGTCAATATTATAGTATAATATTTTTGACCACCACCCCCCCCCCCCCACACACACACACACACCCCACTCCTCACTCCTACCCCAAAAAAAATCAAATTGGTCATCATTTAATTAAAATGCTATTTTTTGTAGGTTTACATGATAAAAGAAAACATTTCACATTATTTAAAGACTTCATTTATGATTGCCTGCTGAATCCAAGGGTGGGTCAATATATTATGGTATAATATTTTGACCCCCCCCCCCCCCACCCAACTTATCCCTTAAAAAGTCAAGTAGGATGTCATTTGATAAAAAAGCTTCTTTTTTAGAGATTTTCATGATAACAGGAACCATTTTACAGTACTTCTAGCAATCTATTATGATTGCCTGGTCAACGTCATGGGCGTGTCAGTATATTATAGTATAATATTTTTGACCCCCCCCCCCCCCACACACACACACACCTCTCACTCCTACCCCAAAAAAAATCAAATTGTTCGTCATTTAATTAAAATGCTTTTTTTTGTAGGTTTACATGATAAAAGAAAAACATTTCACATTACTTAAAGGGTTCATTTATGATTGCCTGCTGAAATATTGACCCCCCCCCTTCCACCCCCAACCCCTCCCTTACCCCTTAAAAAGTCAAATAGGACATCATTGGATGAAAATGCTTCTTTGGAGGTTTCATGATAACAGGAACTGTTTTACATTACTTCTAGCAATCTATTATGATTGTCTGGTCAAAGTCATGGGTGGGTCAATATATTATGGTATAATATTTTGACCCCCCCCCCCCCCCCACCCCCCACCACCACCACCACCACTCCCGCTCATACCCCATAAAAAACAAATTGGTCATCATTTTATTAAAAATGCTTTTTTTTTCCAGGTTTACATGATAAAAGAAAACATTTTCACTTTATTTAAAGGGAACATTTATTATTGCCTGTAAAAAACCCAAGGGTGGGTCAAAATATTATGGCATAATATTAAGGCATAATATTTTGACCCCCCCCCCCATCACCCCCTTACCCCTTAAAAAGTCAAGTAGGACATCATTTGATGAAATGCTTCTTCCGAGGATAACATGAACCAGTTTACATTACTTCTAGCAATCTATTATGATTGCCTGGTCAAAGTCATGGATGGGTCTATATATTATGATATAATATTTTGACCCCTCCCCCCACACACACACACACACACACACATGCCTACTGCCATCACATAAAATTGAAATAGGATGTCATTGTTTGAAAATGATTTTTTTTTAGGGTTTCATGGTAAAAGGATCTATTTCACACTATTACTAGCAATGTCATATGATTGCCAGGTCAGAATCAGGGTGGGTCAATATATTATAGTATAATATTTTGACCCCCCCTCCACCCCTCTATTCAGCCCACCTAACATCGAAAAATCAAAAGGGATGTCTTTTCATGATAATCCATTTTTCATTTCCTCAAAGATCTATTTCACATTATTTTCAGCGATATTTTTGGATTGCCTGTTCTTATCCAGGGGCGGGTCAATATATTATGGTAATAATATTTTGACCCCCCCCCTCCCCCTCACTCCTACCCCATAAAAAATCAAATTGATTATCATTTAATTAAATTGCTATTTTTTTAAATTTACATGAAAAAAGAAAACATTTCACATTATTTAAAGGGATCATTTATGATTGCCTATTGAAATCTAAGGTGGGTCAATATATTATGGTATAATATTTTGACCCCCCCCCTCCCCCACCCTCCTACCCCTCAAAAAGTCAAATAGGATGTCATCTTATTTCAATGTTTTTTTATTTAGGTTTTCATGTTAAAACGAAACATTTTGCATTATTTGTAGCAACCTATTATGATTGTCTGGTCAAATCCTGGGGCGGGTCAGTATATTATAGTATAATATTTTGACCCCCCCCCCCCCCCCCCCCCCCATCCCAACCCTCTCTCAGAAAATAAGTGGGCAGATTACTGTCATAATATTATTTTTATTGCTTTTTTAATAAATGAATCAGTTGTATATGTTTTTAACATTCCTTAAGAAAGATAGTGGGGTGGGTCAATATATTATTGGGCGGGTCAAAATATTATAGCAATTTTCTGACCCGCGGGTCAAAATATTATACGGGTCAAAATATTATCTGACACCGGTAATAGACCTTTCACTGTGAAATCAATACATAAGGAAACCTTTCAAAATGGAGACAGTCAATGCAGTACATCATTCAATATTGGTCCATGATAGGACTGTCTCCATAGACCTGACAGATACTTACCAACGTGTCCCGATTCATCCACAATCCAGAAAGTATTTTCGGTTCATGTTCAAGGGTCAGGTCTTTCAGTTCAAGGTCTTACCCTTTGTAATAGCCCTAAGTCCATGGAATTTTACCAAACTGATGGTGGTTATAGCATCGTACTTGTTTCAGTGCGCCATCCCAGTATTTCTCTACCTAGACGATTGGCTTATAAGAGAGCTAATTCGCAACCGGCTAATATCTCGGTACAATGTCTAGGTTTCCATTCCAAATCTAAAGAAGTCAGATTTGATACCACATCAGAAATTCACACAACAGAATATAGTCAGGGTACCACAGGACCGAGTCGATTCCCTACTTCTGACTATCAACTGCTTCTTTCTCAGACTCAAGTTACGGCACGAACTTTCCTTTCTCTTTTGGGCAAACTCAGTGCTGCAGCAGACTTCGTACTCCTTGACAGACTACACTTATGTCCACTTCAATGTGTCTATTGTCTGTCTGGAGACCTCATATTCTTACAATCGATCATTATGTTCCGATTAACAACATGATTCGATTTCATTTGAAATGGTGGATGGACACCAATCGCTTCGCCTCGGGAATGTCCATTCATCCTCCGGAACCCACGGATGCCAGTCATTTTGAATGGAGAGCTCATCTTGAACTGATGAGACTATCCTTTCAGGGTCACTGGTTGAAAGACCAATCCCAGCTCCATATCAGTATTTTTGTAATGATGGCCAATCGTTTAGCAATGAAGAAAGCCACAAAGTACAATCACCACTCTTGTGTTATGATCTCGACCTACAATACAACAGTGGTCTCAGACTTATATCAACAAACAAGGAGGAATACATTCTCCCAACCTATGCATAGAAGTATGGAGAATCCTCCATTGCTGCCTGGAATACAATATAAGTATCAGAGTTCGTCATGTCCCAGGCAAATTCAACAGCTTGGCAGACCATCTATTGAGACTAGACAGGCCACCCAAACAGAATGGGCTTTGGATCAATCGGTAACGAACTCCATCTTCCAAATGCTCAATTACCACAATGTGGATTTGTTTCTGACACGATTCAATCACAATTCCCATTGTATGTATCTCCAGTTCCGGACAGTCATGCCTTAGCGACAGACGCATTTTCAATTGACTGGAATTGTCTTCATGCATATGCATTCCCACTGACAATTCTGATACCATCTGTACTAACCAAGATTCGACAATCTCAGTGCAGAATAGTTCTTATCGCTCCTCTGTGACCTCAACGTCAGTGGTTTTCAGAGAAATTGCATTAGTATCAGCTCCAATTCATCTTCGGCTCTTTCCAAGCTACTGACACAAGCAAAGGGAAAGTTTCAGCATCCAAAGCTCCCATTACTCGAGCTTCACGCTAGGGAGTTATCAAACAATCAATTAGAGATAAAAAAATTTCGCAAAGTGTTGCAGACTTTGTCCCAAAATAAAAACGAACATCTACTCAGAAAATCTATGATTCAAAATGGGTCATATACTCCAATTGGTATCATAGAAGAAGGTTAATCTGGTCTCGGCCCCTCTCACGGTGATAGCCAACTTCCTTAGATACCTTTTCTCTGAGAAAAAGTATCAAATAAGTACCATCAAAGGTTATAGAGCTATGATCTCAATTACTCCCAAATCAAGACTGGTAATAGAATCGGATCTAACCCAGTCTTGTCTGAGTTAATTAGATCTTTTGAATGGACACGTCCAGTACAAAAATTTCTTACGTCAAAATGGATCTTGGGTCTTAGTTTCCCTACAGAAATCCCCATTTGAACCTTTACATAAGGCATCTAAACTCCATGTTACGGTTAAGATGGCCTTTCTATTAAATCTTGCCACTGCTAAAATATGTAGCGAAATTCATGCTTTAGCAATGGATCCAAATCATTTAAGGTTCAATCAATCTGATGGTTCCGTATCATTGATAGTACAAACTGGGTTTTTGGCAAAGAACCAGCTTCCATCCATTTGCCCAGATCCTATAGTTATCCCTTCATTAGATTGAACACGCAAAAGGAAACATGTAGACAGACTTTTATGCCCAATAAGAGCATTAAAATTTTTTCTTAAAATAACTAGTTCTTGCCGCCAAAACAGGACTAGATTATTTTACCAAATAAAGGCAATCAGGATATCTGTAAGGTCTCGGTATCGAGAGGGATATCTTATACTATTAAACTTGCCTATAGGAAACTCACCTGTAGAGACATTTTGTTTCTAATAATCAAAGCTCATAAGTAAGGAAACTATCGTCTTCTTGAGCATTCTTTGATAAATTCGCCTCAGTGAAATACTCAAAGCAGTGGTATGGAATCAATCCTCTACTTTCGCTAAATTCTACCTGAGGGACATGTCTCAAAAGCTGATAATCTTCACACTTTGAGCTCAATAGTTGTTGCCCAAAAAGTGGTTAAGGCCCAGGAAAATAGAGCCTTTGTTGCCTAGAGAAGCCTGACAGCCTCTAAAGCTTATGTTACATATATGAAGGTGATTACTATCTTACATATATGTTAGGAATTTAGATCATTCTTAAGATATCTATATCATGAATGTATCTTATTCCTAAGAGTTTCCTGAGCCTTAATCCAGAAGTTAGGGATTCATTATGTATATTATTTGTGTTAGAACTAGGAGACCTCCTCCCTCCTAATCTGCAAATTCTAGCACATTATCTATAGGTTAATGTATTGTGCAGTTAAAATGAAGTTTTTAAAGGTAAAACATATTTTAACAAGCAATACTTAACCTATAGATAAGAGAATCCCACCTCCCTTCCCTGTATAGCTCAGTTATATTGTTCTCATACTTCAAAGAAACTGACACTTGATCAAAAGAGCGGGAAGAGTGACGTCACACAGGTATCTCTTAAAGGTACCTTCTGGATTAAGACTCTTTAAGACGACTGAACTGTCGTGTTTGGTTAAGTATTGCTTGTTAAAATATGTTTTAGCTTTAAAAACTTCATTTTAAAAAAAAATCCAAAGACGACAAAGAAGCATGCAAGATTACCCAGCATGCAAAGAGTTAAATAGATATCTATTTTGTTAAGTAAATCAAATATAAGTTTCTGATATTGTGCATGGCTGAAGTTTGCATTATGGTTACTTACCATAGGTCAATGAAGTTCATCGCATGATCACTTACCCAGAGGTGGCTAAAGTTTGCACTATGATCACTTATGCAGAGACGGCTGAAGTTTTTATTATGATAACTTTAGAAATATGTGCCATTTAACCAAGGATGGCTGAAGTTTATATGATGATCCTAAGAGATAGCTTATGTTTGCATTATCATCACTTATCTAGAGAAGGCTAAAGTTTGTGTCATGCTCAGTTACCCAGAGATTGCTGAAGATTCAAAGTCGATGTTTTATCATTGTTTTATCTTTTGAAAAATGATTTTTCATGACATATCTTAAATGATGGATTTATGAATCACCTGATGAAAGTTCTTCAAGAGAGCAACTGCCAATGTCTCTTTATAGAGTAGGTTTTCTTATTTCTGTAGATTTAATTCTGATCAGAAGAAGAAATTCTCAGATTATCACTTTCTAAGCATAAACTATGTTCAGTTTTGTCAGTCACGCTTGAAATTTTAATACATCAAATCTTGTCCATATATGGAAGAAAACTGTATGCAACAAAACATATGTCTGCAGGGTTATTACACATTTTTTCTTGTATGTGTGTTTCCATCTGTGGTTTGTGAAAAAAAAAAAAAACACATAAGAATAGACAGTTTAGACACAGAACAGACTCCTCCAAATATGCAGGCAGGGTCAGGGTTTATCATGCTAAATAGGAAACAAATCTGGGAAAGCATTACTTTTACTTTAGTTTTCCCATGAGTAATACATTTGTACATGGAATATTTTAAACAACCTGCATAGTTTACCTTTAACCATGTGTCAAGCAGATGACAAAGTCCTACTACAGTCTGTCAAGATGGACTTATGGAAACTAATATTTCAGATGAACTGAAAATTACTGGAATTCGCATCTTACCACTTTATCAAACATAACAGGAGCCTGAAACTATTTTGAGAAATTGGAAGTCATTCTCCTAAAGCACTTTTATTCTGGCTTGTTATTCATCAATTTGATAATAAAATGATATCACCAAAATTTATTTTTAAAAAGATGATTAAACAACTTAAAAGATGGCTGAAGGTTGCATCATGATCGCTTTCCCAGAAGTCAGTTAGGTATCAATCATCATCAAGCAGATGATTGCATTGTGATTTCTTCCCTAAGCTCTCTGATTTACTTACACTTGAGGTGGCTGAATTTTGTGTCATAATACAGAGACAGCTGAGACTGGTATCAAGATCACTTACTTAGAGAATATTGTTGTTTGTATCATGGTGATGACCTAGAGATGATCAAGTTTTGTCATTATCATTTAACCAGTGCTAACTGAAATTTATATCGCAACCATTTATCCAGAGATGGCTGAACATTGTAACATAACAATTGATCTAGAGAAGGCTGAAGCTTATCACTATGCCTTCATCCCCACCACCATCCTCCCCACCCCTACCCCTTGATGGTCCAAATTTATATTGTAATCATTGATTAAATAATCTGGCTGAATGTTTTTACCAAGATTATTACAATATCACCTACCTACAGATGACTAGTTTGAATTATGATCAGTTTTCTAGAGGTGTCACAAATTTGTATCATGATCACTTACCCTGATAGAGTTGAAGCTTGGATCATGATGTAACCATTTTTATTTTTGTATTTGCTGGAACATGGCACACAGGTATTGTCATCATGAATGTTGAGTAGATGAAGATGACCTCGATGTTGGCTAGTCAAGGAAGGAATTGTTATTGTCACCTAGAATTATATTATATTTATCTCAAACTTGGATTTTACACAAACTTACACAATTGCAAGATGAATCAATACAAATAATAAAATCCTGACTTCATTGCAACATTTTGCATTAATGTCTTGATTTTTTTAGTGTCTACTGCAAACATCAGTTTCATGTGACTGATATCATGTGGAATTCACATCATCAGAGCTGTTTCACTAATGTTACAGCTTGTTTATCAAAACACCATGCGTAGGAGTTTGCAGTGACAACATTTGCAAAATAGCATGAGTGAAGGTATTCAGTGAAAACATGTGCAAAACACCATGTGTGAATGTGTTCAGTGAAAGATTTGAAAACACCATGTGTGGGAGTGTTCAGTGAATACGTGAGAGGGTGTTCAGTGGAAAAGATTTCAGAACACAATGTGTGAGTGTGTTCAGTGAAAACATTTGCAAAACACCATGTGTAGGTGAAAACATTTGCAAAACACCATGTGTGTGAGTGTTCAGTGAAAACATTTGCAAAACACCATGTGTGGGAGTTTTCAGTGAAAACGTTTGCAAAACACTATTTGTGAGGGTGTTCAGTGAAAACATTTGCAAAACACCATGTGTGAGTGTGTTCAGTGAAAACAGTTTCAAAATACCATGTGTGAGAGTATTTAGTGAAACATTTGCAAAACAGCATGTGTTTGGGTATTCAGTGAAAACATTTGCAAAACACCATTTGTGAGGGTCTTCAGTGAAAACATTTGCAAACAACATGTGAGAGGATGTTCAGTGAAAACAATTTCAGAACATCATGTGTGAGTGTGTTCAGTGAAAACATGTGCAAAAGAGTGTAATTACAGGTGCTCAGCCTAGGACACCTCCTCCAAGGACCCAATTTAGAAAAAAAGTTCAGCTGTCTAAGGGTTAGTTTTCCATGGAAAGTAGTAAATACACAGGAGTTCAAAAACAGTATTTCACCAAAATGTATCAGTTACATTTTCCTTTCAAGAGAATCAGTTCCTGAAGTAATGTCTTGTAGTGAAAAACAAATAACTGCCTGCTTTTTATTATGTTTTGAAAGAAAATTAGAGGATTATCAAAGGATTGAAAGTGGAACTTACCTGATGATTGAATTCATTATCATTGAGGTTCTTAAGGTAAACTATTGGTCCTACTGCTATTATATTAGCAATAAGCCTATTCTCTCTCCTTAGTTGTTTTAATTGCTCACCTCCAACACGTAGTATCTAAAAATATTAAATAATATATACACACACATTGTGATCTGCACATTTTGCCAACCATATTCTCCCAGCCATCCAGTCACTGCATGTAAACAAGTCAACTGGTTTTCAGTCTTATTGATAAATCAATGTCAAGTATAAATTGACTACCAATTTAATCCTTTCAACATGGTGATCAAAATTTATCCTAAAGAACTTCAGCTTAATGAAGTAAATTCAGCTGCTACTGAAGCTTTATTTATACACCCGGCATACGAAATATGCTGAAAGGGTAATAGTTTTTGTCAGTTTCATCTGTCCATTCATCTGTCCATCCTTCCATATGCCCTGCTGTCTTTCCATCTGTCCATCCATCCGTGATTCCGTCCATTAATCCTTTCTATAACCAAGTTTTACTTCAAAGATTTTTGATTACTTATATCTCTGCAGCCACTGATCAAAAACTTTTCATATTTGGTATGGGGGTACCTGGGAGAGTTCTCTTCCATTCTACTTCTGGCAGTTTCCAGAATTGTTTCTGATGTTTTTGCCAGTGACGCGCCATAAGTAGACTTCCCAAATCCCGGACATACGCTTCTACCGATATTTCCTTCGTTCAGGCCCATGGGCATGGTGGGCTAAGCTTGCTTACCAAGTAATGCTTACTATCCGTGGACGCCTGATTACACCCTTTGTTCTGGGGTCCATGTCTGTTGGTCTGAACATTTTGATTCGTCATTCGTTTATGGATTTATGATTTTGAATTACGGCTTTGGTACCATGACCGCAACTACTTCTATGAGCCCCTGGGTGGGGCTAGAGGTCAAAATCTAGGACACCCCAATAAAGTAGTATATTGCAGTTTGTTTATACAAACAACTTCTTAATAAAGAAGGTTGGACATCAGACATGTTTATCATATCAACCTTCAGTGTAATGAGGTCAAAGTCATTGTGACCTTATTTTCATGTTCCAGTGATTTTGCCTTATATTTTGAAGACTATTTCATGGATTAATGCCTCAATAAAGTAGTATGTTGCAGTTTGTTATACAAACAACTTCTTAATAAAGAAGGATGGGCATCAGACATGTTAATCACATCAACATTCAGTGTAATAAGGTCAAGGTCATTGTGATCTTATTTTCATGTTCCAGAGATTTTGCCTTATATCTTGACTATTTCATGGATTAATGTGATACTTTGAATATTGGTTCTGTGTGACACCATGATTGACATCATAACAAATGTAGGTTGCCTTGACCTACATTTCATGGTCCAGTAATTTTGAGTTATCTGCCCGTACTTTCATTTCGGGATGATAACTTTAGTAAATATCAGTGCATTTTCACCAAACTTGGTGTGTGCATTGATATTGTGGAGAGCTGGTTTGGGATTGCTGATTGGCAAATTTTGTCAATTTGTGACAGTTATCTGCTAGGGACATGTCCGTATTTTCATTTCTGGACAATAACTTTAGGAAGTATCAATGGATTTTCACCAAACTTGGTGTGTGCAAATTAATATTGGGGAGACCTGGTTTGGGATTGCTGATGGGCAAATTTTGTCAATTTGTGACAGAGTTATCTGTCAGCGACATGTCCGTATTTTCATTTCTGGACAATAACTTTAGTAAATATCAATGGATTTTTATCCAAACTTGGTATGTACATTGATATTGTGGAGATCTGCATTGGGATTGCTAATGGGTAAATTTTGTTTATTTTTAACAGTTATCTACCTGCAATATATCCGTATTTTACTTTCAAGACAATAACTTGAGTAAATGTCAATGGTTTCACCAAATTTGATATGTGCATTTATATTGTGGAAACCTGCTTTGGGATTGCTCATTGGCAACTTTTATCAGTTTTTGACAGAGTTATCTGCCCGCAACATGATAATGAGGGGGTATTATCATTCCACATTTTAATGAGCTCATCAGAGCTAAAGGCTCCGGGCGAGCTTATAGAATAGACAGAAGTCTGTGGTCTCATTGGGTCTGGAAACATTATATTGCCGAGATTAATCATAAAATATTTTCTAGGGTCATTCCCATCTGCAGATTCAAGAAGGTCGTTTGTCAGTTTTTAGTGAAAGAATGTGCACAAACACTGGTTAACCACTTAGAGGACTAAGCCTGCCTAGGAAAAATGTTGTTAGGTAAACTGAAGGGCCCGACATGACCCTAATAGGTTGACTGGCCCGTAAAACCTCAACTCAGTCAACTCAATATGCATCATTGGTGTCAGTGTCTGCATCTTCAACATTTTCAGATGTCAGCTCCTCTGAAACTGCTGGGCCGATTAAAACCAAATTACATGTGGAGCCTTCATGGAGTGGGGGAACAAAAGTTTGTTAGGTCTGTTTCACATGCCCATATACACATCAACCCCTTGATAACACGAGTCATTAGAACACAGTTTTGGATATAACACGGTTCAAAGATGGATCCCAAAAATGTATAGATTATAGAGAAAAATGAATGTAAATAGTCATTTTTCTATATAATCTTTACATTTTTGTTTGGATAAAACACAGTTGTTTAACTAACACGGTTTATGCTTTGGACCCCAACAACAGTGTTATAAAGAGGTTGTGGTGTATGTTAAAAACCTTTGAAAATCTTCTCCTCAGGAACCAAATGTCCAATGACCTTGGTATGCGGCATTTGTGGCTCAGGCCCTGTCAAGTTTGTTCAAATGATGACCCTTGATTGACCTTGACCTATTTTACAGCAAGGTCAAATTTGGTCACTTAGGTTTTTGTATGAGAAAAAGTCAAAACAGTGGATTTTTCTGACTCTGATGTAGCATTTGACATCAAAGTTGATTTATACAATCAGTTAAATGAACTTTTGTAAATACTAAAGGTCAAGGTCATTTTGACCTTTGTCTTGGATGCCTTATATTTAGTTTTTTTAATGTCTCTAAAACTGCTGGGCTGATTGAAACCAAATTACATGTGGAGCCCTTATGGGTTGGAGGAATGAAAGGTTGTGTGTGGGATCTAAGTTGCATGACGAAGATGGCCACCATGCCATATATGGTAAAAACCTTTTCAAAAGCTTTTTCTCAGGACTAAAAGGTCAATGACCTTGAAATTGGAAGACAGCATTGGGGACTCATGCCCCACCAATTTTGTCAAAATGATGACCTTTGGTTGACCTTGACTATTTTAAGTCAGTCAAATTGGGTCACTTTGGCATTTGTATGAGGAAAAGGCAAAATGGTAGATTTTTCTGAAGCTATTATAACTCTTGACATCAAAGTTGATTTCTGCAATCAGCTGAATGAACGTCTTTAAGCTGACCTCGGTGGCTCAGTTGGATGTGTGTCTGACTGGAGATCAGGAGGTTGCAGGTTCAACCCCTGCTTGGTCAGCAACATTCTTTAGTGGAGAGTGATTATGAAATATTTTCTACGGTCATTCTCTCCCTTTTGCTGATTCAAGAAGGGCAGTTGTCAGTTTCTGGTGTAAGAATGTGTGCAATACTGGTTAACAGCTTAGAGGACTAAGCCTGCCCATTAAAAGCGTGGTTAGGTAAACTGACCACGCTTGACATGACCCCATTGGGTTGACTGGGCAGTAAAACAAAAATATGAAATACAAACAAAAAGAACCTCTTTAAATACCATTTACTGACCTTGGTCCTAGGTCCCTCAGATTTAGTAGTTTTAAAATCTTCTGTAAAACCCACCTGGCTGATTGAAACCAAATTGCATGTTATGCCTCAATGGGGTTGGAAAATCTTTCTCAAGTCTGTTCATAGGATCTAGGTCACATGACCAAACTGGCCATCATGCCTGTATGTGGAAAAAAGGATTTGAAATGCTTCTTTCCAGTGGTTCATGAATGGCTACATTTTAAATTTACCAAGAACCAAAATTGCTAGATTGGCTAAATTGTTTGAAACTATTTACAGAAAGATTACAGAGAAATGCTAAAATGCATACCTCTGAGTCCAAAGTCTAAATAAGTAGTTTGAACACCTCTGTGGTTTACACAGACACAATATTAACATTTGCTTTGGCTAGGGAATTACCTTAACTGCCTGCAAGTAGATGGAATAGTAGGAAAATATGAAAAATGAGGAAACTAAATGCTGTAAAACAGAATTCTGATGTACAAAGTGTTTTAAGGGTTTAAAGTGCAAAATGGTTAAGGTTGCCAAAGTGGACACTTTAGCTTTGGCGAGCAAACTACCCATGGGCCTTTTGTTTATATTGTCTTTAAGTATTGGGACAGACAGGTCTGATCAAATAGTGTAGACCCAGATAAGGTGCTGTGGAATTAGTGTCTGACTAGGGTCTACACTGTTGCCACTCACCCAGCGGTTTTTATACACACTGACAGGTAGCAAAGTGGTCTTGTTAAGGTATGGAGTTAAGGTGTCCAAATACTTATGGCATAGCTCCAGATAAGAAGATGTATCCATGTAATGTTTTCCTCTTTTCTCCATGAAAACTTATGTTGTGCCATAACAAGGCACTTCTAATGAGTGCCCACAGCATGTTTTTGGGAAGAAATAAGGAGACTTCAAGTTTTTTGGTTGAAAAGAATGCACATCTGAAGCTATGCTTAGGATAAATATGCTATTTCTAGAACTGAGATGGCGCCTATACCTTCATCTGTGCCTGAGTGAGCTGGGACACAGCATTTGATGGGAGAAATATACTGATGTTAGGATCATTGGATGATGAGAGCCAGCCACCTTGTGGGGTGACAGTGAATGTTTCTGTTGTCATAGCAACAAGACCTTTAGTTGTTCCTTCAGTCATCTTGTCCTCACTGATACGCCATAATCCACTTGGTGTTTCAACTATAGCTTTCTCTGAAAAACTGTACAAACAAAATATCAGCTGTAACATAAAATATTCAATTTAGTATACTTCTTTCTTCCTTCAATTTAATAACTTGATAACATTTCAAAACAAATAGGATATCGATAACTTTTTGTGTCTGAATATTCATTCATTCATTCATTGTGGGAACATTGATATGTGCAGCCTTATGGTTATAGCCTTTCAACAGTTTTCAGTCATACCTGTACAATTGAAGGGTGAACATGGAGGCCCTCCCAGGGGTTATGTAAAACAGGGGAACAATGTCATTTATTTCAGGGGAATACAAGTCTAAATATGAAGGGAACATGGGAAAAAATGTAATTTTGGGGAACAGAGAACATTTTGATTTTGGGGAACAAGGGAAAATGCCGAATTATTTTCTGGGGAACAAGGGAACAGGTACCCCCCCACCCCCTCAAAACATTATGCTTTTGGGGAATAAGGGAAAATGCTGAAATATTTTTGGGGAACAAGGGAACAGCCCCCAAGGATGGACATGATTTTATATCCCATTCAACCATATTACATCTTTTTCAACAATATTTCAGTCATAGCAAGACAATGAAAGGATGAGCATGTGAATATCATATATGGTTATAGCCTTTCAACAGTATTTCAGTCATACATGAACAATTGATCAAGACAGTGAAAGGATGAGCATAGTTCATAAAAGGGTGAATATCATATATGGTTATAGCCTTTCAACAGTATTTCAGTCATACGTGGACAATTGAAGGGTGAACATATTATACAAAAGAAACTAACATTATTCAGTGACCTTAGTCACCATACATTGATAATTAAACCATTTTACAGTGGTCTACAGAAAAAAACAGATCTTGTTACTAAAACTGAATATTTCGGGCTGCGAAAAAATCTCCCCCTTTTTGACCAGGATCTCCCTCCTAAAAATTGCAGATCTCCCACTTTGTGTAACAGAAAATATCACATGTATGATTTATGCCAAGTGGACTCTTCTACATTAGTTCTTTGAACCAGTGTCTGGTTAGTTTTTATTGTTCCATGTTTTATAGTAATTCCTGTTCTAAAGGCAAACAGTGTAGACCTTGATCAGACACCACATTTTTTTTTATCTAGGGCTATACTGTTTGCCAATGTCCCTTTTATTGGACACTAGGCATGATTGAGTTTAAAGAGCAAAAATCTGATAAAAAAAGGGTAATTAAAAAGTTTCAGGTAAATAGAAACACTTGAAAGATTCTGCTGCCATTTTGCAAATGGAGACAACTTTTGCAGACAGGAAGATGCCTTCCTTAGAGACCTAGTATTTGAGACTTTTCACAGATGGGTGCTACTCTTAACCCATTGTAGACTGTGTAGACTTTCCCACACTATATATGGGAAGAGTCCAATTTTAATTTTAGTGAGATGAGGCTATGAGATTTACATATTCCTTGAGAAAAATGGCTAAACTATTTGCAAACAGTGGAGACCCTGATCAGACTCCGCATTCTGCGGCGTCTGATCTGGGTCTGCACTGTTTGCCAAGTACCCTTTTACGGGTCTCCCAACTACAATGGGTTAAAGGAAAGAATTTGCTCTGGAGGATACTAATTGTTTTCTTTAGGAGTATGGAGAATATTAATTGTTCCTTTAGGTGTATGGAGGATATTAATTGTTAGCTCATCTGAGCTCTGCTCAGGATGAGCTATTGTGATCACTTTTCGTCCGTCGTCCGTCCGTCCGTACGTCCGTCCGTTAACATTTTCAAACGACTTCTCCTCTGAAGCCGCTGAGCCAATTTTGCTCAAATTTCATATGGAGCCTCCTTAGGGTGGGGGAACGAAAAATTGCTAAAATGGTCATGGTCCGTTGACCAAGATGGCCGCCACGCCCATATATGGTAAAAACCTTTAAAAATCTTCTCCTCAAGAACTAAGAATGCCTTGGGGCTGAACCTTTGCAGGAATCATCGGGGATGGGAGGTCTACCAAAATTGCTAAAAGAATTGTCGTACGTTGACGTTTGACCTTTTTACGGCAAGGTCAAGTTTGCTTCCCTATGCATTTGTATGGGAAAAACCTTTAAAAATCTTCTTCTCCAAAACCGAGCATGCCTTATGGCTAAATCTTTGCATATATCTTTGGGAACAGGAGGGCTACCAAAATTGCTAAAATAATGGTTGTACATTGACATTTGACCTTTTTACGGTAAGGTCAATTTTGCTTATGCATTTGTATGGGAAAAATGTTCAGAATTTCAAACAACTTCTTCTCTGGAGCCTATGGGCCAATTTTGCTCAAATTTCATATGGAGCCTCCTTAGGTAGGGGGAACAAAAGATTGCTAAAATGGTCACGGTTCGTTGACCAAGATGGCCGCCATGCCCATATATGGTAAAAACCTTTAAAAATCTTCTTTTCTAGAACCGAGGATGCTTTGGGGCTGAATGTTTGCATAAATCATCGGGGACAGGGCATCTACCAAAGTTGCTAAAATAATGGTCATACATTGACATTTGACCTTTTTACAGCAAGGTCAAGTTTGCTTCCTTATGCATTTGTATGGGAAAAAAACATTTAAAAATCTTATTCTCCAAAACCGAGGATGGCTTGTGGCTGAATCTTTGCATATATCATCTGGAACAGGCGGTCTACCAAAGTTGCTAAAATAATTGTCATACATTGACATTTAACCTTTTTACGGCGAGGTCAAGTTTGCTTCTGTATGCATTTGTATGGGCCCCATACATTTGTATGGAAAAAATGTTGATAGTTTCAAATGGCTTTTCCTCTGAAGCCTCTGGGCCAGTGTTGCTCAAATTTCATGCGGAGCCTCCGTGGGCAGGAGAATGAAAGATTGCTAAAATGGGTATGGTCCATTGATCAAAATGGCTGCCATGCCCATATATGGTAAAAACCTTTAAAAGTCTTCTTCTCCATAACCAAATAAGCCCTGGGTCCTAATCTTTGCACAAATTATGGGGGACAGGAGATCTACCAAAATTGCTAAAATGATGGTTCTGTGTTATTTGACCTTTTTACCTCCAAGGTCAAATTTGCTTCCCCATTTGTATGGGCCATATACATTTATATTGAAAGTATTGAAGCGACTTGTAGATCAACAGTAGTTAAAATTGTTCTGATTGGAAATCTAAGATGGCCATCATTTATAATATTTCCCTGCCACTGTGCTGTTTACATGTATAAAATCATGATTCTTCAGAAACCACTTAGCCAATTTCCACCAAATTTCACATTGATCCTTCTTTTGAAATGTGATTGATAGTTTATTCAAATGATCATGCTCCATTGACTGTCAGGCCCATATATTCTTCTTCAAAACTAAGAACTGCCCAAATGATGATATTTTCTTTAGTTGCGATGATAGGATTGGAAAAATGTTGCATAACATCTGCATGTCTGCAGTGGCTATGTCACTCAGGTAAGCGAACTGTGGCCCGTAGGCCTCTTGTTTCCTTTAGGAGTATGCAGGATATTAATTGTTTCCTTTAGGTGTATGGATAATATTAATTGTTCCCTTTAGGTGTATGGAGGATATTAATTGTTTCCTTTAGGTGTATAGAGGATATTAATTGTTTCCTTTAGGAGTATGGAGGATATTAATTGTTCCCTTTAGGAGTATGGAGGATATTGTTTTCTTTAGGAGTATGGAGAATATTAATTGTTCCCTTTAGGTGTATATCATATATCGTCATAATCAGATTTTTGATTAACGTGCAGGTACAGGGGCAACATCCACATCAGTGGGCCCCCTTCCAGATAGCTGGCTTGCTGCACGCATGGCAGATCTCACACCAGATCTCCATGACAATATATATCTATCATGAGGGTTGATAGCCAAGAGCTTCCCCTCTCTGCAATCCCTCTCTGTCAGCTGCTTCCTCCCAGGCCCACGCTTCCCATCAACCTGTATGTCAAAGGCTGTCTTGACTGCTCCATTGGAGTGTTCCACATGTCCGTACCAGCAGAGCCTTCTCTCCTTCAGAATGAGGTCCAGATCCTCGATGCCAAGCCGCGCAAGTAGCTCATTGGACCTGGTGGTGACAATGTCTTGCGGCCTGACATTGCAGATCTGTCTGATCATTGCCCTATCATCTGCTGTGTCTTGAAAGAGAGGTGGCGTGACGAGAGAACTGGTAGCAGATACTTGAACTTCTTCCAGGCGATTTTCACACGTGTTGTAGTTGAAAAGTCACAGCCACCTGCTGCTGAGAGCATGTCTCCTAGGTAGCAAAAGGAAGCTACCACCTCCAGCTTGTCAGGTCCGATCTGGACTTCCTTCTGTGGTCTACTGTCCAAGGGGCGTGCAGTTCCCTGGCACCATGTACATCTGTAGTCAGGGTCCTTTGTCAAGGGCTTGAGCCCACTGCATTTCTTGTCCACCCAGTGCTTGCAGCCATTGCAGAAGATGCTGTTGCTGGCCACTCCAGTGTGACAGACGGCGCAGGGAAACTTGTCTGAACTCTGCAGGAGGTCCAGGCCCGTACCACAGATCATGATCTTTGTCTTTCTCGCATTTACTCTCAGTCCTTTCTTTTTCATTGCTTCTTTCCAAGTCAAGAGCCTCCTGACACATTCCTCAAGCGATTCAGCGATGTTGACAAGGTCATCGGCATAGAGGTCCTCCCAGGGGACCCCAGAGCGGAACTCTCGTGATAAGGCTTCAAGCACAATGATGAAGAGCAGTGGGCTGAGTATTGAGCCTTGGTGGACACCGACCTTCACTTCAAACTCTTAACTGTACCCCTCACCAACACGGACATGCATACATCCCGTGCACCAGTCGCACCAAGTTTTCTCAGCGCCCACCAGATGACTTTCCAAGGTACTCGATCAAACGCCTTCTCCAGGTCTACGAAAGCCATGTAGAGTCTTTTGTTGGCAGCTAGATACAGCTGCCTGACAACAAAGATTGCATCTATTGTGCCTCTGCCTGGGATGAAGCCAAACTGGGAATCGTCGATTGACACCAACTGTCTGATGAGGCCGTCCACAATCCTCTCCAGGACTTTCATGACCTGCTTTGTCAGCTTGAGACCATGGTAGTTGCCCCTTTCCAGTGAGTCCCCCTTTCCCTTGTAGTGGCAGACAATGGAACTCTGCTCCCAGTCAGAGGGTACCTTGCCATCACGAATGATTGCAGCTGCTAGGTCACGGATCATGGAGGCACCCATGTCACCTGCTGCTCGTATTATCTCCACCACTATGCCTGATGGGCCTTGTGCTTTGCCCGCCTTCATCTGTGAGACAGCCTTCTTAACCATATCAATGGTGATTGGGATGGGCGGGCCTTCCACTGGTGGTTGATAAGACAGGTGATTTGGGTCCCAGTCAAACTCAACATTGAGAAGCCTTTGGTATATTAGCTCTAACCAGGCCTTTTGCTTTGAGTCTTCGCTCATTGACATCTCTCTTGCACCATTCTTCACTGGTTTATCACCAACAACATCAGCGTTCTCTCTTTTAAACTGGTTAGCAAGGCAGTAGACTTCTGAAGACTTGGGGTCAATATTGGTGCACTGCATGTCTGGCATTTCGTTTGGCTGCATTGTATGATGCCCTAGTGCCTTTACCAGTCTTCCAGGCCTTGAAAGCTTTCCGCTTGGCAGCAATGGCCTTTTCCATGTGTTCATTCCACCACCAGGTTTCACGACGCCAACGGTGGGGCCGAGTTGTGACACACACCTCCTCATTGTTCTCCATACTCCTAAAGGAAACAATTAATATCCTCCATACACCTAAAGGGAACAATTAATAGTCTTCATACTCCTAAAGGAAACAATTAATATCCTCCATACACCTTAAGGGAACAATTAATATCCTCCATACTCCTAAAGGAAACAATTAATATCCTCCATACACCTAAAGGGAACAATTAATATTTTCCATACTCCTACAGGAAACAATTAATATCCTCCATACACCTAAATATTAATTGTTCCCTTTAGGGGTATGGAAGATATTAATTGTTCCCTTTAGGTGTATGGAAGATATTAATTGTTTCCTGTAGGAGTATGGAGAATATTAATTGTTCCCTTTAGGTATATGGAAGATATTAATTGTTCCCTTTAGGTGTATGGAGGATATTAATTGTTTCCTTTAGGAGTATGAAGGATATTAATTGTTCCCTTTAGGGATATGGAGAATACTAATTGTTTCCTTTAGGAGTATGCAGGATATTAATTGTATCCCCAATGAAAAGAGAGGCAAATATAGATATATTCCCTTTATATGCTGCATAGCAACAAACAGAATGTGTGTCTGGAAGCTTATTATGTGGATTTGCTATGTCATGTAAAAAAGGGAACAGAAGCCATATGTCCTGAAGATAACTTTTCTCATGGCGTGAGCCAAAGAAGTATGAATACAAAGAAATATGAATATTTCAAGGAAGTTTATCTAGTGGTGGGACATCGGTTGGAAATCATAATTGATCATCCGTTGACATCGGTTGCTGCTGCCGATGTGATTTTCCGATTATAATCGGTTTCTGAATAATTCGCTTTGGCGTGCATGTTTCACTGTTAATCCTTGTTCATGGTCATGTGTTTACAAGTTCATTCAACTGTACTGCACAACAACTGAACTCTACATTTACAAAGCATTTGTTTAGTACTATTTTTCAGAGATTTGTTGGTCTATGTTAAGCATGTTATTAATAAACCTTTTTTTTTTGTTTTTTTGTTTTTTCTTTGCAGATTCAAATAATAATGATAATAAAAAAAACTTAACATAGAGAGAAAACATATCTATGATGCTTTAAAATGCTGTTTAAGAAATTGTATAAGTTTCAACCCACCTGTATGGTTCAGGAAGAATTAAAATTAAAATATCCGACTACTAGTCCAGTGTCAGGTACTAGTGTGCAATCGATAAATTTCAGCGTTGCTTTATTGATTTTAAATGAAAACCTGGGTGAAAAAAACAACAAAAAAAAAACAAAAAAACAGATACACTAGTCTGAAGGGCTGAAGCTGTTTTACTGGTGCTATGACATTTTAATTAATAAACTTTGAAGAATTTGTTCCATTCAGAAATTTTTAGCGGCAAAAAATACATCAAAACGGACATTTGTGCGAGTCATAGAACGCAGGTAGCTTAATTTTTGGGAACATGACTTACCAATACATTTGACTTTAACAGTTTACACATTATTTCCGCCCATCTATTGTACAGAATGATTCTGTTAGATCAATTTTCATCAAATCAACCCTGAACCAGTCGGCAGGCTTGTTGAATATGAATGACATATCATAACTACACACTAGCCAATAAAAGAAACTTGCTCTGCCCCGCCTTCTACTGCGTAGTTTTGCAAATCAAAAAGCGGCGGCTTATTGTCACAAATCTTTATGGTCAATGTCTTTATGAGTTGTGTAATCAGTGACAGATGTCATCATACACTGTGAAAACACTTCCGTGAATACTCAAGTATAGTCTCTGAGTGCATCAACAGGTAACTGTTTGTTTTACCCCAAGTGGTTAATTGAAAACATGCAGCGTCAGTCAGTTTGCTGATGATCGATTGGTGAGAAAGTTCAATCGATTATCGGAATCTGGAGCTTCCAGCACGCCGCTAATCGATATCACCCAATCATAAGTACACCACTAGTATAACTTGATATAAGAGTTCTCTTTAACCCTTAAAGTGTGAATCACAACTGCAGTAGATGACATTTTGATTTTGTTTGTATTTTCAGTGAAAATAAGGCTTATCATTTCATGTAAATTGTGTGCTAGGCTGATAATTGGCATGAAATTGCATCAGAAAAATGATAATTATTATAAAAGGCTGTAATCTACTGTGGTTGTGATAAACACTTAAAAGAACAATTAATCTTCAACACACAGTGGATTAACTTCTTCTCTGTAAGAGATTTTGACAAAGTTTAACAACTATTAGGTATGAATATATAAGATTTACCATAATAACCCTAAGTACTTTAATAATTATCATTAGCATTGTGACAGATAGGCCTGAGCAAATTATCAACCAAGATCAGATGCCACAAAACATGGCATGTTTACCTGTCCTCAAGGAATTTTTAGACAGATCAGCTGCTAGTAAAATGAACCTGTTCAAATTTTAAGAGAAGTATGGTAAGCAGTTAAGATGTCCCATTATTAAATACAGTACTAAACTATTGATGTCCAGACTTATTTTTGCAACTACTAGTGTTACCTTTTTCCCATTGGGTGTCCTTTCAGAGACAGAACTGGATGTAAGAGTTGTTTATTGAGCAGCATCTCAACCTGGTTACAGATGCCCAGTAGCTGGTAGTCTGTCCTACAGGCAGGAGTGTCTGAGATGGTCCTGTTGTCAAGGTTGGATGCCAGCTCTTCATCGTGTCCCAGAAATCTCTGACGAGAAGGTAGTGACTGGGACCGATGACTAGATCCTGGTGGTTTTCTCTTCAAGTAGGCAGAGCTTACAGTGCTACTCAGATGTTTTTCTGTGAAACCATTTTCTAGAAGATCTTCAGAGTCCCACATCCTGTGATTCGTTGTGTAACTTGTAGTAAGAGACCCAACAGGAGAATTGATTGGCTTTCGCTTTTTGGATTTGCGTTGTGTTGATTCATATGTTTGTCGAGCGTTCTGAAAGTTTTTTCTTTTGCTGAAAAAGTCAGTTTGTGGAATAATCTCACCACTGTACAAGGAAATGTTATTTTTAATATTATTTCCTCTGACATTGAAGAAGTCCAAACGATTTAATTCTTTGATTACCTGAGGAATACTTGTTAACTTGTTGTTTCCTAGATCTAATGTTTTAAGACGTTTGAGAAACACAATATCTGGTGACACATACTGTATGTGGTTGGTATTGAGTCTTAGTGTTTGTAGTTTGGGTTGGGAGTAAACTCCCATTGGAATATTCTCAAGGCCATTATTGTTAGCATTTAGAGAACGCAGTCGCTTCATGTTTACCACAGAAAAATTCTTGAGTTTATTGTTTGATATGTTCAGATATTGTAGATTTGGTAACCTGTCAGGTATATTTTCCACCTGGTTCCCTTGAACATGAAGAACTTTTAGATTTTTCAGTGTAGTGATAGCCGATGGCAGAATGTGCAGTTTGTTGCCAGTCAGGTTTAAATAAAGTAATAGCTTTAGCCTAAAGATTGCTTGTGGTATCACTTCAAATTTATTGTAGGCTAAGTTTAATTCTTCTAGATGGCAAAGACTGTCAAAGTCAGGCAGGAGGTTCATAAGAGCATTTCCTCGCACGTTTAGAATTGTTAAAGATAATATCTTGCACACAGGAAGAGGCAGGTGTTCAAATTTGTTGTTGGCCACATTTAGGTATTTCAACCTATATAATTTACCAATAGAAAATGGTAGATACCACAGTCTATTACCATGCAAATCAAGATAACGTAAATTATCTAGGTATCCAATTTCATGAGGGAGGCACTCAAAATCATTTTGTCCTAGGCGTAGTATCCTCAGCTCTTTCAGCATACCAATACTAGTGGGGAGGGTGGCAAGATGATTCTTAGTGAGATTTACTTCCACTAAATGAATACAGTTACTGATTGTCTCTGGCAGAAATGTTAGACGATTCTCTTGTAACTGCAGGCATCTTAGACTCCTTAACCTTGAAATAGCAAGTGGGATTTCTTCAAAATAATTGTTGCCTAGTTTAAGGACTTCTAGTCTTGCAAACATGAATACTTCTAGAGGAAATGATCGTAGGTTTCTCTTAGAGAGTTCAAGTTGACTCTGACCCCTTGCGTTCTGATGCAGCTGTAGCCGTAAACTCCCCTGTGATCTAGACTGGCGATCGAGATCTTCCTCATCGTGAACATGTCTTTCCTGCAAAGTTCTAGTTGACCAGGATCTGTAACCAGAGCTTCTCATTGTTGATATTTTTTCAGAATTCATATTGAAATTATTCCTGACTAAACACACATATATGTATAGTTATCAACAACACTGAATATTTCTTCTCATTTTAACTTGCAGTTTTGCATGGCTTTCTTTGTGAAGCTTATATATATTCTTTTTTCCAAGAGAACAAATATGAAGAACATATCGTGTTATTCTCTATCCTTTAATACTGTCATGCCATTGGTTTCTGAAAGCAGAAGTATAATATACTACATCTCTGAGCTGAAATGTTTAAGTAGAATTGATACACTTTCAGGGGAGCCCAAACTGGCAATTCTTTTTTCATCCCTTCTGAAAAGGGGTCAACTCTAAATGGAAATAGTTTACTCCCTGACCTTGGCAGCAAATTATTTCTTTTCAGAATAGACCCCTTTTCAGAAGGAGCCACATGTAGGATAGCAAACAGGAAGTCACAAAAGTTGTGTCCCTTCTACAAAAAGGTGGAAATTCTACCAAATGTATCCACTCCCTGGCACTGTGAGACAAATTTATGGTAAAATCCCCGCTAAAAGCCCCTTCACCGCAGAGCCAGTTTTTGTTTCCTGGAACAGTCTGGTCTTTGTTGCAAAACTTAACCTGTATCTTTTTCATGATAACAGATCTGGTTTACTCGATACAGCTAAATTCAAAGGTTAAGTATCATTGACAGAGCCAGGTTATTAGAAAACTAAAGTTCAAGGTTGATGTGGCTCTCATTTATGCATGCAAAGCATTTTGGCGGGAAATTAATGCCCTGGCACATCTACAGCACTGCCAGGATTCATCGGAGGTTTAATCATGGTACTTAAGCCCCGCTGTGTCCCAGCTGTCTTGGGCCCTGTAGGGGCCAGTGAACAATAAACATCCAGACCAGCCAGCTAAGCTACACAGTCTGATAAGCGTTTTTCTGTTCACCATACCTAAAAGTTCTGTAAGCTGACAACAAATGCCTCAATCAGACTAAATAGAAGCACAGTGTGATTGTACCTTCATTGTCCGCATGTGTCCTGAAGACCATTGATTCCTGTGACATGGTTTGTCCTTACACATTTAAATTGCAAGTCATACAAAAAGCCCTGTGGCAATGGGCGAGCGGCGAAGCAGCAAGTGAGGAAACACTGGAAGCTGTAGTTGCAGACCTGTACACAGGCTGCTTGGTTCTATATGGTCATTTTGGCAATAAAACTCCTATCATCTGGCAAGGCTCCAGGATCAGATGCAATACCTGCAGAGATCTGCAAAGCAGGAGGTCCTCCAGTTGCAGTTATTTCACATTATGTGGAGAAAAGAAGCCATCCCTCAAGAATTCAAGGATGCAACAATTATCCAAGTATTCAAAAGGAAAGGGAATCCTCAAGTCTGTGACAATCATTGAGGCATCTCTTTATTGTCAATTGCTGGGAAGATCCTTGCAAGAGTCCTACTGAATCGATTGAATGAACACCTTGAACATTAAGGGCTTCTACCAGAAAGCCAGTGTGGATTCAGGAAAGACAGAGGAACAATAGACATGATCTTCACAGCAAGACCGCTTCAAGAGAAATGCCAGGAACAGAATGACATTTGTGGACTGTACCATTTGTGAGGGATTTTGGAAAATTTTGGCAAAGTTTGACTGTCCTGCCAAATTCATAGCAGTGATGTGGCAGTACCACAATGGTATGTTTGCAAGGGTCCAAAATGATGGCGAGTTTTCTGATCCATTCCCTGTGACAAATGAAGTTAAGCAAGGCTGTGTACTAGCTTCAACACTGTTCATCATGCTGTTTTCTGCAATGCTTGCAGATGCTTTCTAGGATGGTAACAATGGTATACCTATTAGGTATCACTTTGATGGAAAGCTTTTTAACCTAAGAAGGTTGCACGCTAAATCCAAGGTGCAGGCAGAGGTGCTGGATGAGCTCCTCTTTGCTGATGACATGGCAAAGGGTGCTCCAACAAAAGAGAAAATGCAAAAAGGTGTGGATCAAGTATCCGATTTATGTGACAGCTATGATCTCACAATCAGCATCAAAAAGACTGAGGTGGTGTATCAGCCATCACCTTGAATGCCTTACAAGGAGCCTATTATCACAGTGAAAGGTCAGTGATTGCAAGTGGTAGACAAGTTCAAGTTCACCTACCTTGGAAGAACATTGTCTAGAGTAGTGCACATTGATTGATGCCAGGATTGCCAAAGCTAGTGCAGCATTTGGCCGACTACGTGGGAGTATTTAGGATCGAAGTGGAATCAGACTTGACACAAAGCTGCTGTCTACACGTCCGTGGTCCTGCCAACACTATTATGTGCATGCCAAACTTGGGCAGTTTACCAACGGCATGCCAAAAGACTGAACCACTTCCATACAAGCTGTCTTAGAAAACTTCTAAAGATCAAGTGGCAAGACAGGATTCCAGACACAGAAGTCCTGAAAAGGGCAGGGTTGCAGAGTGTACATACTCTTCTGAAATTGGCACAGTTAAGATGGACAGGCCATGTTACTAGAATGCCTGATGTACGTTTGTCAAAGAAAATCCTCTATGGAGAACTAAAGTCGGAAAACACTCCCATGGTGGTCAGAAGAAGCAATAGAAGGACACCCTCAAAGCCTCTCTTAAAGACTTCGACAGAGTCATGGGAACAGATTGCACAGGATCAAGCAAAGTGGCATGACCTCATAAGAAAGGGCATTGGTGAATACAAAGCAAAAAGAATCAGCGAAGCTGAGCAGAAATGTGCGCAGTGGAAACCAGAGCTAAGGCATCACCATTAGAGTTTTCTTCCTCAGACCTCTTTTGCTCTATCTGTAAGAGGCAAGAGCTAAGATTGGTCTCATCAGCCATCTTAGAACACACAAACAATAATACTTCACATATTTGATTTGGATTGGTCATTGTCAGTAATGACAGATAAACTCTGTATTTCCTGAAGACCACTTTTTCATGTGATGTGGCTTGTCATTAGACATTTAAATTAGTATTTTAATTAATCTTAAACACTGGATTTCAGTTTCCAACAATAATGGTTAAATGCTTACTTGGCAAATTCAGTGGACACTAGATTGATGATAATTTTCTTATTTTTTTTTTTCCATAAAAATGGGGCCCAATATTTCGTGCAAATTGTCTTCTGAGTTGAAATTTCAGTCCTGGTTTTCTGAGAAAATGAAGAAAATTGCTGTCAATTTGCTGATTTTGTCCATATAGTGCAAAAGATTAACTATTATAAATATTAAGTCATTTTTTAAACCAATAAAGTGAAAGGTTTTAGTATCAAGCCTGTTTCCAAGGTAAAATATTTTAATATGTCTGTCTACAAAGTCTTGTCCAGAGAATAAATAATTGTCAGTTTCCTGATATTAGATTGTTCAGGCTATAAGTAGGCTATCAGTAGGAATGATAAAATCCTGAGTATACCTATTGCTGTCATGTCCATAGAAGTTATTTCAGTAATCAGTTATCATGTTCCATTCAGTTGTTCCTATTCTCAAGAATGAATCAGAAATAAATCACTGCAATTTATTCGCTTTACATATCAAGACTGTTTCCAAGGTAAAATATTTTAATATGTCTGTCCTACAAAGTCTTGTCCAGAGAATAAATAATTATCAGTTTCCTGATTTTAGATTGTTCATGCACTAAGAAATCAGTTAGGAATGACAAAATCCTGAGTAGACCTACTGCTGTCCTGTCCATAGAAGCTGTTTCAGTAAGCAATTATCATGTTCCATTCAGTTGTTCCTATTCTCAAGAATGAATCAGAAATAAATCACTGCATTTCAAGCAGATCTACAGCTGCTATGTTAATCTTCTGTGGAGACTGGATACACTGCAGATTTTTTGCCATTTCTGCAAAGGTAGACAACTTTTGAGACTTCGTTTTTGCTTTACTGCACACCAAACCCTTTCTGAAAAGGGGTCTATCAAAAAAGAAAGAATTTGCTCCTCTTTTTTAGTAGACTCCTTTTCAGAAGGGAGGCAAAACAATTTTGACAGAGTTCCCTCCCTTCTGAAAATGTATCCTTTCTCCCATAAACTGAAAGTTAGCATACCAAGGGTAAATAAGTATTGCCATTGTTAAGTAGCAGAATCAGAATATTTCTATATTCTCATGGTTCATAATATCTGCCAAAGTTTGTATTGCTATGGTGTTAATAATGGATTTAGTGTCAGGTAAATTCTCTCAGAGGATGTTGCTGTTTGAATATTTTATGAGTGCATTGATTCTTAAACTAATTACAGCAGTATCTGTCAATAATTAAGATTACATAGTATTGGTAAATACATAAACTCAGCAATGTTACTGATTTTGTGCTAGATAAAAATGATCTAATTTTGCTAAAGTCGTAATTCTGCTTTGTCTATATCTTAAGGAGATATGATCAACTATATCTAGGGAAGAGATCTAAGAAATACATATCATCAAATTTTATGCTGGGATTTTATATCTTCTATAACATATTCATTATATCTTAGGATATGTCACAAGCCTTTAGCTTGATAATTTTTAGCTCACCTAGGCCAAAGGCTCCAGGGGAGCTTATAGGATGGTAGTCCTTCATTGTCCATCCATCCATCAGCCGTCAGCACCTTTGACCAGTTATATCTCCACAGTCTGCAGGCTGATATCAATCATTTCTCATCTGTAGCATGCCTCTAATGGGGGATTGATGACATAAGCTTTTCATGGAAATCCAATGAAAACCTCGGTTGCTGTGGCAAGACTTACAATGGGAAAATGCTTGTCATCATAATAACTCTTTCAATTTTATTTGAATGATCCTGAAATTTGCAGATAAGGTGGACATGGATAAAATCTTGGACGAGTTTGAAAACTGGCCAGCTGAGATTATGAATCTTAGAGTTACATCCCCTTGATTGCTGAGAAAACCTCTGTTTGACTTTGTCATCAGCGTAACTCATTCAGTTTTTATCAGATCTTCCTGAAACTCCCAAATAAGATGAACATGGATAAATCTTGGATGAGTTTGAAAACTGGCCAGATCAGATCATTAGTCTTAGATTTACATGTCCTTGATTGCTGAAAAAAGCCTAAGTTTGACTTTGTCATCAGCATATCTTGTTCAGTTTTGATTGGATCTTCCTGAAACTTGCAGATAAGGTGGACATGAATAAAACCAGGAACAAGTTCAAAACCTGGCCAGATCAAATCATTAATCTGAGATTTACATCCCCTTGGTTGCTGAAAAAGCCTCCGTGTGACTCTGTCATCAGCATAACTTGTTCAGTTTTGAAACTTGCACATAAAATCCAGATTCCAAAGTATTTTTTTTTTCTTTCTTTTTTTTTTTTCTTTTTTTTTGCAACTTACAATAGTTGAAGTGCCAAATGCTTTCTGTTACTATCAAAATTTTGTGCTTTGGATGTTGTTGGCCCTCTCAAACTGTGTTTGAGGGTGTTGTCAGTCCATTTGACTGTTCATCCATCCGTACGTCTGTCCGTTATGTTTCATTCATTGTGTAGGGTATCTAATTGACAATTTCTTGTTCTGAAACTTATCATAAATGGTGTTAGTCGTTACAGCTTTCTGTTAGTTTCAAACTTTTATCTCTTGGGTGTTGTCTGCCCCAACCCAGGGGCCTAATGGGATCAAATTCCAACTTTTTCAGATTATGGTGTTGTTTATCAAACAGGATTAAAGGTTAGAACATGTTTCCACTGAAATGTTTGCCATGGGCAATTTAGCACTGCAGTGCAGGATTTGCAATGCTATGCAGTTGACTAGGTACAACTAGTTATCCTTGGGGGGGTATCTATAAAGTTAACCAGATGATTCAGGGCATATCACCACTGTTGAGCTGTGGATGTTTGCCTACCAACACTTAGTACTCAGGTGAGTGTTTCAGGCCTACCTGGGTCTCTTGTTCAACTTTTCACCCAGTTGAATGAGAAGCTGAATTTTATTTCATCTGTACAGTGATAAGCATGTAGCTAAGGATATATGATTTGTTGCATTATGTTTGACAAACACATTTTCTACTTCTGCTTCATTTGTTTTTATCTTGCTCATTGCATTTCACTTCTCCAGCAGTGCCGAATGCTGATTTATATATTTCTTTTGAAGTGACTAACATTGGATTCTGGTTTCCTTGGCTCAATCAATAAGTTATCTACTGGTGATTGTTAATTATTTATTCTGTTTTTCTTCTGGCAGATACATTTTTTGTTGCCTCTGGTCATGATATAAAGACTGTTGTTTTTCTGACCTCATTCACTTGGTTGCTATAATAATAAAATAATTTTCATTGACCACATTCATATGAAAGTGGGCCTTCAGAATCCACACAAAGGGTTTTTATGCCCCCGTCTGCCGAAGGCAGCAGTGGGACATACAGCATTTTGCCGTGATGTTATGTCCGTATGCGCCTATGTCACAAATGTTTAAGTTTACATTCAAGTTTAAATTGACGTACGTCTGTATTTCTTTTGGAGATCATAACTTGGGTACCCTTTATTCTAGGAAGTTGAAATTTGATATTCAACTTATGCAGACCTAAGCTTTCAACTGGGTCTTGCCCTGATGTGGGGCTATGTGTATGCGTGTGTGTGTGTGTGTGTGTGTGTGTTGTGTGTGTGGTGGGGGGTGGGGGGGGGGGGTGGCATTTGTGTACTTTGGACATATGTCTAGTTTTCTGTTAAAGCTTACCTTGATACTATGGTAGGCTTGTACTTTCAGTGATAGCTGCCTTCCTTTAGGTGTTCCTAATTGATAGCTACCTTTAGTGTTCCTACAATAATAACTACTACTGATTTTTAGCTCACCTGGACAAGACTTCAGGGGAGCTTACAGGATAGTGATCCGTTGTCCATCCATCCATTGTCTGTCAGCACTGATGTGGGGCTATGTGTGTGTGTTATCCAGTCTGCAGTCTCATTCATTTCTCATCTATAGCATGCCTCTGGTGGGGCATTGAATGTGTAAGCTTTTCATGGAAATCCAATGAAAACCTTGGTTGCTATGACAACCACAAGGTCCCATAGACTAACAATGGGAAAATGCTTGTCATCACCTTAACTCCTTCAGTTTTGATCAGATGTTCCTGAAACTTGCAGATAATGTGAACATGGATTAAATCTCGGACAGCTTCGAAAACTGACCAGATCTGATAATTAGTCTTAGAATTATGTCCGTCCACTTGATTGCTGTAAAAGACTCTGTTTGACTTTGTCATCAGCGTAATCTGTTCAGTTTTGATTGGATCTGCCTGAAACTTGCAGATAAGGTGGACATGGATAAAATCTCAGACAAATTCACAAACTGGCCAAATCTGATCATTAATCTTAGAGTTACATCCCCTTGATTACTGAAAAAGTCTGTATGTGACTTTGTCATTACTACGAGGGCGAGTCAATAAAAAACCAGCCTAATTTATTTCTGGGTGAGATCGATCTCTTCTTTTTCAATGTAATTGCCCTCTAGAATGATGCACTTGGACCAATGGTGTTCCAGTGCCATCAGCCCAGAACTGAAGAACCAGGATCCTTGTCTCTGACCCACTCCTCAACTGCCACCACGACTTCTTCGTTGGACTGTTTAAATGACGTCCACGGATATCCTTTTTCAAGTTTGGGAATAGGAAATAGTCACTAGGAGCTAAGTCCGGAGAATAGGCAGGGTGCGGTATTAGCTCGTACCCATTCCGCTCAACAGCATCCATTGCAATTTTGCAAGTGTGGACTCTCGCATTGTCCTGTTGGAGCAGAATCCCTTTGGAGAGTTTACCTCGGCGTTTTTCAGGGATCACAATTCTCAGTTAGTCGAGCAAATTTGCATAATACGCACCTGTTATTGTACTTTTCTTTGCTAGAAAGTCCAACATAATAACGCCTTGTGCATCCCAAAATACAGTTGCCATTACCTTGCCAGCAGAGGGTTGCGTTTTGAACTTCTTTGGCCTCGGAGACCCTGGCCCTACACTCTGGCTACTTTGAGCTTTATTCTCTGGCTCATAATAATGGACCCAGGTCTCATCTATAGTCACCAGACGTAAAAGGAAATCATCTTCCTTTGACCTAAACCGCTTCAACAATGCACTGTATACTGATGCTCTGGTTGCCATTTGCTCGTCGCTAAGGGATTTTGGGACCCAATGGGCTGTTAATTTGTGCATACCCAAGCGATCATGTAAAGTTGTTGAAACGCTACCATGTGAAATGTGTAATGCATTCGCTATTTCTTCCACCTTAATTCGCCTATCAGAGTACACCAGATCCTGTACTTGGTTACACATTTCTTCATCGGTGGCATCTAATGGGCATCCAGACCTGGTTTCGTCTTCTAAAGACGTTCTGCTGCGTTTGAATTCCCCAACCCAGATTTTAACTTGTGCATATGATGGTGCAGAAGACCCATAAACATTGGTCAACTCGCAATGTATTTCCTGACCTGTTTTCCCTTTCAAATACAAGTACCGAATTACAGCATGGTACTCAACTTTTGACGAAAAGCTTACTTTTGCATCGCTAGCCATGTTTGACATTCAATATCTTATGACTAAATGACACAATAAGGGTGCAATTTTGCCCTCAGGCCTAAAACATGTATTGAAACAAGGCATGAAAATCTTGGGTGTCTTGGTCAATTGGAAATGGGATAGGCTGGTTACTTATTGACTTGCCCTCGTATAACTCCTTTAGTTCATCATTTTCAGTACCTAAATATATTTTTCACAGTTTTTACTACTGTGTATCTCAAACTCGGACCATGACGGAGAGAAGGAAAAAATGAAAGATGCAGCGCCGCCGGTCTCTCAATTAATGAAAATCATGATAGGCCATTGATAAATTAATCAGTAGATCTAATTTTCCCCTTTGTCCAGGTAATTACAATCAACAAAATCAATGCCTAAAATCTGCCATTATGAAATCACATGTGTGTCAAGTTGGGTTTGACATGCAGCACTCAACACCATCTTGTGTCATTGATTTGTAAAGATAAAAGGCAGCCGAGAATAGTGTTATGGAAGATTAGTCAACGAAGTTTCTTTAATTTATTGTTTGGATATACTTGTCAATATTGAGTACTGTCTATCTGAATGGTATAGAGTCTACAAGAAAAGTCAGTATGCGATAGGCTCTGACTCAGATCAGCCTGTAATGATCAGACTAGCTAAGTCTGAATCTTCGCTTGTTACTTTTTGGTCAGGCGGTGCTGTTTGGTAAGCCCAGATAAGGCTCATGCATACAATGGAAAAATTGTGGGCATGCAGGCTGATCCGAGTCTTTGACAGTCGCACAGTCTTCTAGGAGGTTTTGTCATGCACAGCCTCAATTAGACGAATCACATGTGGGTACCGATGTTAACCCTTCCGATCCTGTAGACTGGCACGGATACCCACACAAATAGTGCAGGTCCAGATGAGACGGTTCATAAAAAGCTTTCTCCGCAGGATCTACAGTTATGCTGAAAGTTTGTACATACCAGGGGAGATAATCCAAACAAGCTTACAGCTGCCACCTATCGACATTGTAAGCATTCTATGCATATGCTGAAACCAGTCAACTCTTTACATCAAGTCGTCAATGCAAAGGTAGCTAATCGAAACCAGTTCATACCTCTACCCGGAAACCAGTAATTTATTTATAGCTATACGGAAATCCAAATTTGCAGGAATTAAAAGACAATAAAACACGTGAGACAGCTACCATTTATTATTATTATTATTATTTATTGATATAAATTCAAGAGAACCATAGCTCATCTTAAAACAAACAGGAACAAAACAAACTGAAGTAGGTGTAAATTATTTGAATAACCATATTCATGTGCCTTCCAAGCACATTTAGGCAAAGAGTCCTCATACCTAGTGGTCTCGAACTACTTATAACTCAAACTTTTTCATCAGGTCCCTTGAAGTTCGAGATAACGAGAGTCAACTGTATTTAAACCCTCCACAACAGCCACTGCCACTGCCACACAATAAGCACTTTCCTGATTTTTTAAAGTGCTACTTTACAATATATTTAAACTTTTCACAACATTCACTGCCCTACAAAGGGCACATTTCTTATTTCTTAAAGTACTGTTTTACTATACAATGTAAATTTAGAGTATCCACAACAGCCACCGCCCACCAATGGGCACTTTCCTGATTTCTGAAAGTACTGTTTTACTATATATTTAAACTCTCCACAACATTCTCTGCCTTACAACTTGGCACTTTTCTGATTTCTTAGTGCTGTTTAACTATATATTTAAGTTCTCAACAACAGCCACCAACCTACAATGGGCACATTCCTGATTTCCAGATGTGCTGTTTTACTAAAAATAAATGGGGGTGGTTGGGTGAGGCAAAGATGTTGTGTATCTTACGTCACCTGGGCGTCCAACCGATATTGGCTTACAGTTGGGCAAGGCCTGTTGTCCTTGCAGCAGGTAAGATTAGAGGGCGAATGTTTTTATTTCTTTTGTTCTTTCACTTTCATCTCCTCTACTATCTCTTCTATCTCTCTTCTCCCTTTCTATGGGAGACGACACAAAATGACCCACAAGGGTTGACGTGTTGTTAAACCCCAGCTCAATCAAAAAAAAATTACTAAAAATAAAAACTCTCCACAACAGGCACCACCCTACAATGAGCACTTTCCTGATGTGCTGTTTTACTATATTTTTTAGCTCTCCACAACAGCCACCACCTTACTGTGGGCACTATCCTGATTTCTTAAAGTGCTGTTTTACTACATATTTAAACTGTCCACAACAGACACCACCCTACAATGGGCATATTTCTGATTTCTTGAAGTCCTGTTTTACTATATATTTAAGATTTCCACAACAGACACCACCCTACAATGGGCACTATCCTGAATTCTTAAAGTGCTGTTTTATTAAATATTAAAGCTCTCCACAATAGCCACCACCCTATAAAATTGGGCACTATCCTGATTTCCTAAAGTGCTGTTTTACTATATATTTAAGCTCTCCACCACAATCACCACCCTACAATGGGCACATTTCTGGTTACTTAAAGTGCTGTTTTACTCTATATTTAAACTCTCCACAACAGCACTGCCCTACAGTGGGCACTTTCCTGGTTTCTTATAGTGCTGTTATATTTATATTTAAACTCTCCACAACAGTCACTACCCTACAATTTCTTAAAATGCTGTATTATATTTAAACTCTCAACAACAGCCTGGTCCTACAATGGGCACATTTCTGATTTCTTAAAGTGCTGTTTACAATATATTTAAGCTCTCCACAACAGCCACCATCCTACAATGGGCACATTTCTGATTTTCTGAAAATGCGGGTTTTATATATAAATAACCTCTCAACAACAGCCACCATCCTACATTGAGCAATTTTCTGCTTTCTTAAAGTGTTGTTTTACTATATTTAAACTCTCCACAACAGCCACTGTCCTACTATGGGCACTATCCTGATTTATAGAGTGCTGTTTTACTATATATTTAAGCTATCTACAACAGCCACCACCCTACAATGGGCACTTTTCTAGGGGCCTCATTTGATAATATCAAATTCGTATGGCCTTCTTGACTCCCCCCAAAAAACTGGATTCACACTGTCTGAAATATGGAACACAATTTTGGCATCTATCTCTCAGTTAACTTCATGTGTGGGATCAGACCACCTTGCAGGACTGCTGTCTGTTATCAATCCTTGTGCCATATTGTTGGGGAGTTAGGAAGTCGAGCAGCCTGACATTACTTAATCATTCACGAAGGTCAAGTGAGTAGCCGCCAGGAAAAGAGCCAAATATTTTTATAACTTTTTTATGTTATATAATAAACATGGAACAGCCATATTCTTATGTTTTGTAAATAAAATGACAATTTTTTTGTAATTGTAGTTTATGCAAAACTTTTATTCTATAATACTGCTTCATTATAGACAGGTTGAACTATTTTATTCTTATAACTGAGTGAGTTCAAATATTATAAGATAGTATATATGGTATTGTCTGGGTTGTTGATGGGCAGCTGTGTACTTTGTGTATTAGACAAGCTTGCTGGTCAAACCACAGGTGGCTGGACTGGCACTGATTGGTCAAGGCACACTGTCAATCATGTGGTCAATACACAGAGAAGCTGCAGTCCAGCAAATTTCTTTGGATAAGGAGAAGCAACATTAGTGCAATGCTGGAGAGCTCATCCCACCCACCGTCCCCGGCAGCACCACATTATTTATTTATGCTGTTGTAGCCAATTTTAATATAATGTATATATTATGTCCATATATATGTAAATAATCTTATTACATTGGGGTTGTTCACTGAGACCAGTCTGCCCAAACAGCCTTCTTGACTTCCCCCAAAAAACTGGATTCACAATGTCTGAAATATAGAACACAATTTTGGCATCTTTCTCTCAGTTAACTTCATGTGTGGGATCAGACCACCTTGCAGGACTACTGTCTGTTATCAATCCGTGTGCCTTATTGTTGGGGAGTTAGGAAGTCGAGCAGCCTGACATTACTTAATCATTCACGAAGGTCAAGTGTGTAGCCCCCAGGAAAAGAGCCAGTGAAAGTTAAAGTGTATGTTGACAATGCTTCACAAGAAATGATCACTGCCAACAAACTTGGTGTGAAAAAAGACAATCCTGTGATACTCAAGCTGATCTGCTAACAGCATGATGTCTATTCCTAACATGAAGAGAAAAGTTTCTCAATATACTGTGAAAGGCAAGAAACTACAATGTATTATTATTCACAGGAGAACAGCCAAAACTGTTAATCCAGACCAGAAACATCTGCATTACAATTGCTATAAGTAAGGATAACCCAAGATGCCTTCGTATAATCCTGGTTGACACTTCATGGATGACGTTTCATGATCTGTTGAGTGCAAAAATTAGTAGAATGGTGGCTCATTGTCTTCATGAGAATAGTGGCCAAAGATGGATATTCATGGTCTGACAATTTTTATCTGTTTATATACATCTTATGAGTTGACGAGCTGTTCTGGTGGTAGTGGCCTAGCCTTACTACATTCATTTAATATCAAATGAGGTGTATAATCCTCCTGAGTAAGATACTTTACCTGGACATGAATGATCTCAGGCTGCATATATCGTCTGATACTGAATTAAAAACTACTGAAACTGGTGAGGATGATCTCGGCCTTGTTGTCTGATAATGATTACCTTTTATCTTAGTCCTATGGCTTGGATGCCTAGTTTTGATTTGCCTCGTCTGCTACTTTTATATATGTACATTGAGTGTGAATGATCTCACTGCCTCAATAATATGGTTTACTGTATTGATGTCTTTGGCTTGGCCCGCCGTGGTTCAACTATTGGTTTTCATTTACTCTGGCATACAGTAGAATTAGCCAGGAGTACTCGTCTTTGTTAATTATTGTGATTAATTTGATTTTTATGTTTTCGCTTTGATGCATTGACTGAGTTGGGAGCCTTTATGCGAACCAAATTTTTATGTATTTCTGTATTAAGAGTAGCATCGGGACCCAGGGTGAAGTTAGCTAGCTGTAAAAGTGCTTTAAACCCCCTGGTGGTTTGCTCTACCGACAGTTCTAAGGCGGTGGTCCCGGTGTTAGTCTTATTCTTTGTTGCTTTGTGGTTTATTCTACGAGGCGATTTGTTGTATGTCTTTCCATGTGTCATTTTGTTCTTGTGTTTTTCAGTCCTTTTAGTATTGCGATTACCTCGCTTGGGGAAGAGAGAGCTAATCTTAGTGCTTTTCGTATGTTTGTTCCGTTTGTGCTTGTTTAGATTTTTCGGTTTCCTCTTCCTCTTCGGGTCTGGGAAGGGCTGCGGTTTGTGATTGTGGCACTCCGTGGACTTTTCTCTTACCTTTTTTGAATGCGGATGATCAGCCTCCATTGTCTGACATATGATCAGAGGAGTGACCTGAAATTTATGATCACAGCCTCATGCTCTGTCATGAATGTAGAAATCACAGAATGGGATGACTGATGTCGGTGCTATATGATACTTGACTTACCAGAAGTGGATGATCTCAGCTTCATGGTCTGATGCTGGTTTACCTGAGTAGCTATTTCCTAGAATTTGATGGCTGTGCTTCATGATTGTGTCCTTACAAACCACAAGAGAATGGGGCGAATTATCTCAGTCTTATTGATCAGAAACTGAATAATCTTTGCCCCATAGAATAGTCTAACAATGAAGACGAATTAGCACTAGAAAAATGGACTGAATGATCTAGACACCAAATGATAAGACAACATATGAAAAGATTATTGCAATGAGATGAATGATCACCACCTCATGGCCTGTTGATGATGTCTAAACAGCAGAATAGGAGGGATGATCTGGACCCTATATGATTAGATGACATTCATGATATAGATGATCACAGCCTCATCTTCATGCAGCTGATGATGTCAAAATCGCAAAATGGAATGGATGATTTTATTTTTCCCATTGTGTTAAAAAGAAAGAACATAGGCTCTCTCTATAGGCTACTCAATACTGTGATATACATTTTCCATAAAATGTCCAGAGGAAGATTTAGCCATGTTGTTGGATAATAAGGATGTAACTACAGAAATGGGTTTGACGATGCCGGCCCTATATCTTGGACACACAGCAGACATCATGTGTAGATGATCACGGCCCCACAGGCACAAGGAGGATGATTACGGCCTTGTGGTATAAATGACTAGTCTGCTGATGCATAGGGTAGATGATCTTTGTCACATAGAATGAGAAACACAACCAGCAAGGTGGATGACCATGGGCTTGTGGTTTGAGAGAGATGATAAATGAAACATAAGGGTGGATGGTCTCAGCCCCAAGAGAGATGATGAATGTCAGTAGATATAGATGTGGCATTGAATGATTAGTCATCCAATGCATGGAGCAGATGATTTCAGCTCCATAGACTGAGATACACAACCAGCAAGGTGGATGATCACTGATAAAGCTTATCAATGGAACGTTTGGGGCAGGCACCAAGAGAGATGGTGAGTGTCAGCCTCATGGTCTGATGATAAGTGTGTAACCACGGAACTAGGTAGATAATCTCACTCCCATATCGTGGCTACACAGCTGACAAGAGGTGGATGATCATGGCCTCGTATTATGAATGAATAGTGAATGTAGAGGTGGGGTGGATGATTGTGGCCCCACAAATACGAGGTGGATGGTCGCGGCCTAATGGTATGAATAATTAGTCAGCCGATGCATGGGGTGGATGATCTCGACCCCATAGAAAGATACACAATCAGCAAGGTGGATGATCACGGCCTTGTGGTCTGATAGAAATTATAAATGAAACGTATGGGGTGGATGATCTCAGCCCCAAGAGAGATGATGAAAGTCACTAGATATAGACATGGAATTGAATAATTAGTCCACGGATGCATGGAGCAGATGATTTCCGCCCCATTGAATAAGATACACAATCAGCAAGGTGGATGATCACGGCCTTTTGGTCTGATAACGATAAATGAAATGTTTGGGGTGGATGATCTTGGCCCCAAGAGAGATGGTGAGTGTCAGTCCATGATCTGATGATAAGTGTGTAACTACAGAAACGGGGTGGATGATCATGGCCCCATATTGTGAATACACAGCTGACACAAGGTGGATGATCACGGCCTCGTGTTATGTATGATTAGTCAATGGAAATGTGGGGCTGATGATAATGGCCCTACAGACACCAGGTGGATGATCGCAGCCTCATGGTTGAATGACTAAGCGGATGCATTGGGTGAATGATCTCGGGCGCCATGGAATGAGATACACAGACAGCAAGGTGGATGATCACAGCTTTGTGGTCTGATACGGATAATCAATGAAATGTTTGCGGTGGATGATTTTGGGCCTAAGAAAGATGATGAACATCAGATATAAAAGCAGAACAAAATAATTAATCAGCAGATGCATGGAGTGTATGATCTCAGCTCCATAGAATAGGATACTTAGCCAGCAAGATGGATAATCATTTCCTCATGATCTGATGATGGTGATAAATGAAACATTTGGGATGGATGATCTTGACCCCAAGAGAATGATGGATGTCAGTAGATATATATAGCTAACCTGTACTTCAGATATACGATATATGTAGAGTGTCTCTTCCCATATAGTAGTATAACAGTCTGGATATATGCAGTAGGGACTAGGGATCCTAGCCCTGAAGAATTAATTATTTTACACATATATATATAAACTATATGTATCCCAATTTGGCGGCCTAAAAAAGCCAAGTGAATCTGATATGATTCAGATGAAGCTCTAAGGAGGTAACTGATCACATCTTCATGTAAACAATGTGATTTGTCATTCTGAGATCTAGCTTACTTACATTGTAATCATGGCTGAATTTACCTGTACTATTTTGTGTCAAAGAATATACATGTATTATTAGCTATTAATTTTTATTGCACTTGACTGTAATCTTACCAGTGATAGTTAAATAGTTTTGGAAATATCAGCTGACTGTGTAACAGGGTACCTCTGTTTGTCCAAAGAATCCATATTAAGAACATGCAAGTGACAACTTGCTTCAAGTTTGAGCAACATTTTCCTGTAAAAGAAACAACCATCATCTTTTTCCCTAAGTATTGGGACAGACAAACCTGAGCAAACCTGGTAGACCCAGATCGGACCCTGCAGAACATGGTGTCAGATCAGGGTTTGCTCCACTTGTCAGACATCCATTCGTCTTATGCACATTAACAACTAGCAAACTGGAATCTATACTACAGACGTACATAAATTATGACAAATTTATGGTTCTCAAATCTGAGCGACTTTACCTGCAAAGAATAAGACAACTACCCTATCTATCCCAAGTATCAGGACAGACAGGCCCAGACTGTAGACCCAGATCAGGGGCTGCAAAGCAGTCCCTGATCATGGTCTGCTCCATTCATCATCAAGCGACAGTACATGCATATGATAGATGGTTTCAGATCTGAGCGACATTTATCCTGTATAAGAATAAGTGAAATACCATATTTATCCCAAGTATTTGGCCAGAGCAAACTTGTAGACCCAGATCAGAGACCTAAGAAAACAGCGTCTGATCAGGATCGACTCTGCTTGTCAGTCATCTGTGTATTACTCGCACCCGTGTATAACACGCACTGAATATTTGCAAAATAGTTTTGAAATAAAAAAAAAAAGATGTTCCTATGTAAAACACGAAGAATTTATCCGTGCATTATTTACTAAGTTACCAGATACTAAGTGTGTCAAATTTCACTAGGATTGAGTTGAAAATTCCCGAACTTGGAAGGTTTAGAGTAGAAACAGGCCGAATTTAAGATAATGCTAACTGAATTTTCATTGTGCAACTCTGTTACCATGGGCCTCAGGCAACTTGATGTAGTTTAGGCAGTTCTTTGCTTCCCCACTGCAGACGCTATGATAATAAAAATGTAGTTATTTCTTTTGTGTTCTCATAATTAACACCTTCTTTGTGTCACTTTCTTAACTGAGACGTGAAATTATCAACTCAGTGCCTCAGGGCAATGCAAACAACAACTAAAGTCGACTAGTTGTCATTCTCACTGCCAATTAACCAATTAAGTGCACAGATGTATGCTGATAGTTTTTTTTTTTGTTTTTTTTTCTTTATCATAAACATTGTTTATTTCAAACAATTTTTTTGGTAAGTTGGAAGAAAAGTTTAAAAAAAAAAAGATAAACATATGGTAAGAAAATAAAAGATAAAATGCAAATGACCGATCTACCTACCTCAAAAGCCCAGTTGGTTTTGTTTATTATCAATAATTTTAATAATTGCAAAAAATTAAATACTTTTTTATTTTTTCAATGTATGATCGTTCGTGCCAATATTTATGTTCTACCAAATTTATTTCCTATTTTGAACTACAATAAATCAGTTGTGCAGGCTGATTTATTCAAGTTATGGTGTGAGACTTGTCAAAGTCCGGTAATCAATACAGATTCATATGCATATGCCTGTTTGAGTAGTTTCCCTTTGAAGATCACATGATCAGCAAAATAAAAAAGCGTAAACAAAAAAAGCATGGACATGAAAAGGATATCAAATTACTGCAAATCAGATCGAGTTGCTTGTTTTGAGTTGCCAGAACCCTGGTATGGGCGAGACAGGTATAAAAAATCATGAATATCTTATAGCAATCATTCTATTTCGCATTTTTAACGGGCGATCGTGAATGTCATGAGTTTTCGCGACAGATTATCTTGGCGATTTCTGTCCCGATTTTGGTGTTCCTATAAATAATACACATCGGATTTTTATAAACGTTTTTTGGGTAAATAAGGTGCGTGTTATACACAGTTAAATACGGTATGCATGCTTGTAAGTGGTGTTGGAAGTTTCTTTAATTGCTGCTCTATGATAAATTCACTTACAAATCTGACCAATCATCGCCGATGTCTTAATGTACTTTAGGAATCTCTGAGTGGCAGGGAATATCTCCGACAGGCGACTTTTTTTAACCCGTCTTATAATTAAGTAAAAGTAAAATCCTGCCTGGGAAGGGCCCAAAAACAGCCCCCGTCTTATAAACAAATCATCTTATAGGCGGATTAATACGGTATGTATCAGGGCTCGGGAAAACCGGAAAAATAGTCGGCCTGGACCGAAATTAAGAATTCTGGACCGATTTCAAACACCCCAAAACACTAATAAATCGGTCCAACAGCTTTGTGCCTTGAACCTCATTTTTCCCCAACCAACCAATTTTCACGAATCAGTGATGTCTAAAAAATCACAAACGGTCAAGTCTTCCCAAACTGACAACGTCCGGGCACCTTTTAAATGCGATATTATGGTAGTCAAAAAGCTCTAAACGGTCATTTGACATGTATATTGCAGAGACAGCTGAATAACGACAACCTACCGCAGCACAAATTAATTACGTCATTATGCAAACATTGTCAAAAAATCAACACTTCACTGACCTTTGTGCGGTAAACACGCGATTAACGCGAATCATCAGTAACGGTAGTCTGATAATTAATCCGTTTGTGTGACACGTGTGAATACACTGAGACTGCAAAACATCCAGGTGCAGTCGGCGTGTCCAAAAGATCAAAGGTCGCTTTACCGAGAGTGATAAAAGAATGCACCGCTTGAACGCACCCGTTTTCTTCCTCTTCTTTTTTGTTTTGATCAACACGGTTTGTCGGTCCCAGATTTGATAAATTAATTCCCAAACCGTGTACGTCCTGATCAGATGTCGCATACAACGGCGTCTGATCTGGGTATAATTGATTGATTCTTTTTTTTTTGTTGTTGTTGTTGATTGCCGTAACACGTGAGTATAATTCAAGGTAGATTTCACGGTAAAAATAAGTAATGCACCACTTGCGCTAGACAAGATTGGTCAGTGCTTAAAATTTAAGCAGTCTGGTCAAATCTTGAAACACTGAAAACTGCAAAACCGCCCATGATGCAGGCCTTTTTTATTAGACCTAATTAGGTCCATGAAAGTCGTTTCGTTCCGTCTCTCCTGTTTCCTGCCATCTTCGTGCTTATACAAGACGGGAATCAGTTGTTTATAAATAGTTTAGGAAAACCCTGCGGAGGTGGAAATAACAACAAAACCGTTTGTTTGTTTTTGTTTTTTTTTTCTTTCTTTTTACATACCTGACTGTATTTATTGATGACGCCAGCTTTGATCATGCCCATTGTGGCATGTAAGGGTAGAGGGGAAATCTTTTTATTTCTTCTGTTTTTTTCATTTCTGTTCCTCTTTTTTCCCTGTCCCTCTCTTTCATCTCCTTTACTATCTCTTCTCTCCCTTTTCTCCCTTCTCAGGGAGACGACACAAAATGACCCACAAGGGTTGACTTGTCGTTAAACCCCAACACAATCAAAATTCTAACAGATTTGTTTCATTTAATATTGATGACAAATGCAATGCTTTTGATTTTGAAAATGTTAGTTTCCTATTTTTGGATGGGGATGTTCCTGGTGCCCCTTCCTATGGTGGTTACATTTCTCAAATTATTCAGTTTGCCAGAGTATCTGGTCATTTGGCTAACTTCAATGCTCGTAACAAAACCTTGACTGCCAAATTTTTCCAACAGGGGTATCGGTTTCATAAACTTAGGAAAGCTTTTTCTACATTTTATCATGGACTCTATGAATTGATCTCTAATTAGGATATTGGACTAAATATTTTTCTGCTGCATTACAAAAACACGCTTATTCAAATATATTGAGAACTTTACCACCAAAAAATTAAAACTTTCAAATGAAAAATTCTGGAAGTTTTCATATTTCTGCTCAAAGTTTTCATATTTCTGCTCAAAACATAGATTGTGGGTACTGTTAGAACTGCCTTGCCCACAATCTATGTTTTTGAGCAGAAATAAGAAAAATAATGTATACCCATGTAAACCCCAGTTTTACTGTATAAAAATGGGGTTTAAGAGGGTCAAACTGTATAGGCACTTTTCGTGATGTCAAGGCCTATGGGAACCTGAATTTTATGAGTTTGGGTAACAGAGTTCCCATCTATTGGGAAAGAGCTTCCAACTCTGCTTCTCATCTGTTCATTTTGTGATTGCTTTATTGTATTTGTCTGTCTTTCCCTTTGGTGTTGAGGACTTGATGTGGATCTGCCTGTGTCAGTTCCTGAGTCATCTTATTTACCTTCTTAAAGTGCTATTTTACAATATATTTAAATTCTCTAAAACAGCAGCCACCTTATAATGTGCATTTCCTGATATCTTAAAGTGCTATTTTACAATATATTTAAACTCTCTAAAACAGCAACAACCTTACAATGTGCACTTCCTGATTTCTTAAAATGCTATTTTACAATATATTTAAATTCTCTAAAACAGCAACCACTTTACAATGTGCAAGTCCTGATTTCTTAAAGTGCTATTTTACAATATATACTGAAAGGAAAAAGAAACGCAGGGTAAATTTTATTCCTAAATTTCATTCAAGTTTGAAAAAGTTTGTTAAATATTTTACTATGATTACAAAACGGTACATGTATGGAACAAAAGTTCCAAATTTCATTGGTTTGTGATCAACAAGTCTCGAGTTATTGAAGTTCATTGGTAGCTACCCCCCAAATCTTGAAATCAAAATCAAACTGAAAATCAATATCGGGTGTGCCCCCCTCTTGCTGCCGTTGCTGCCCTAATTCTCCTTTGGATAGAGTTAACCAAAGCATTGACAGTTCGCATCGGGATGTTATTCCATTCATCGATCAACGCATTCCTTAGTTGTGCGAGAGTTGCGGGGGGGGGGGGGGGATTTCGGCGCTTCCTAACCCTTCTGTCCAGCTCATCCCACATGTGCTCTATTGGAGTCAAATCTGGACTGTACGGTGGCCATGCTAGTGGTGCGATGTTATTGTTTGCCAGGAAATCCTGACAAACTCGGGCAACATGTGGTCGGGCATTGTCCTGCTGCAGAATCAGATTACGTTGTTGCACAAGCGGGACTGCAACAGGACGCAAGATCTCATCCCTATACCTTACTGCGGTCATATTGCCCGCAACAATAATCAACTGTGATTTTATCCCGTGAGCAATGCCTCCCCAGACCATAACGGAGCCATGGCACCCCCAAACCGATCCATTTCGACAACACAGGCGTCGGCAAAGCGTTCTCCGCGACGTCGGTACACACGACGTCGACCATCTGCACGATAGAGAGTGAACCTAGCTTTGTTTAACTCTATCCAAAGGAGAATTAGGGCAGCAACGGCAGCAAAAGGGGGGCACATCCGATATTGATTTTCAGTTTGATTTTGATTTCGATTTGGGGGGTAGCTACCAATGAACCTCAATAACTCGAGACTTGTTGATCACAAACCAATGAAATTTGGAACTTTTGTTTCATACATGTACCGTTTTGTAATCATAGTAAAATATTTAACAAACTTGTAATCATAGTAAAATATTCAACAAACTTTTTCAATATTGAATGAAATTTAGGAATAAAATTTACCCTGCGTTTCTTTTTCCTTTCAGTATATATAATCTCTCCACAATAGCCACCACCTACAATGTGCACTTCCTGATTTCTTAAAGTGCTATTTTACAATATATTTAAACTCTCTAAAACAGCAACCACCTTACAATGTGCACTTCCTGATTTCTTAAAGTGCTATTTTACAATGTATTTAAACTCTCTGAAAACAGCAACCACCTTACAATGTGCACGTCCTGATTTCTTAAAGTGCTATTTAACAATATATATAATCTCTCCACAACAGCCACCACCTACATTGTGCACTTTCTGATTTCTCAAAGTGCTATTTTACAATATATTTAGTCTCTCCACAACAGCCACAACCTACAATGTGCACTTTCTGATTTCTTGAAGTGCTGAAGTACAATATATTTAAACTCTCTACAACAGCCACCATCCTACAATGGGCACATTTCTGATTTCTTAAAGTGCTGTTTTACTATATATTTAGAAGAAAAAAAAAAGGGGGTGGGGGGGGCGGGGGGTCCAGGCAGTGCCACAATCACAAACAGCAGCCCTTCCCAGACACCAAGAGGAAGAGGAAACCGACAAATCCAAAACAAGCACAAATCGAACAAACATACGAAAAGCACTAAGATTAGCTCTCTCTTCCCCAAGCAAAATAATCGCAATGCTAAAAGGACTGAAAAACACAAGAACAAAATGACACAAGGTAAGACATAAAACAAATTGCCTCGTAGAATAAACCACAAAGCAACAAAGAGTAAGACTAACACCGGGACCACCGCCTTAGAACGGTCAGTAGAGTAAACCACAGGGGGGTTTAAAGCACTTTTACGGCCAGACAACTTCACCCTGGATCCCGATGCCACTCTTTAAACACAACTATTAAAACAGAAAGCAAAATGGGCAGCTGTTGAAGGTGACCAAAATGCTAGCACAACAACACAACTAGTAAAACAGAAAGCAAAGTGGGCAGCTATTGAAGATGGTGGCCACAATGCTAGCATCACAACACGTACTAAGAGAAACACAGAAAGCAATGCGGGAACCACAAAACTACAAAGAGTAAGAACAACACCAGGACCACCGCCTTAGAACGGTCAGTAGAGCAAACTACCGGGGTGGTGGGTGGGTGGGGGGGTGGGGGGGGAGCGGTGGGGTTTAAAGCACTTTTACAGCTACCAACTTCATCCTGGGTCTCGATGCTACTCTTAATACAGAAATACATAAAAATTCAGTTCACATAAAGGCTCCCAACTCAGTCAATGCATCAAAGAGAAAACATAAAAATCAAATTAATCACTATAATAAACAAAGACGAGTACTCATGGCTAATTCTACTGTATGCCAGAGTAAATGAAAACCAATAGTTGAACCACGGCGATCCAAGCCAAAGACATATCATCAAGCCCCAACTCACTGGTTAAAGTTTTACGAAGAGGCCGTCATTGAGTCTGAGGCCCGAACCGCTATCGTGCAATTAAAGAGTGAAGCATAGCCATCAACAATGATTGGGTTGACAACTAGGCATGCAGTCTGCCGCAACTCCCCACAACAGCCATCACGAAAACATGCTTATATAATTTTGACCCCCTCAAACCCCACTTTTATATAGTAAAACTGGGGTTTACAGGGGTATACTTTATTTTTCTTATTTCTGCTCAAAAACATAGATTGTGGGTACTCGTTAGAACTGCCTCGCCGAGGCGGTTCTAATGAGTACCAACAATCTATGTTTTGAGCAGAAATATGAAAAATATCAGAGATTTTTTATCTGAAAATTTTCAGTTTTTGTAGGTGAAAATTTCTACATATTTGAATAGGCATGTTTTCGTAATGCATCACCCTACAATGGGCACTTTCCTGATTTCTTAAAGTGCTGTTTTAATATATATTTAAACTCTCCACAACAGCTGCCACACTACAATGGGCACTTTTCTGATTTCATAAATTGCTGTTTTATGATATATTTAAACTCTCAACAACAGCCACTGCCCTACATTGGGCACTTTCCTGATTTCTTGGTATGTTGTTTTACTATATATTTAAACTCTACACAACAGCCACTGCCCTACAATTGGCACTATCCTGATTTCTTAAAATGCTGTTTTACTATAAACTCTACACAACAGCCACTGCCCTACAATTGGCACTATCCTGATTTCTTAAAATGCTGTTTTACTATATATTTAAACTCTCTACAATAGTTTTTCACAAGAGTCAGTTTTGTTATTTCCAAAGAATGGCTATTGTAGAGTAGTTGCACTGTATATGATAGCTACTTTAAGGTTTTCTTCCATCTCATATCTATGTCCACCTTTTAAGTGTATGCACTTTTTAGATGCTTCAGCTGTGCAGTTTTAACATTAGATAAATATCTCAGATAGCTTAATTCCATTATATTTTCTTCGTATGAGACAACCTTTAGCTTTAAGATGTGTATGATAGCTACCATTAGGTTTTCCCACAGCAGCTTAATTTGTTTCCTAGGTTTTCTGACAATGACATACTTCTACCTTCAGCAGTCAATTTGTATGTCTTTTGTCAGTAGTTTTTATTCATTTTCATTGCTGAAGATTCCAGAATTATGGTATATTGACACATATTATTGCTATTTACAATAAATTTTACTATGCCAGCTTAAATTATGTTTTACAGATCCTTACCTGAGCTATGATCTGTAGCAACAATAATGTGGAAAGTACAAATTTAAAAGTGAAAAAGAGAGGAAAAATATAAGACTCCTAATTTTGTTATTTTTAGCTTGTGATACTTGTATACTTTCAGATGCAAAGAAACAGTCTCAAATGGCAGCTCTGTCGAAGGAACGAGATAATCTACAAAGTGCAATAAAAACATACAAGTCCCTGTTTGAAACTACAGAGCAGTTAATAGAGGAACTGAAAAGTAATTTACCTTCATATTTTTGTATATTAACCTTGAACATTCTGTATGCAAATTAAGCAGATCACTTTTCAAGTGCAGAGGCTTGTATTTTGCAGTCTTTAGCTGTGCTTTTATGTACAATATATGTAAATATTTAGTGTGTCTTTAAAGATTAGTCTTTGTAACAGTTTTATTGGTATCTACATAATATTGTAGAAAACTGTGGTGTTTTTAGCTCACCTGAGCACGAAGTGCTCATGGTGAGCTACTGTGGTCAGTCAATGTCCGTCGTCCGTCGGGCGTAGTCTGTCATGCGGCGTCTATAATTGCTTTAAAAGCCTACTTCTACACCCCTGAGCCAATTGACTCAAAACTTGGTAGGAAGCATCCGGGTGACTTGTAGATCAAAAATAGCTAAAATCATTCAGATTTGAAATCCAAGATGGCTGCCATGGCCAACATCTTGAAAATCTATTTTTCGCTTCTTCTTCTGAACCAAAAGGCCAAGTGACTCGAAACCTGGTTGGAAGCAGCGAGGTTACTTGTTGATCAAAAATAGCTAAAATCATTCCGATCAGAAATCCAAGATGGCCACCATAACGGCCATCTTGAAAATCTGTTTTTCACTTGTTCTCCTAAACCGAAAGGCCAATTGACTCGAAACTTGGTAGGAAACATCGGGGTGACTTGTAGATGAAAAATAGCTAAAATCGTCCTATCGGAAATCCAATTGACTCGAAACTTGGTAGGAAGCATCGGAATGACTTGTAAATCAAAAATCGTTAAAATCGTTCTCATGGGAAATCCAAAATGGCCACCATGGCGGTCATCTTGAAAATCTATTTTTCGCTTCCTCTCCTGAACCAAATGGCCAATTGCCTCGAAACTTGGTAGGAAGCATCGGGTTGACTTGTAGATGCAAAATAGCTAAAATCATTCAGATGGGAAATCCAAGATGGCCGCCATGGCGGCCATCTTGAAAATCTATATTTAGCTGCTTCTCCTGAACCTAAAGGCATATTGACACAAAACTTGGTAGGAAGCATCAGGGTGACTTGTAGATAAAAAAAAAATAAAATCATTCCAATCGGAAATCCAACATGGCTGCCTAGCAGCCATCTTGAAAATCTATTTTTCACTTCTTCTCCTGAACTGAAAGGCCAATTGACTTGAACCGGAGTAGGGAGGTTTTAGGTGACGTAGATCAAAAAAAAAAAAAAAATTGTTCTGATCGGTAATCCAAGATGGCTGCCATGGTGGCCATCTTGAAAATCTTCTTCTGAACTGAAAGGCCAATTGACTCGAAACTTGGTGGATCAAAATAGCTAAAATCATTCCGATTGGAAATCCAAGATGGCTGCTATGGTGGCCATCTTGAAAATCTAGTTTTTGCTTCTTCTCCTGAACCCAACCAAAGGCCAGTTGACTTGAAGCTTGGTAAGAATCATCAAGATGACTTGTAGATCAAAAATAGCTAAAATTGCTCCGATCAGAAATACAAGATGGCCCCCACAGTTGCCATCTTGAAAATCTATTTTGAACTTCTTCTCCTGAACCTGAACGGCAATTGACTCAAACTTCATTGGAAGTATCAAGGTGACTTGTAGATCAAAAGTAGCTAAAATCGTTCTGATTGGAAATCCAAGATGGCCGCCATCTTGAAAATCAATATTGAACTTCTTCTCTTGAATCGAAAGGCCAATTGACTCAGATTTGTCTGGTAATCAGGTGAACGATACAGGGCCATCTTGGCCCTCTTGTCTTAAAGCTGCTGTTAATGCCTGGTAGGGATTAAAATAAAACCTGACATTCAGGGTAGTAGTAATTACTTTCATCAGAAGAAGTTTCTGATCTGAAAAGTTATAATGTTTGCAAAGCTTTCTGCCTGTATTTGCAGTTAGTGTACGAGAGGCCCAAGCAGATGAAAACAAGGTGAAAGCTGAACTTAGGAAATATGGTGTTACAGGACCTCAGTTAAATACAGTAAGTATGGTAACTCATTACATTAACAAGTCTATGTATCCCTTTGTTCCCTCATGATATATAGTGAAACCAGGGGGATGTAGAGGTATAAAATATTAGCAGGATTTTCAGAATTTTGCAGTTTTCAAACCAGCTTATTTTAATAAGCTTAATTTTATTACATCTAGCAATCTTTTTAATGACAGATTCTATCTGACTTATTTAACTAGCACAGGCATTTTCAAGCTGCATCCGGCTTACACTACCTTTGAAATATGTGTTCGCACATAAACGTAGTCCAGCCTATTTTCAGTTTTGGACACAGTTTCATTCAAATTATGTTTCTTTGATATTTTTTAACATTTTCTCATGCATGTTTGTATTACTGTATTGGTTTATGTTTTAAAATTCCTTGAATGATGAGATGACACGTGCCTTTTTAAAAGATGCAAAATGAATATCCATGAAGCAGAACAAGTATGCTATGAATGAATAAAGCTATTACGGTAGATTTCCCTTTAGTTCGAACAGGTAAAAAATAAATATTGATCCGGGTGTTCAAATTATACGAAAATCAGTTTCAGAAAAAAAACACTGTTCGAACTATTTTAAATTGCGGAAAATCTCTGATAAAAACTAGCTTAACGAGACATGATAAAAAAAAAATCAATAACTAACCATCAGTCCCTGGGTGATGTGTCTGACGATTTGAGCTATTTTCCCACTGTTGATTGACCAAGAACGCAACTCGCGGTATTTACCGATAATTGCTCATGGTTGTGCGAATTCCCTGTCAATAACAATGGACCATGTTCAATAACAAAAACATTCTATGTCACTTTCTTCTTATCCTCCGAAAACAGTAGCCTGGTCATAATCATAAACAATTGTTAAAATATCTTAGCTATGTCATTTTAATAAAAGAATGCTGGGGTTTAAAGTGTTACCATAATTGACAGAAAAAAAAGAGAAAAGTGTTGAAAATCTATATTGCTATCTGCAGCACAATGCTAACTATGCCGTCCATAATGCCATTTTGGCATTTAGGCATTTTTCTTGTAAAGATCTTATACAAATTAAGATTTTTTATAAATCTCTGATAGAATCTGTCATTTCAGTGCCTTTGCTCTTTGATTTTTCACTGCATAAATGTGCTTTATAAATAAAAACTTCTTTATTTTCCATACACGATAGTAGCACAGTATTATGATATACCCTCTGGCGTCTGTCCATCTGTCCACCCATCTGTCCACACTTCGTTTCCGGATAACTCCTCCTACACAGTTTTCATCAGATCACATTGAAACTTAGTGGACAGTAAGACCATGAGGTGCATAATGTTTTGAGGTAACAGTACACCAAATTTTGTTAGAGTTATTATACTTTTTAACAATGTTTTGTAGTTGACTTTGTTTTAGTATAACTCCTACAGTTTTCATCCAATTGGGTTGAAACATGGTAGACTATGAGGTGATGCAAAGCATATTGTTTCAAGGTTACAGTACACCAAATCTTGATAGAGTTATATCTCTTCAAAGATTACTCAAGCATGATTTTGTTTCAAGCTCTCTCCTCCTGTAGTTTTTATCTGATAAAGCTGTTATTTGTATGTTGTTGGAAAGAAAAAAGATGTGGAGAAATGCAGCCAGGTTAAAATACACCACATTTCTGTATTCTTTCAAGGTTACAATACACTTTCACAGCATTATTAATTGTTAAAGCATCCTTACTTGCTTACAGGCTAACTCCTACAGTTTTTACTAGTACCAGTCAAGACTATGAAACGATACAGCACATATTGTTTTGAGGTTACAGTACACCATTTTTAGCTCACCTGAGCAAAAGCTCAGGGTGAGCTATTGTCATCACCCTCTGTCCGTCGTCCATCGTCGTCTGTCGTCGTCCGGTGTCCGTCGTCCGTCGTCAACAATTAGTTTGTTAACACTCTAGAGGTCACAGTTTTGACCCAATCTTGATGAAACTTGCTCAGAATGTTTGCCTCTATGAAATCTAGGTCAAGTTCGATACTGGGTTAGTTGGGATCAATAACTAGGTTACCAGGTCAAATCAAAGGAAAAACTTGTTAACACTCTAGAGGTCACAGTTTTGACCCAATCTTGATGACACTTGCTCAGAATGTTTGCCTCTATGAAATCTAGGTCAAGTTCGATACTGGGTTACTTGGGGTCAAAAACTAGCTCACCAGGTCAAATCAAAGGAAAAACTTGTTAACACTCTAGAGGTCATAGTTTTGACCCAATCTTGATGAAACTTGCTCAAAATGTTTGCCTCTATTAAATCTAGGTCAAGTTCGAAACTGGGTCACTTGGGGTCAAAAACTAGGTCACAGGGCCAGATAGCAGAAAACCTTGTTAACACTCTAGCGGTCACATTTTTGAAGCAATCATCATGAATCTTGCTCAATATGTTTGTCTTGATGATTTCTAGGTCAAGTTCGAAACTGGGTCACTTGGAGTCAAAAACTAGGTCACTGGGCCAAATCAGCAGAAAACCTTGATAACACTCTAGCGGTCACATTTTTGAAGCAATCATCATGAATCTTGCTCAAAATGTTTGTCTTGATGATTTCTAGGTCAAGTTCGAAACTGGGTCACTTGGAATCAAAAACTAGGTCACTGGGCCAAATCAGCAGAAAACCTTGTTAACACTCTAGCGGTCACATTTTTCAAGCAATCATCATGAATCTTGCTCAAAATGTTTGTCTTGATGATTTCTAGGTCAGTTTTGAAACTGGGTCACGTGGGGTCAAAAACTAGGTCACCAGGCCAAACCAGCAGAAAACCTTGTTAACACTCTAGCGGTCACATTTTTGAAGCAATCATCATGAATCTTGCTCAAAATCTTTTTCTTGATGAGTTCTAGGACGTGTTTGAAACTTGGTCACGTGGGGTCAAAAACTAGGTCACCAGCCCAAATCAGCAGAAAACCTTGTTAACACTCTAGCGGTCAAATTTTTGAAGCAATCATCATAAATCTTGGTCAAAATGTTTATCTTGATGATTTCTAGGTCAAGTTCGAAACCGGGTCACGTGGGGTTAAAAACTAGGTCACTGGGCCGAATCAGCGGAAAATCTTGTTATCACTCTAGCGGTCACATTTTTCAAGCAATTATCATGACTCTTGCTCAAAATGTTTGTCTTTATGATTTTTAGGTCAAGTTCCAAACTGGGTCAGTTGGGGTAAAAAACTAGGTCACCAGGCCAAACCAGCAGAAAACCTTGTTAACACTCTAGGGGTCACATTTTTTAAGCAGTCATCATGAATCTTGCTCAAAATGTTTGTCTTGATGATTTTTAGGTCAAGTTTGAAACTGGATCACCTGGGATCAAAAACTAGGTCACCTGGCCAGATCAGCGGAAAACTTTGTTAACACTCTAGTGGTCACATTTTTTCAAGCAATCATCATGAATCTTGCTCAACATGTTTGTCTTGGCGATTTCTAGGTCAAGTTTGAAACTGGGTCACTTGGGGTCAAAAACTAGGTCACCTGGCCAAATCAGCAGAAGACCTTGTTAACACAGTAGCGGTCACATTTTTGAAGCAATCATCATGAATCTTGCTCAAAATGTTTGTCTTGATGATTTCTAGGTCAAGTTTGAAACTTGGTCACATGGGGTCAAAAACTAGGTCACCAGGCCAAATCAGCAGAAAACTATTTACACTCCAGAGGTTACATTTTTGAAATAATCATCATAAATATTGCTCAAAATGTTTGTCTTGATGATTTCTAAGTCTAGTTTAAAACTGGGTAACTTGATATCAGAAACTAGGTCACCTGGCCAAATCAAAGGAAAACCGTGTTGATGCCCTAGAGGTCACATTTTTGAAGTGATCATCATGAATCTTGCTCAAAATGTTTGTCTTGATGATTTCTAGGTCTAGTTTAAAACTGGGTCACTTGATATCAAAAACTAGTTCACCTGGCCAAATCAAAGGAAAACCTTGTTGATGCTCTAGAGGTCACATTTTTGAAGTGATCATCATGAATCTTGCTGAAAATGTTTGTCTTGATGATTTCAAGGTGATGTATAGTTTTCTGTCCAGTGACTCTCTTAAGTTTTTCCATTTAGGTCAGTTTCTCAGTAATTATTGGTCCTACAGAGTGATATTTGGTACTTGTGAAGTGTTTGTGTTTAGGTCAGTTTGTTTAGTAACTATTGCTCCTACAGCCAGTGATACTTAGTACATGCATACATCTTAGCATGGCCTCTTGAGTGCAGTCATCCATATTTGACCTTGACCTTTATTTCACAGTCCATTAGACATGCTACATTGTCTTACTTGTTAATATAATCATTTTGAACTTTGATCAGAATGTTTGCCTTGATCAGTTCTAGATCAGGCTCTCAAAGTGCTATGTTGCTCAGGTGAGCGTTACAGGGCCATCATGGCCCTCTTGTTTGGTAGAGTTATTACACATCAAACACAGCCATCTTCTCTACATGTTTTAATACCCTGCAGTGGCAGGGTATCATGCAGTGTCTGTGATGCTTGTATTATGTGGTTTAAATGCTGTGGCTTTTATAGCTGTAGATAAGATGGGCATTTTATTCTGATTTCTCCACAAAAACAAGTAGTACTCAGAAGTGTCTCCCAGAGGTACTTCTAGTGAGTACCCACTTCATATGTGTTTTGTGGGAGAAATAAAAAAAAAGTTTGGCTTATCAGCATTGGCTGCGAAGTATAGTTTACATAGTTGTTTTAATCTTATGGTTGATATTTTATGCAACGGATGAGCTCTCCAGCATTGCACTAATGTTTGCTTCTCCTTATCCAAAGAAATTAGCTGGACTGCAGCTTCTCTGTGTATGACAGTGTGCCTTGACCAATCAGTGCCAGTCCAGCCACCTGTGGTTTGACCAGCAAGCTTTGTCTAATACACAAAGTACACAGCTGCCCATCAACAAGCCAGACAATACCATATATATTATCTTATAATATTTGAACTCGGTCAGTTATAAGAATAAAATAGTTCAACCTGTCTATAATGAAACAGTATTATAGAATAAAAGTTTTGCATAAACTACAATTACAAAATTGTCATATGTCAGTTTGGCAGAAACATATTTTTGTGGCATTTGTCTTTTCCAGTGACATCTCTTGTTCATGTTAGTGGATACCGGCATTTGAGATATTTTCTCTTTAGAAACAAGCACATGGTTGGGAGTATAGATGGTGCTTTCAAACATATTTGTTAGTCTAGTTAAGTTTCGTGTGCATGAGAGTTGAGCTGTGATGTGACAACTTATGTAACCTGATTTCCCAGTATTGCCCATGATGACAGAATGTGGCATCTGGTCAGTCCTCACTGTTTGGCACTCATCAAGCAGTTTTAAGATGTATCAAAAGGTTGTAAAATGGACTTGTTCGAATTGTAGGGCAAGTATCATGAGTTAAGAGGTGTCCAAATATTTACCATAAATATGGTAATACTTTTCCAGGTAGAAGGTATAGACAAACGTATCGAACAAGCCAATGCTGAGAAAGAGAACTTCTCCAAGATGCAACGGAGAATGTGTGGTCTACAGCCAGCTCCCACAGACCCAGATGTTCTTGGAAAGGTTTGAATTAAAGGGAAAAAATACAATTTCAGAGGAGGCAACTCTTATCAAAATTGTTTCGCTTCCCACCTGAAAGGGAGTCTCCCCTTGGGAGCATATTTCTTTCCTTTTAGAGTAAACCCTTTTTTTAGATGGGTATTGGGGGTGTGCAGGAAAGCTAACAGGAATTCACATAAGTTGTGAAAAATGGCTAAAAGCTAAATATCCAGATGTATCTGTTCAATTTGTTTGATCTGTATTTTAGTTTCTGTTGTACACAACAAGTTTACTGTAAACTAGTTCGCTATTACAGTTTTTTTTTTCTAACTTACTACTTATCCTTTTGTTGCTATCCTTTCTTTACCTGTTAACTCCACTAGATCCCCAATAGTGTGGAATATGGAAAGATTCAAACTAGGCCTTACTATCTCACAGTAATTGTTTACATCAGTGGTGCCATGACAAGTTTTTCTCTTAGAAAAAAAGTGGCAAAATAAATCATGCTCAACTGATAATTCAACCAGATGTTTTATGGCTACTCTCTGAGCTCTCTTACACTAATGAGTCTGTTCGCAACAGATGTAATCACCAGATTTACCTGGGAGACTACTTTTCTCTGATAATACTGGTTCCCTGCACTGTAATATATAGTCTTAAAATCTTTATTTTTCAACATAGAAAACCGTTTAAAATGTGTAATTTGATTAATTTTTTATGCAGATGTAGATTTAAGAATCAGTTTTGAGCTACTTCATTGTGTTTTATATTTAAGAATTTTATGTGTGGGTTTCTAGTTAACTGTCTTATCAGTATTACTTAACTAATTGCATAACAGAGCATCATTTTATTGACATCTGGGCAGAGTTTTATGGTCTCAGTCATCAGAAACATATGGAAATGCAATACCCCACTAACCCGACTTTGATATACGAGGGTGAGTCAATAAGTAACCAGCCTATCCCATTTCCGATGGACCAAGACGGTCACGATTTTCATGCTTTGTTTCAATATATCGTATATACATGGGTACAAAATCGCACACGTATCGAGTCATTCTTTAATAAGATATTGAATGTCAAACATGGCTAGTGATGCAAAGGCATGCTTTTCATCTAAAGTTGAGTTCCGTGCTGTAATTTGGTACTTGTATTTTAAAGGTAAAACAGGCAAGGAAATGCACGGTGAGTTAGCCTATGTTTATGGGTCTTCTGCACCATCTTATGCTCAGGTTAAATTCTGGGTAGGGGAATTCACACTCGGTAGAACGTCTTTAGAAGATGAAGCCAGGTCTGGACGCCCACTGGATGCCACCGACGAAGAAATGTGTAAGAAAGTTCGGGATCTGGTATACTCTGATTAGCGAATTCAGGTGGAAGAAATACCGCAGGCATTAGGCATTTCACATGGTAGTATTTCAACAATCTTACATGATCATTTAGGTATGCGCAAGCTATCAGCCCGTTGGGTCCCCAAATCCCTTAGCGATGAGCAAATGGCAACCAGAGCATCAGTATGCAGCGCCTTGTTGAAGCGTTTTAGGTCAAAAGATGATTTTCTTTTGCGTCTGGTGACTGTAGATGAGACTTCGGTTCATTATTATGAGCCAGAGAATAAAGCTCAGAGTCGTCAGTGGGTAGGGCCTGGGTCCCCGAGGCCAAAGAAGTTCAAGACGCAACCATCTGCTGGCAAGGTGATGGCCACAGTATTTTGGGACGCAAAAGGCGTTATTATGTTGGACTTTTTACACGAGAGAAGTACAATAACTGGAGTGTACTATGCAAACTTGTTAGACCAGCTGAGAACCGCCATCCGTGAAAAATACTGAGGTAAACTCTCTAAAAGTGTTTTGCTGCAACAGGACAACGCGAGAGTCCACACTTGCAAAGTTGCAATGGATGCTGTAGAGCGAAACGGGTATGAATTAATACCACATCCTGCCTATTTGCCTGGCCTAGCTCCTAGCGACTTCTTCCTATTCCCAAACTTGAAAAAGGATATCCCTGGACTTCATTTCCGGTCTGATGAAGAAGTTGTGACGGCAGTTGAGGAGTGGGTCAATGGAAAGGACCCTGACTTCTTCAGTTCTGGGCTGATGGCACTTGAACACCATTGGTCTAAGTGCATCACACTAGAGGGCAATTACATCGAAAAAGAAGAGGTAATAATAAAATTATAATAATAATAATCGGCTTTATTTAACGAGGGTAAACACATTTAGTTGTACACTAATCTTCCATGTGGCCCTCAGGTGGATCTCAACTGGAAATAAGTTAGGCTGGTTACTTATTGACTCACCCTCGTAGTAATAGTCAGGAAGGTGGGGGTGGAATTCTGTCAGAGAAAAAACATGGCATGATTATCAACAAGCAATGTTTAATTTTAGAAGCCTTGCATAGTAAACATTCCTTCCTAATGAAAACAGTTTTAATCATTCCATTCAGACCATTAAGTCTGTTGGTTTAAACAATATTTTATTTGTTCATTTACATGAATACAAACATATACAATATCATTGTTCAAGGATATGACAGCAAACTATAAGCTTACACAGGTCATTTTCTGGATATACAGGTCATTTCAAAGATATACAGGTCATTTCCTGCTTATACAGGTCATTTCCTGGATATAGTTCATTTTTTGGATATACAGGTCATTTCCTGGATATACAGGTCACTTCCTGCTTATACAGGTCATTTCCTGGATATACAGGTCATTTCCTGTGTTACTGTATTTACCATAAGCTGAGCAGACAGTGTAGATCCGGATCAGATGCCTTAAAACACAGTGTGTGCTCATGGTCTACACTGTGTATCTGTCATTTAGCAATGTTTGGACACATCAACAGGTTGTAAAATGCACTTGTTCAAATATTAGGACAAGTATGTTAAGGAGTCCAAATATTTTAGGGTATATATAGTATTCTTTCATTGGCATCAAATATATAAAACATTATAGAATTATTGACTTTTGAGGTATTGGATATGACGTGATATCCACCAGAGAATACCAATGTTGACCAAGGTGATAGCTGAGGTCAACATTGGTATTTGGTGGTGGATATCGACATCATATCCAATACCTCAATAGTCAATAATTATTTTATTTTATTATATAATTTGTCTTTTCTCTTGATAACTGTGGCAAGTACAGCCAACACCAGAGCCAATTAATATAATAAGCATGCATAGACGTCGGCGTCCCTACTGACGATGTCACTAAAAGTTGATATTCATGGGAGGTGTGCACAAGCCATTGAATATCAGATATATTCACTGGCCTGAAAACAGCTCTCAGCCAATGAAAGACAATAATTTGTAATGTCAGTTCCAGTTATCCATGCTTCATGAGAAAATATAGCCAGTTATATATCCTATTGAAAACTCAGGCATCAGATATGTGTAGTCTGATCAACTTCATTGTCTACTTGTAGAAACCTTGAATTCTGAACTGCCACAGAGTAGTTCTGTTGGTGCACGCTAACATAACCAAAGAACCAGGACAAAGTCTTTTAAGGGACTGGATGAACTTGGTAAATTTTCATTCCAGTTTTTGCAAAGGAGACAACTGCAACAGTTGTGACTTCCTGTTTACTTTTCTGCACACTACTGATTCTTTTCTCTTCCAGCGACAAAGTGAGGGGTCTCTTCTGAAAGAAAGAATTTGTTCTCAAGATGGAGCAAGTATTAGCATAGACCTCTTTTCACAAGTGAGGCAAAACTGTTTTGACAGAGTTGCACCTCCCCCCCCCACCCCCCCCCCCCCCCCGCACACACACACACACACACACACACACACACACACACACACACCCCTGCTAGTGTACCCATTCTTTTTAAAACCAGTTACAAAGTTACATGCAAAATTATTTTTACCTTGAATTTTGTAAATGCTGTGTTTAGTATGTGATTGAAATCCATCATCAGCTATGTGGCATCTAATAATAGAAAAAACAGTGAATCATAGAGACTTTGCAGTTAATTATTGAATTTAATTTTAGAGTATAGAGACTTTGCAGTTAATTATTTTCTAAAATTCATAGTGTGATGGTACAATATCAGTTATATTGCTGTAAACTCAATGTTGTTAATGAACAGAAAAAGGCATCATTTTCTGATGTTACTTAAGTGTTCTCTTACCTCCAAGTTGAAACAGTTTTGTGACATTCCCAAACGTAGTGTATTTCAAGGAAACAGCAATATGACATTGGCAGAAAGGTCTAATAAATAGAGTAATCAACATTGTTTGCTTATTATCTGTCACTGAGGAGAGCTGATAGTTTGATAGGCAAGCCTTTCTTTTCAACATTATATATATAATATTTACATTAAATGATGGCACTCTTGAACTTCTTACAATACTGTCTTAAGCTCCAAACATGTCTGCTTTACTACCTTTGGATTTGTCACAAACCTGAGGAGTGGCAGTGTAGACCCTGATCAGATTGTGTGGAATGCAGCATCTGGGTGTTCATTGTTTGCTCAGGCTTATCTGTGCTGTTACATAGGATGAATATGGTAACTGTCATATCTTTTCACTTATTAAGGCTGTTCAGAAGAAAGGCTAAGGTATGTTAAGTCTCTATATAGATAGCTTTGTTTCAGATTGGTCAGTTGGCCTTGATTGCTGATGATGAATGTGCAAGAGTCTTGTCATGGCATATGTCTTCAGATATGGACTGTGTTGTCACATTAACCACAAAGAAGGTAATGGCTTGACCTACTGTGTTGTACTTACATGTTTTATAGTAGAGGAGGTGGTTGTTGTGTAGAATAGATATGTAATTACTTAAAAAAAATCCTATATTTCACATTTCGAATGGAATATCTGGTGTACCACTTGTAATGCATGGCTGTGAGCAAGTTATATGTAGCACTCTTTTGGAATTGACAAGTAATTACATTAACATTGTATGAAAATTTGTAACTGACCAACCTTCAGAATTCAGTGTAACTTAGAGAATGCTTCTTTTAAGTGCATAATACATTAACCTATAGATAATATGCTATTCTATTCTGTATTCAAACCTTCCACAGAAAAATGGCAAGTCTTAAGAGTCTTAATCCGGAAGGTCCCTTAGGCATTTACATGTGTGACGTCACCTTTCCCGCTCTTTTGATCAGTGTTCAGTTTCTTCTCTGTGGAACAAAGAAAATAAATAGGATTTTTTAACTGCACAATACATTAACCTATAGATAATGTGCTATTCCATTCTGGTTTTTACACCTTCCACAGAAAAAAAGACCTTTCAGTCATAGTCTTAAACCAGAAGGTCCCTTAGGCAGTTACCTGTATGACGTAACTCTTCCCGCTTAATAGATCACGTGTCAGTTTCTTTTCTGTGGACAAAGAAAATCAACAAGTATTTTTTACCTGTGAAAGAAATTCGGATTATTTCTTTTCCTCACGGATAAATTTCTGTATCCTTGTGTTTCTTTATCACTCCTTTCACTATCCATGTTATTATTTGAAATTTTTGATTGTCGATTTCTTGCATTTTTTGACTGCTCTTCACGACATGCGTTTTCGCGACTCTCGCTATAATCAGCACAACGCTCGTATGCGGTCGGTTCGGAAGTCGTGTTCTTATATAAAAAATTTTAACTTGTTTTTTTTTTGTTCCAGGTTATTCAGCGATGCGACATTCTATTCCTGGACTATTACTGGATATCTTGCAGAGAACTATGAGTTGGCAAAGATTTCTATGGTGGAGAAGCTGATTAGTAAAGAACTTGTCAATCCTTATGGGTTATACAACAATTCTTTACTGATGGGAGCCCCACCCCATATGGCTATACTGCCGGGAAGACCCATCAAGGTGGCATCTTATGGATGCTTAAGTATCCTAAATAAGTCTGTCCACCAGGCACCAGTCACCGGTCATTCATTATCAGCTTCACCAGTCATCAGTCACCGGGCATCCAGGCATGGATAAAATCACCGGGCATTCCTTACCAGTCACCGGTCACCGGTCATCCAGTCACCGGGCATCCAGGCAGGGATAAAATCACCGGGCATTTATCATCCAGTCAATTATTCAGGGGTACTAGTGTTCGGTCATTGTGACGGATTACTAGTTACTCCTACCGGGCAACAGTTATGAGTACTAATGTCCGGTCATTGTGTCACATTATTAGTGACTCTTACCGGGCAACAGTTACGAGTACTAGTGTCCGGACACTGTGTTGAATTATTAGTGACTTCACTGGGCAATAGTTACAAGTACTAGTGTCCGGTCATTGTGTCGCATTATTAGTGACTCCTACCGGGCAACAGTTACGAGTACTGGTGTCCGGTCATTGTGTCAAATTATTAGTGACTTCACTGGGCAACAGTTACGAGTACTAGTGTCCGGTCATTGTGTCGAATTATTAGTGACTTCACCAGGCAAACAGTTACGAGTACTAGTGTCTGGTCATATGTCCAGTTACTAGTGTATACCACTGGCAAATAGTTATGAGTACTAGTATCCAGTCATTGTATCGGATTAATAGTGATGTCTACTGGGCAATAGTTACGAGTTCTAGTGTCCAGTCATTGTGTCGGATTACTAGTGATTGGTTAACAGTCACTAGTCCCCAAACAATCTATTAATGTTCATAGAGCTTTATAGACAAGTCAAGTCAATGGATTTAGGTTATAAAATGACAGTGTTTGGTTCGAATACCTAGTAACCACTTATATATAGAATTCTATCCTGTCTTTCCCGAATTAGACTTAGAATTTTAAATAATTCATTGACTTATTATAGGAATGTAATTCTATTTTAATATTTTAAATTAACTTATGTTTGTTTTCTCTCTGTCATTAGCTAGAAAGAGATTAACGTCCGATTTTAGCGAATTTCAGCGGGCAGTAGTAACGTAGACTAGTGTCCGGTCATTATGTCGGAATACTAGTGACCAACTAGTAGTCACTAGTCCTCGAACAAAATATTACTGCTCATAGAGCGTCATAGACAAATCAAACCTTGGGTTACAGGTTATAGAATGACAGCGATGGGTTCGAATACCTAGTAGCCTCTTATATCGTAGAATTCTGTCCAGTCATTTCTGAATTAGACTTAGAATTCTATATATATATATATATATATATATATATATATATATATATATATATATATATATTTATTTATTCTTGGTAAATGAATTAAGAATTATCGATTACGATCAAATTTGCAGTTCATTGACTAAGTATAGCAGATGCTTCTATCTATATTTAAAATAACTTCTCTCTCCCTTTATTCGCTAGAAAGAGATTAACTTCTTTGGGTATCATTACGAAAACATGCCTATTCAAATATACTGAAATTTTTACCACCAAAAAATGAAAAATTTAAGATGAAAAATTCTGATAATTTTCATATTTCTGCTCAAAACATAGATTGTGGGTACTCGTTAGAACGCCTCGCCAAGGCAGTTCTAATGAGTATCCACAATCTATGTTTTTGAGCAGAAATAAGAAAAATAATGTATACCCCTGTAAACCCCAGTTTTACTATATAAAAGTGGGGTTTAAGGGGGTCAAAATTATATAGGCATGTTTTCGTGATGTTCACCTTATTCGGCTCCAAGGCAAAGGTGAATTCCATAAAATTATTGTTATTCTCAAAGAAGAAAATATACACGGAATCTAATTATTTCTTCTTTCCTCCCAAGTTTTTTCTACATGCTCGCGATATGTATCAGCATGCACTCTAGGGAATAAGTTAGATGTAGAAAGCAGCAGTCGATCCTCTCTGCTTTCTATTATTATATTCATAAAGTATCAAAAATCTAGACGAATTAGATAAGGAATTACTAATTAGGAATTGATCTATTGATTAATTATATAAAGAGTCTAGGTCAGTCGTGCCCTGTCTGAACTCTGGAATAAAATAATTAATAAGAAGAAAATCATTTATTAAGGCATATATAATTCAATACGCTTTTTACTGTGCCTTTCATTTTCCTTCTGGATCATCTAAGACTATGATAGTAATGTTCCAGATAAATTTGTCTCAGTTGTAGAATTTATTACACTGAAGATTCTTCATCTGGGAACAATAATTTTACTATGATTACGATCGGAAATTATTTAAGGAAGGTGTGAAACTTATAAACAGCTAGACCTAATCTACATATAGTATAGGTCTACATTATCTATTATTGAGGAATAGTTTGCTTCGACTAGCTCTAATGCCTCTACTATTTACACTTATAACAAGAGTCCATGTCAGTCAAAGTTTACTCGGACCCTTGGAATAGACAAATGGATAGATTTTCAGTAAAGGCATTAATTTATCCAGTACATGACTGATTATTATTGCCTAAATTACATATTATATACAGTTTGTCTACTTAATTAATTAATTGGCTATGTAACTGTTCAGAAACCATCACAGTCAATTATTTCTTAGGTCTAAACACTTCGAAGGCATAGATCTTATATACATGTATATAAAATGCTTAGAGGGTAATTAACTTAACGATAGTTTACCTCAAAATAGCAGATATAATTATATTCAAGTTAATCATCCCTTTGTCGTACTCTGTACGTTTAAGGTTAAGACAATGGGCAAAATATTTATATAAAATGCTTAGATGGTAATTAACGTAACGAATAGTTTACCTCAAAATAGCAGATACCATTATATTGAAATTAACAGGGTTCGCACAGGCTTGAAAAGTACTTGAAAATGAAGGGCAGTCTTGAAAAGTCCTTGAAAACAAAATTTGTCTTGAAAAGCCCTTGAAAACTGACCATAGACCTTGAAAAGTACTTGAATTTCACATTTTCTTGTGTTCTAGACAATTTTAAATCTCTGTAAGAATCAAAAGTAAAGTTCCTAAAAAAAAATCGGCAAGTTTCGAGTAAAGACAGATGAGCAGGAGTTCCATAACTAAAGAGTTTGAATGTGCTGGGCGCGAAAACAAAGTTAGAATACACATAGGTTCGAATGATTCGTACTTGATGTTTGGATTGTCTCCCTTGCAGACTGGTACTTGGCGATTTTGACAACTTTTATTACTGAAAAAGGTCAATTCAAATAACCAGACTAAACAAAAAACAAAAATGGCGTCTGCTGTTCTTTAATGTGTGTTTTTTTTGGACCCTGAATTTATTTCTGCGTAATGGAAATGTGTGTTTATAGCAGAGAGTGGCAAAAACGATATTCTTGGGTAAAGGAAACGAACAGTAAACATAAGGCGCACTGTCAACCTTGTAATAAGGACATCGACACAAATGGGTGAAAGTTCATTATGGTCACAGGCGCAGGGAGAGGGGCATAAGAAACAAGTAAAAGTGATGTCTCGGACATTCGTAAATTTCTCACAGGTTAAAACAGAAAATGCAACCACAGCTTAATACTTTTGGTTTTAAGAGAGTTCATTTTAACAGAAATTATCAGTTTTTTTAGCCCAGATGTTTTCACTGGATGTGGATGCAATGAATGACAGTGCCAGATTTTACGAATTGTGTAAGTATTATAGTCCTTGAAAACTTAAAGTTCGTCCTGGAAAAGTCCTTGAAAAGTCCTTGAATTTGACTTGGCCTTGCCTGTATGAACCCTGATTAATCATTCCCTTGTCCTACTCTATACGTTGTAGGTTTAGACAATGGGGAAAACATATTTAATTTCGATTTACTAATGAAATAAATAAAATATTTCATTATCTCTATACCCTTTTATGATTACATTCATTAAAGGGATCAACAGTTCTTCTTGCTATAAGAATTCAAGTTCTGTTTGCGAGTAATGGAAAGAATACTATCTTGATATACCGTTCGCTTCAAGATAAAGATCCATATATATAAATAAATATCATTTCCGAAGCTGGATAATTATACTTTAGATACAATAAGTCATTTCAAGAAGTTCCGATGGGTCATGAAATGCACTGTCTCAATTCATAATATAGAGTTCGTTTATATTAACTTCACAACGTAGTAAGTGCCGCACCTAAGTTTCTGGTCAGATCTTACTATTTCGTGATATGATTTGAACATACCGGAAGTTGTGCGATTATACATTCGGTAAATTTTGGCTTGGCATTTACGCTTTAAACCATTAAGATTATTTGACAATATTTGGAGATAATATATATTAACCGATATTTATATATCTATCTTCATTAATTATCATGCTGAACTTGCTTTTATGTTTACATTGACCTTTCTCGCTACGTTTCAGGTCTAAATCTTACTAACATTACCGAACCATCATGTTATGTTATAGATTAAAAATTTTCCTAAACAATTTTAACAGCATTTCAGTATTCAGCATGTAAAAACTACATGAATACTTGGAAGTATTTCAACTCTGCGCTTGTTAAGCTAAGCTAAAAACAAGCTCTAGTTTGTTTAGAATGGATACTATCCTTCGATTCAGTTCAGGGAGACACATTCATTCAACCATAAAAAAAAAAAAAAAAAAAAAAAAAAAATTGATTACTAAGAACTCATTTCTACCTGCGAATACAGAAATAATGAGTACTGTTCTTGCATATTGGTTAAAGAAGGAACAAATTATATCTTTAACCTATATGACTTTAAATTAATAATAATTACCTGTATTATTTCAAATTTAAACATGTTTAACCCTTACGTTAGGGATCGTGGTTATACTTCTATAATTATAACTCTGTATGGTTTACGCATAGATCTCGAGAGTATAAATATATTTCTTCCTGAATTCCTATACGACCACGCAATTGGGTATTTCAGGAATTATCGATTAGTCAGAAATAGGTTTTTTTACACTATACATATTCAATTCTATTGAATATTTAACTATAAATTCCGAGCAGTAATTTTATAACAAGTTATATGTTTAGTTATTCCTTGCTTAATAAATAGTTACACTTAACGTTTTATTCATAGCAGGAATTTGCCCTGTAGTATAATCTTAATTTGATATTTTTTATATCTGTTCTCACTATTCTTAAATATTCGTACAGAATAGTAACTCTATCTCTGAACTTAAAAGTTAAGTGTTACCGGAGATGATAAATCAGTATTTTGAATAATATTTCTAGGGAATGTCTATCGCCCGATAACATTTTTTCTAGAGTCCTTTCTCTTTGTCTGAACATTCTGATTTGTCATTACAAAGTGGATATTAAATTTTTCTTGTTTTTCCATGATTATGTACTCCGGAGTAATTTTCATGGCAATCCTTTCAGGCAATAGAAAATATTCTATCCTGTTATTTCCTGTTGCTTAATCTCAGCAGTATGGTAAGATTTTAAGCCTAATATGAAGGCTGTCTTACAGTAAACTGTTATCAGCCTTATTCTTCTCTCTCTTATAGTCTGCCAAACTCTACGTGATGATGTTGGCAGTCTCTTCCTTCCTTAATTTGCCCAGGACACGAAACGCTTTCGATATGTCCAATGACAAAGTATTTATCAAGGACTTAGGTTGTCTTTCCTCTCAGTAGGCAACCTCCGTATAATCTTATTGCCTAGACTGAAAATACGTTAATACAATTAGTCTAGCAATAGTTTAAACCATAAATTATGTATATACATTTCATTTCTAATGGATAACTGAAATTCAGTTAAGTTTACTCCATCTACACAATTTATTATCTCCCCTTTTTTAATTTAAATCAAAAGGGAATAATTATACAACATTATGGTTATTTTAAGTTTATGGTCTGTTTATCGGAAATGGTCCTATCACTCCAATTACGAGGGATGTTCAAAATGAATTGCTTATTTCTATCTGGAGACTTCAAATTTCAAGTTAGCCCAAAAGTACTCATTTCATGCCCTTGAAGTACTCCCCATGGCTAGAAATGCAAAGTTTCAGCCGATGTATCCACTTCTTGAAGGCGTCACGGTACGCTGATTGTGGCACAGTAATAAGGTACTGATGAATGGCAGATCCAACTGCCTGTCAGGACTGGTATTTCCGCCCAGCAAGGAATCCTTTCAATTTCGGAAACAAAAAGAAATCACATAGGGCAAGGTCTGTGGGGGGGGGGGGGTTGGGATGGGATGCTTTTGCCCTTTTTCACTGGCACTTTTATTGCGACTCCTTCACCAGAGAAGAAGATTGCATACAAAATCCTCTTTGTACTCAAAGAACGTTTGGCAATTATTGGGCGTTTGCTGTGTTTAGTGGCCCAGATCTTATTGCTAACCTTTCTGACAGGCTCAAAATAATGGACCCAGGTTTCATCACCTGTGACGACATTGGCAAACTGCTTTTTGTCATATTTTGGAAACATTTGAAGCAGCTTTTTGGCCACTTTAACCCGTTGCCTCTTTTGCTCGTCAGTCAATAGATGTGGCACCCATCTAGCAGAAATCTTTCTGACTTTCAAATGCTTCTTCAAAATAAGGTGAACCGTTGATAGTGATATGCCTACCTTTCGTGCAATATCACGAACTGTAAATCTGGCATCTCCAATGATTTCCTTTATTTTGGAAACGATTTCTTTACGAGATGCAGATTTTGGCCTACCTGATTTCGGTGCATTTTTGATGGACTCTATACCAGACTCAAATTTCTTTGTGTCATAAGACACACAAGAAGGTCCAAAAGCAGTAGAAATTTCAGTCATCAGCTTCTTCAAAGAATAACCAAGTTTTGAGCGAGCTTTGATGTAAGCCCGTATTTCATCTTTTTTGTCGACGCTTCTACCAACCATTTTTACTGCAGTGGTCAATGACTGCGTGTATTCAAATGGCAGATTTTATGTCTTACACTTAGTCTAACATGTATATTTATACACCATTGTGTAGATATTGAATAGCCCTATACAGGTATGTATTGGTTTTTATCGTGCCCCACGTGGATATTGAGCTAGAGGACAATAAGCAATTCATTTCGAACATCCCTCGTAAATAGACTCTAATTAGATCATAATTCTAATAGCTTAGACTATTACAATTAGATAATCTTTACATATCTAGAAATTATCAGAAAATCTCAAGATATGTAGATTATCTATAGGAAAGTTGACCGAGAAGACATTTCCTTATTTAAATTGTGCCTCTAAGATAGACAGCTTATTGTCTAGACTTCTGCTTGACAAGTTTTGTTTCGAACATATTTTCAAACAATATTCCTGAGCTTACATTGCAAATGGAATACCGAGGTTATGTCTTAATGACTCATTATTCTTTTTGGGGCCAATAGTTGTTTCCCAAAAAGAAAGCGGGGGAGGGGGGGGGGGGGCAATAATTTGGTCCCTGAGGCTTGAGAACTGGCATCCTCTAGAGTCTACTATTAACATACAAGGTAGTAAGACCCTAACACCTTAAAGGTATGTTATATTGTGAATCTAGATCATTCTTTCTATTAAATATAGAACTAGATGTATCTGATTCCTTAGAGTTTCCCGAGTCTTAAACCAGAAGTTGTGGGATACAATTTATTTTGTGTTGGAATTAGAAGAGCACCTCCCTCCAATTCTGCAAATTCTAGCACATTATCTATAGGTTAATGTATTGTGCAGTTAAAATGAAGTTTTTTTTAAAAGTAAAACATATTTTAACTATCAATACTTAACCTATAGATAATTAAAATTATCCCTCCTCACCTCCCGCGCTTCTCTCTCCTAATTGTGTCTTTTGTTTTACACATCAAAGAAACTGACACGTAATCTATTAAGCGGGAAGAGTTACGTCATACAGGTAACTACCTAAGGGACCTTCTGGTTTAAAACTACGACTGAAAGGTCGTTTTTTCTGTGGGAGGTGTGAAAAACAGAATGGAATAGCACATTATCTATAGGTTAAGTATTGATAGTTAAAATATGTTTTACTTTTAAAAAACTTCATTTTACAGGGTGAAAAAATCTAATTTATCTTCCTTTTTCTGTGGAATATTTCTTATTTCCTGTATTCTTATATATGTTCCTTTATCATTCCTTTCACAGATGATATGTTTTCTTTCCATTTTTGTCCCCTGACGTTAGTCGAGGGGACTGTTAAAATGGGTTCGTCCATCTGCCCATCCGCCCATAGACACATTGAGATGGGTAGGTTGTGGATGCAACTCCTCTTACAGTTTCTAACTGATCTTTTTTAAACTTTGCAGGTGTTTTTGTCATGGTCTGAAGATGTGCATCTGGTTTTGGGGTCATCCTCCCATTATTTATCAACTTCATCCATTTTTTGTCCCCCGCCTTTTCAAAGAAAAGCAACGGGACATGATATTCTGCTTTCCGTGGTGCGTGATGCGTGGTTCTGAGTTTGTAGTAGTACCTTGTGAGCGCAACTCCTCCTACAGTTTTGGACCGATCCTTTTGAAACTTCACAGGTGTTTTAATCATGGTCTGAAGATATGCATGTGCCTTTTACAGAATCCTTCACTATTTTTATTACATTTTTAAATTAGACTTTTTTGCATGGTTCCGAGTTTGTAGTGGGAACCTTGCAAGCGCAACTCCTCCTACAGTTTTATACAGATCCTTCTGAAACTTCACAGGTATCTTAATCATGGTCTGAAGATATGCATGTGCTTTTTACAGAATCTTGAAATAATTTTTTTTTAAATTTTTCACATTTTTAACTTAGACTTTTTTCATGCTTCAATACTATGAAAGTGTATATGTAGTAGATACCTTGTGAGTGCAACTCCTCCTACAGTTTTATACCATTCCCACAGAAACTATACAGATGTTTTAACCATAGTCTGAAGAAATGCATATGCTTTTTACAGAGTCTTGAAATTATTTTTGTTTACTTTTTTCACATTTTTATGCCCCCAACTTCAAAGAAGTTGGAGGGGCATATTGCTTCTGTGTTGTTCGTCCGTCTGTTCGTCCGTCCGTTCGTCCTTCCGTCCGTCCGTCCGTCCATTCGTCACGCTTTTTGATGCATAGCATAACTTTAAAACCGTGAATGCTACTGTTTTGAAATTTCATATATGGATTCCTCATGAAAAAATAGCTGACACGTATTTTTTTTCTTGACAGGATTATGCCCCTTTTCTGAGTTATGGCCCTTTGAAAAAATATGGATGCAATCTTGTCAGCAAAATATCTCAAAAACTATTAAAGCTAGAGCCTTGAAACTTGATGAATAGACTGGTAGTGATGAGTAGACAACCTGATTAACTTTTGAAGAAATTTTGAAAAATACTTCTTGAGTTATGGCCCTTTGTAATTTTGGGCAATTTTACCTTGTCAGCAAAATATCTCAAAAACTGTTAGAGCTAGAGCCTTGAAACTTAGTAAATGGATTTGTAGTGATGAGTAGATGACCTGATTAATTTTGAAGAAATTCTGAAAAATACTTCATGAGTTATGGCCCTTTGTAATTTTGGGCATTTTTATCTTGTCAGCAAAATATCTCAAAAACCGTTGGAGCTAGAGCCTTGAAACTTAATGAATAGACTGGTAGTGATGAGTAGACAACCTGATTAACTTTTGAAGAAATTTTGAAAAATGCCTTTTGAGTTATGGCCCTTTGTAATTTTGGGCATTTTTACCTTGTCAGCAAAATATCTCAAAAACTGTTAGAGCTTGAGCCTTGAAACTTAGTAAATGGATTTGTAGTGATGTGTAGATGACCTGATTAACTTTTGAAGAAATTCTGAAAAACACTTCATGAGTTATGGCCCTTTGTAATTTAGGGCATTTTTAACTTGTCAGCAAAATATCTCAAACACTATTGAAGCTAGAGCCTTGAAACTTGATGAATAGACTGGTAGTGATGAGTAGACAACCTGTTTAAGTTTTGAAGAAATTTTGAAATATACTTCTTGAGTTATGCCCCTTTGTAATTTTAGGCATTTTTATCTTGTCAGCAAAATATCTCAAAAACTGTTAGAGCTAGAGCCTTGAAACTTAGTAAATGGATTTGTAGTGATGAGTAGATGACCTGATTAATTTTTGAAGAAATTCTGAAAAATACTTCATGAGTTATGGCCCTTTGTAATTTTGGGCAATTTTACCTTGTCAGCAAAATATCTCAAAAACTGTTGGAACTAGAGCCTTGACACTTGATGAATAGACTGGTAGTGATGAGTAGACAACCTGATTAACTTTTGAAGAAATTTTGAAATATACTTCTTGAGTTATGCCCCTTTGTTATTTTGGGCATTTTTATCTTGTCAGCAAAATATCTCAAAAACTATTAGAGCTAGAGACTTGAAACTTGGTGAATTGATTGGTAATGATGAGTAGATGACATGATTAATTTTTTTGTAAATTCTGAAAAATATTTCATAAGTAATGGCCCTTTGTAAATTTGGGCATGTTTCCCTTGTGAACAAAATATCTCAAAAACTATTGAAGCTGGAGCCTTGAAACTTGATGAATAGATTGGTAGCGATGAGCAGATGACCTGATTATGCCCCCAGTTTCGAATGAAATTGATGGGGCATATTATTTTGCTTTCATTTGTCCATCTGACTGTTTGTCCGTTCATCAAGCTTTTTTTGTGCATGCCATATCTTAAGAACCCTGCACGCTAGGGTTTTGAAATTTTATATTTGGGTTCCCAATGAAAAAATAGCCGACCCGTATTTTGTTTCTTGTCTAGCATGTTTATTTAAAGTTATGCCCCTTTGAAAAAAATCAGAATTAAATCTTGTGAGCAAGATATCTTGAAAAGTATTTAAGCTGGGTTCTTGAAATTCGATACAGTGAGTGGGAATGATGTGTACATTACCCGATTATATTTTGAGAGAATTCCATGAAAATATTGATAAAGTTACGGCCCTTTGCAGTTCTGCTCATTTTGACCTTGTCAGCAAGATTTCTCGAAAAGCACTTAAGCTAGGGTCTTGAAATATTATATGCTGATTGGGGATGATGTGGAGATTACCTGGTTTGTTTTTTAGGGAATTCCATGAAAAATTGATGTAGTTATGGCCCTTTGTAGTTCTAGGCATTTTGACTTTTTCAGCAAGATATCTCAAAAAGTATTTAAGCTAGAGCCATGATATTTGGTATACTGATTGGGATTGAGGAGGAGATCACCTGAATAAATTTTGAACCAATTAAATGAAATGTTGGAGTTATGGCCCTTCGCAATTTCGGGCCATTTAATGTCGTTGCTTTATTGTGTATAGCATAAGTTTAGAACCATGTATGCTAATGTTTTGAAATTTCATGTTTTGATTCCTCATGAAAAAATAGGTGATCTGTATTTTTTTCTTATCCCAATCATCTCCTATTTTAGAGTTATTTCCCTTTGATAAAATAACATTGAAATCATATATTTGTACTGTTGTTACCGTCATGGCTAAGCAGTGTTGGAGTCAAACAGTGTTAGAGTCAGGCAGTTGGGGGCATAGTGTTTTACAAACACCAGCTCTAGTTGTAGTACCTGCCTTAGCTTGGGCGACTTAGGCGTGCAAGTTTCCATCCGTCTGTCCGTCCGTCCATCCGTTTGTCTTTCCGACAACATTTACCCTGAGTGAGCACAACTCCTCTTACAGTTTTGCACCAATCATTTTGAAACTTTGCATGTGTTTTCCCCATGGTATGAAGATGTGCATGTGGTTTGGATATAATTGTTAGATTATTTTTTGTCACTTTTTCCACGTTTGAACTTAGTCATTTTTTCACCTCAATATATAGACAGTGGGTACCTCTTGTAAGCACAACTCCTCTTACAGTTTTATACTGATTGTTTTGAAACTTTGCATGTGTTTTCTTCATGGTATGAGGATGTGCATGTGGTTTGGGTATAATTGTTAGAACATTTTTTGTCGCTTTTTATACCCCGCCACACAATAGTGGCGGCGTATTATGGTTTCACGTTGGATGTCTGTGTGTCTGTCCGTTCGTCCGTCTGTCGTATGTCCATCCATCTGTCCATTTTTCGTTTCTGGATGATAACTTGAGTAAACATCAATGGATTTTCACCAAACTTGGTATGTGCATTGATATTGTGGAGATCTGGTTTGGGATTGCTAATGGGCAAATTTCATCAAATTTTTTGGGTTATCTGCCTGAGACATGCCCATATTTTCATTTCCGGACGATAACTTGAGTAAATAACAAGGGATTTTAACCAAACTTGCTATATGCATTGACATCAAGGAGATCTGATTTAGGATTGCTAATGGGCAAATTTCGTGAAATTTTTACAGAGTTATCTGCCCGAGACACGCCCATATTTTCGTAACGTTTCCGGACGATAACTTGAGTAAATAACAAGGGATTTTAACCTAACTTGCTATATATATTGACATAAAGGAGATCTGGTTATGAATTGCTAATGGGCAAATTTCGTCAAATGTTTACGGAGTTATCTGCCCGAGACACGCCCATATTTTCGTTTCCAGATGATAACTTGAGTAAATAACAAGGGATTTTAACCAAACTTGCTATATGCATTGACATTAAGGAGATCTGTTTTGGAATTGCTAATGGGCAAATTTAGTCAGTTTTTTATGGAGTTGTCTGCCCGAGACATGCACATATTTTCATTTTCGGACGATAACTTGAGTACATAACAAGGCCTTTTAACCAAACTTGCTATTTGCATTGATATTATCAAGATCTGGTTTAGGATTGTTATCTGTCCATTGATATTATCACGATCTGGTTTAGGATTGTTATCTGTCCCTCCGTCATTTTCTTTCCAGACATTTTTGCAATGATAACTAATACATAAACAAATAATTGCTGTGGTGGGGTGCTTTTATTCCACATTGTGAACTTAGTCATTTTTCACCCTCAATATTAGACAATGGGTGCCTCTTGTGAGCGCAACTCCTCTTACGGTTTTGTACTGATCGTTTTGAAACTTATGTTTTCTTCATGATATGAGGATGTGCATGTGGTTTGGATATAATTGTTAGAACATTTTTTTTTACTTTTTCCACATTGTAAACCATTTTTCATCCTCAATATATAGGCAATGGGTACCTCTTGTGAGTGCAACTCCTCTTACAGTTTTGTACCGATTGTTTTGAAACTTTGCATATGTTTTCTTCATGGTAAGAGGATGTGCATGTGGTTTGGATATAATTGTTAGATAATTTTTTTGCCCCCGCATTGGATGATGCCAGGGGCATATAGTTTTTCAGTTTTCTGTATGTGCGTACGTGTGTATGTGCGTACGAATGTTTGTCCTTCTGTACGAATGTGTGTATGTATGTATGTACATACGTACATATATGATCCTGTTAGACTCAGGTTAAGGCATTTGTACCAGGTAGAATTTTGCAGTTTTATAGTCAGGTACCCCACAGCGGGGGCATCCATGTACTGTAGACACATTTCTAGTTTGTCATTTTTTCCACATTGTGAACTTAGTCATTTATAACCCTTTATATATAAACAGTTAGTACCTCTTGTGAGGACAACTCTTCTTACAGTTTTGTACCTATTATTATGAAACTTTGCATGTGTTTCCTTCATGGTATGAGGATGTGCATGTGATTTGGATGTAATTGTTAGATAATTTTTTTCACTTTTTCCACATTGTGAACTTACTCATTTTTCACCCTCAATATATAGACAGTGGGTACCTCGTGAGCACAACTCCTCATACAATTTTATACTAATCTTTTTGGAACTTTGCACATGTTTTCTCCATAGTCTGAAGATGTGCATGTGCTTTTCATATAATCCTTGCCATATTTTTTGTCACTTTTTTGTTCTTTTTGAACTTTTGTCAGTTACTGACCTCAGATGTATAGACAGTGGGTACCATGTGATTGCAACTTCTCATACAATTTTAAACCAGTCTTTTTGAAACTTTGTACATGTTTTCTCCCCAGTCTGCAGAAGTGAACGTGGTTTGGATATGATTTTTAAATTTATTTTTGTCACTTTTTCCACTTTAACTTTGTCATTTTCTAAACCTCAGATTTTTTTCAACTGTGAACTTAGTCATTTTTCACCCTCAATATATAGACAGTGGATACCTCATGAGCACAATTCCTCATACAATTTTATACTAATCTTTTTGCAACTTTGCACATGTTGTATCCATAGTCTGAAGATCTGCATCTGCTTAAGCCTTGTCTTAAGTTTTTTCACATTCTTGTAGTACCTACCTTAGCATGGGCGACTGTCACTTTTCCAATCTAGCACTGCTAAGAATGAAATAAACTTATTTAATAACCATGTTCTGATTGTGGCTCCTGTGACTTTTGCCCCAGCAGGTGTGACGCTGCCTTCCGTGGAATTCTGGTTAACTTTTAACATAGACTTTTTTCATGCTTCAGTACTATGAAAGTGCATATAGTAGTAGGTACCTTGTGAGCACAACTCCTCCCACAGCTTTAAGCAAATGCTTCTGAAACTTTACAGGCATTTTGCTTGTGGTCTGAGGCTATACATGTGCTCTTGGAATCTTGAAATTATGTTTTTTTTTATATTTTTTTTTATTTTTTCCACATTTTTAGCTTCAGTTCTTTTCCTGCTTCAATACTTTGGAAGTGGACAAGGGGAAGGTATCTTGTGAGTGCAACTCTTGCTACAGTTTTATTTTTTTGTACATTTTAAAGGCTTTGAAATGGATCTTTAGTCATTTGTCATTGGGCCTTCTGATACCCAGGCCACTAGCACCTACAGTGCTTTGATTGCAATAATAAGCTTCTCCGTAGCATATCTCTTAAAGTATTTTACTCTTTCACTAACATAACCCTCCCACTACTGCGCATCTTGGGGGAGCATTCTTCTGTTTCACCAATGCTCTTGTTTTGAAGAATTTTTAATAGGCGGGGGACATAAATTCTCTGAATGTGATTGTTCGACATAGTTTTTTTCAGGTCAGATTACTATTAGAATAGATACCTTGTGGGTGCAACTCCTCCTAGAGCTTTCCACTGATCATTTTGAAACTATGCATACTTGTTCTACATGGTCTGTAGATGTGCACATGGTTTTAGGGTTATCCTCCCTTTAGTTTTTATCATTTTTTTCTACTTTTTCGACTTACTATTTTCCAGGTTTGATTAGTATTATAACAGATACCGTGTGGGCACAACTCCTCCTAGACTTTTCCACTGATCATTTTTGTCGCACCTGCTTTAGCATGGGCGACTTAGGCATGCAAGTTTCCGTCTGTCCCTCCATTCGTCTTTCTGTCAACATTTACCCTGGGTGTCTTGTGAGCGCAACTCCTCCTACAGTTTTGACCGATCATTTTGAAATTTTGCATATGTTTTCTACATGGTATGAAGATGTGCATGTGGTTTGGATAAAATTGTTAGATTATATTTTGTCACTTTTTCCGCATTGTAAACTTAATTATTTTTCACCATTTATATGTAAACAGTTGGTACCTCTTGTGAGCGCAACTCCTCTTACAGTTTTGTACGGATTATTATGAAACTTTGCATGCATTTTCTTCATGGTATGAGGATGTGCATATGGTTTGGATGTAATTGTTAAATTATTTTTTTTGTACTTTTTTCCACATTGTGAACTTAGTCATTTTTCACCCTCAATATATAGACAGTGGCTACCTCGTGAGCACAACTCCTCATACAATTTTATACTAATCTTTTTGCAACTTTGCACATGTTTTATCCATAGTCTGAAGATGTGCATGTGCTTTTCATATAATCCTTGCCATATTTTTTGTCACTTTTTTGTGCTTTTTGAGCTTTGTCATTTTCTGACCTCAGATGTATAGACAGTGGGTACCTTGTGATTGCGCAACTTTTCATACAATTTTAAACCGGTCTTTTTGAAACTTTGCATATGTTTTCTCCTGTGTCTACAGAAGTGCACGTGGTTTGGATATGATTTTTAAATTTATTTTTGTCACTTTTTCCACTTTAACTTTGTCATTTGCTGAACCTCAGATTGTATGAAAGTGTACAGACTTTGGGTACATTTTTAGCCCAATGTCTCATGCATCATATGAGAAAATTCATATGCTTTCAATGAAATTCCTATATTCATATAATCCTTGTCTTTAATTTTTGTCAAACTTTTCCAACTAAGCACTGCTAAGAATGATATAAATTTATTTGATAACCACATCCTGTGACTTTTGCCCCAGCAGGTGTGACGCCGCCTTCCGCGGAATTCTGGTTAAGTAACTATGTATACTTGTTCTACATGGTCTGAAGATGTGCATGTGGTTTTGGGGTTATCTTGCCATTATCTTTTTTCAACTTTTTGCTTTTTTTCAACTTCGTTTTTTTGTTTTAGTTGTGACACGATGACATGGGTTACTTGTGGGCGCAACTCCTCCTACAGTTTTATACCAAACTTTTTGAAACTTTGCAGGTGTTTTTGTCATGGTCTGGAGATGTGCATGTGTTATCCTCCCATCATTTTTTATCAACTTTTTGGCTCACCTGAGCCGAAGGCTCAAGGTGAGCTATTGTGATCACTCACCGTCCGTCGTCGTCCGTCCGTCCGTCCATCCACAATCTTTAAACAACATCTCCTCCTAAACCACTGGTTGGATTTTGACCAAACTTCACAGGAATGATCCTTGGTTGGTCCTCTTTCAAAGTTGTTCAAATGGTTCCGGTCCATTGCATATCTAGGTCACAGGAGCTAAAAATAGATTTTTTAACTAAAAACTTAAAAAATCCTCTTGTCAGAAACTACTGGACCGATTTCCATATAATTTTGCAGAAATGTTCCTTTGGTGATCCTCTACCAAGATTGTTCAAGCCATTTGGATTCGTCAAAAAACATGGCCACCAGAGGGCGGGGCTTCTTTTCTCTATATATTTATATAGAAAACTTTAAAAATCTTCTTGTCAGAAACCATTGGACCGATTTCAATATAATTTTGCAGAAAAGTTCCTTTGGTGATCCTCTACCAAGATTGTTCAAGCCATTTGGATTCGTCAAAAAACATGTCCGCCAGGGGGCGGGGCTTATTTTCCCTACATATCTATATGGAAAAAAAATCTTCTCAGAAACCACTGGACCGATTTCCATATAATTTTGTAGAAATGTTCCTTTGGTGATCCTCTACTAAGATTGTTCAAGCTATTTGGATTCGTCAAAAAACATGGCCGCCAGGGGACAGGGCTTATTTTCCCTATATATCTATATAGAAAACTTTAAAAATCTTCTTGTCAAAAACCACTGGACCGATTTCAATATAATTTTGCAGAAATGTTCCTTTTGTGATCCTCTACCAAGATTGTTCAAGCCATTTGGATTCGTCAAAAAACATGGCTGCCAGAGGGCGGGGCTTATTTTCCCTATATATATATATATATATATATATATATATATATATATATATATATATATATATATATAGAAAACTTAAAAAATCTTCTAGTCAGAAACCACTGGACCGATTTCCATATAATTTTGCAGAAATGTTCCTTTGGTGATCCTCTACCAAGATTGTTCAAGCCATTTGGATTCGTCAAAAAACATGGCCGCCAGGGGGCGAGGCTTTTTTTCCCTATATATCTATATAGAAAACTTAAAAAATCTTCTTGTCAGAAACCACTGAACCGATTTCCATATAATTTTGCAGAAAAGTTCCTTTGGTGATCCTCTACCAAGATTGTTCAAGCCATTTGGATTCGTCAAAAAACATGGCCACCAGGGGGCGGGGCTTATTTTCCCTATATATCTATATAGAAAACTTAAAAAATCTTCTTGTCAGAAACCACTGGACTGATTTCCATATAATTTTGCAGAAATGTTCCTTTGGTGATCCTCTACCAAGATTGTTCAAGCCATTTGGATTTGTCAAAAAACATGGCCGCCAGGGGGAGGGGCTTATTTTCCCTATATATCTATATAGAAAACTTTAAAAAATCTTCTTGTCAGAAACCACTAGACCGATTGCAATATAATTTTGCAGAACTGTTCCTTTGGTGATTCTGTACCAAGATTGTTCAAGCCAATTGGATTTGTCAAAAAACATTGCCGCAGGGGGGCGGTGCTTATTTTCCCTATATATTTTTATAGAAAACTTGAAAAATCTTCTTGTCAGAAACCACTGGACCGATTTCATTATAACTTGGCAGAAATGTTTGCATGGTGACCCTCTACCAAGATTGTACAAGTTATCGTGATTCATCAAAAAACATGGCTGCTAGGGGGTGGAGCTTATTTTCCCTTTATATCTATATGGAAAACTTGAAAAAATCTTCTTGTCAGAAACCACTGGACCAATTTCAATATAACTTGGCAGAAATGTTTCCTTGGTGACCCTTTACCAAGATTGTTCAAGCCGTCATGATTTGTCAAAAAACATGGCTGCTAGGGGGTGGGGCTTATTTTCCCTATATATCTATATAGAAAGCTTGAAAAAATCTTCTTGTCAGAAACCACTGGACCAATTTCAATATAACTTGGCAGAAATGTTTCCTTGGTGACCCTTTACAAAGATTGTTCAAGCCGTCATGATTTGTCAAAAAACAAGGTTGCTAGGGGGCGGGGCTTATTTTCCCTAAATATCTGTATAGAAAACTTAAATGATCTTCTTGTCAGAAACCACTGGACTGATTTCAATGTAATATTGCAGAAATGTTTCTTATGTAACCCTCTTTCAAGGGTTGTTCAAGCCGTCATGATTCGTCAAAAAACATGGCCGCCGGGGGCGCGGGGTGGAAGGGGGGGTGCTTATTTTCCCTGTATATCTATATAGAAGCTTTAAAAGTCTTCTTATCAGAAACCACAGGACCGATTTCATTATAACTTGGCAAAAATGTTTCCTTGGTGACCCTCTACCAAGATTGTTCAAGTAATTGTGATTTGTCAAAAAACATGGCTGCTAGCGGGTGGGGCTTATTTTCCATATATATCTATATAGAAAACTAAAAAATCTTCTTCTTAGAAACCAATGAACCGATTTCAATATAACTTAGCAGGAATGTTTCTTTGGTGACCTCTACCATGGTTGTTCAAGCTGTCATGATTCGTCAAAAAACATGGCTGTTAGGGGGCGGGGCTTATTTTCCCTATATATTTATATAAAAAACTTTAAAAATCTTCACGTAAGAAACCGTTGGACCGAGTTTAATGTAACTTGGCAGGAATGTTGCTTTGGTAACCCTCTACCAAGATTGTTCAAGCCTTCATGATACGTCAAAAAACATGGCCCCCAGGGGGTGGGGCTTATTTTCCATATATATCTGTATAGAAAACTTTAAAATTCTTCTTGTCAAATACCTCCTGACTGATTTCAGTAATGCTTTAGTGACCCTCTACCAAGAATGTTCAAGCAATCCTGATTTGTCAAAAAACATGGCTGCTAGCGGGTGGGGCTTATTTTCCCTATAGATCTAATAGAAAACTTTAAAAATCTTCTTGTCAGAAACCACTGAACCGATTTAAATTTAATTGGCAGAAATGTTCCTTTGGTTACCCTCTACCAAGTTTGTTCAAGCTGTCATGATTCGTTAAAAAAACAAAAAAAAACAAAGTGGCCGTTAGGGGGTAGGGCTTTATAGCAATATAAAACACTTTAAAAATTTTTTTGTCAGAAACCACTGAACCAATTTCAAAATAACGGCAGAAATGTTCCTTTGGTGACCCTCTTTCAAGATTAAGTCAAGTCGTCATGATGTGTCAAAAAGAAAAAAACATGGCTTGGTTGGGGCGGGGGGGGGGGGGGGGGAGCAGGGCTATAAAATTTATACATAAATCTTAGAGCAGTGAACTTGGCTGAAACTTCAACAGTAAGCATGCAAATCTGTTTGCTCAGGTGAGCGATATAGGACCATCATGCTCCTCTTGTTTCTACTTTTTGGACGTTTTTCAGGTCCGGATTAGTATCAGAATAGATGCCTTATGGGTGCAACTAAGATGTGTATGTGGTTTTGGGGTTATCCTCCTATTATTTTTTTTATATACTTTTTTTTCTTTTTCGACTTAGTTTTTTCCAGGTCTGATTAGTATTAGAACAGATATCTTGTGGGCGCAACTCCTCCTAGACTTTTCCACTGATCTTTTAGAAACTATGCATACTTGTTCTACATGGTCTGAAGATGTGCATGTGGTTTTTGGGTTATCCTGCCATTATCTTTTTTCAACTTTTTGCTTTTTTTCAACTTATTTTTTTTTTTTAGTTGTGACACAATGACATGGGTTACTTATGGGCGCAACTCCTCTTACAGTTTTATACCAAACCATCTGAAACTTTGCCGGTGTTTTTGTCATGGTCTGAAGATGTGCATGTGCATTTGGGGTTATCCTCCCGTCATTTTTTATAAATTTTTTTCCGTTTTTTCGACGTTTTTCAGGTCCTGATTAGTATCAGAATAGATACCTTGTGGTTTCATCTCATCCTACAATTTCCCACCCATCATTTTTAAACTATGCATACTTGTTCTACATGGTCTGAAGATGTGCGTGTGGTTTTGGGGTTATCCTCCCATTATTTTTTTTATAAACTTTTTCCACTTTTTTGACTTAGTTTTTTTCCAGGTCCATTTAGTATTGGAATAGATACCTTGTGGGTGCAACTCCTCCTAGAATTTTCTACCAATCATTTTGAAACTATGCATATTTGTTCTACATGGTCTGAAGATGTGCGTGTGTTTTGATGTTATCCACCTATCATACGGATGTAAAAGTCACAACCCTTTACTGACAAAGCCATGACGTTGAGGAACACTTACCTGCAACGGGCTTTTATTCATTTTTATATGCCAGTTTGAAAAACGGGAAGTATTATGTTACGGGGTATGGCGTCCGTCTGTAAACTTTTTCATTTCCGGCTAACTCCTCCTACAGTTTACATCCGATCAAGCTCAAACTTGGTATATAGTTAGACCATGATGTGGTGCAGCGCATATTATTTTTGGGTTACAGTCCACCAAATGTTTGCAGAGTTATGCCCCTTAGAAAATTTCTGTAAACTTTTCATTTCCGGTTAACTCCTCCTACATTTTACATCCAATCAAGCTGAAACTTCATATATAGTTAGACCATGATGTGAAGCAGTGCATATTGTTTCGAGGTTACAGTCCACCAAATATTAGCAGAGTTATGCCCCTTTGAAAATTTCAGTTGACTTTTCGTTTCCGGCTAACTCCTCCTACAGTTTACATTCGATCAAACTGAAACTTGATTTGTAGTTAGACCATGATGTGGAGCAGCGCATATCGTTTCAAGGTTACAGTCCACCAAATACCCCTTTGAAGATTTCTATTAATTTTTTGTTTCTGGCTAAATCCTCCTACAGTTTACATCCAATCAAGCTGAAACTTCATGTACAGTTACACCATGATGTGATGCAGTGCATATTTTTTCGCGGTTACAGTCCACCAAATATTAGCAGAGTTATGCCCCTTTGAAAATTTCAGTAAACTTTTCGTTTCCGGCTAAATCCTCCTACAGTTTACATCCTATCAAGCTGAAATTTTATTTGTAATTAGACCATGATGTGGAGTAGCGCATATTATTTCAAGGTTACAGTCCACCAAATATTAGTAGAGTTAAGCCCGGTTGAAAATTTCTATTAATTTCTATTAATTTTTTGTTTCTGGCTAAATCCTTCTATAGTTTACATCCGATCAAGCTGAAACTTCATAAATAGTTACACAATGATGTGGAGCAGCACATATTATTTCGAGGTTACAGTGCACCAAATATTTGCAGATTTATGCCCCTTTGAAAGTTTTTGTAAACTTTTCGCAGCATATTGTTTAGAGGTGATAGTGTGCAAATTTTATTTTATAATAGGTATATTTTTTGCAAATAACTAAAGTTTTGGTCATATGGGCAAGATATTGATTTTTTTTTTTTCTTCTTCTTTTATTAGATTTGCAAGGAAAGGTTGCCATTATTAAATCTTTATGAATACATAATTCTTTTTGGATTTTTTTTTTAATACTCTTCTGATTTGGCTCCCTTGAAGAACAAAAATAAAATCAGTATTAAACAAGTTAAAGGTTTACAAAAAAATTTCTTGCAGCATTTTTTTTTTGGTTGTTTATTTTTGTTTTGTTATTGTTTGGTCCGATATTGAAGTATAGAAAAAACAAATCAGCCAAAGGCTCATATGAGCTTATAATATAGTCATGCTTCTGTGGTGTGTCCTCCGTCAGAAAGCACTTCTCCCTAGAAGCAGCAAACTTCTCCCTATTTTCCCAGGAGGGAGAAGTCACTTCTTCCTAAATTCCAGGGCCAGCTTGGTCACTTAGGTTACAGTTCACCAAATATCAGCAGAGATATGCCCCAATGAATTTTTTTTTTTTTTTTTGTAATTCCACTTACAGTTTATATCCGGAGCACTGAATTATACAGGAGCCAGTTTTTGTGCTACATCTTTTTACTTGCCGCGGGCGTATAATGCCCCGCTTGGTGGAGCTCTTGTTCGATCTTGTGATTTTATCGTCCCCATCACTGATGTCATGCATTTTCGCGACTGTTGATGCGGACCTTTACATTATTGTGTGGTCATCTCTATTCGTTATTGGATAACCATACTGATTATTTTTATTCTCGTTTTAGGTGTTCTTCATGTATGGTGTGTTAGAAGTTGACTGGTTCATGAGCAAATAAGATTATACTTCTCTAGACTATGAGACAAACTTTGGAGAGATAATGTCATCTCAGGTTTTCCTGAAGACATTTCTACAAGGATATGGGATCACCACTCCGCATGGCTGTACTGCCGGGGGGTGGGTAGGCCCCATTTTGGTGGCTGCTCCACCAATGAGCATATCAGTCACTGGTCAACCAGTCACTGGGCACCAGTCACTGGTCATCCAGTCACCGGTCATCCAGGCACCAGTCATTGACTGGTAAACACACCAGGCATCAGTCACTGGGCACCAGTCAACCAGGCACTGGGCTCCAGTCACTGGGCACCAGGCACCAGTCATTAGACTGTTGACTTGTTCAGCAATCATCAGTAACCAGTCACCGGGCACCAGTCATGTGTCACCAGGCACTGGCTACCAAGCAGCATATGTTATGCCTGAATACCAGGTAGCCGATTTTAGATATCCCTGAGCTCAGAGCAATTAGTTACAAATTAGCCTCTGAACTCAGTGTATAAACAAAGAGTGCTATTGCTCAGGGATTATGCCAGATCCAAAAATTGTTATGAAACATCTGACAAATACTTGGAATACTAATAGGTCTGTTTCTCTTAAGATATGTACTTGAAGAGATCAACCTAAATATAATAATAATAAAAGCCCATTGTGGGCAAGCGTCCCCCGATGTCATGGCTTTGTTTGTAAGGGGTTGCAAGTTTTTAATCCTTTTACTGAAAAGCATTGGATTACAAGACTTACTGTTAAAAAATTGCCAAAGGACCGTAACGCTGGTAAAACTCAGTTGAGCATGATCTCAATAAAATATGATCATCTTCAGGTCAAGGAAACAATAACTGGAAAGTTTCATCAATATCTCTTGAGAAATGTAGGAGGAGTTGCGGAGACAAGGACTTCTGTTGATAAATGGCTAAAACTGACAAAGGGCCATAACTCTGGTAAAAAGCAGTCAAGCGTGACCTCAGTATAATATGATCCTCTTCAGGTCATGGCAACAGTAACTGGAAGGTTTCACTAAAATCCACTGATAACTGCAAGAAGAGTTGCAGAGACAAGACTTACAGATTGCACCCCAGTAGCAGAATGCTCCTGCTGGAGCAGCTAGATATGGGTTTAGACTGTTAGGTCCTTTTAGTGTTAACAATTTCATGGAGTCTGAGTATGTATCAGGGTTGTGGTACTTTACTACAATTCCTGCTTACATTGAAAGGATGAATTCACTGTCTTGGAAAAAATATACCGTCTTTATCCTTAGTGATGGGATACCTTAACTCCTTACCATACTTTTTCAAAAAGTTCAGTGAGCCCATTTTGCTATCAGTTGTTATGTGTAAAAACTGCTAGATGAGATGAGTGGCAGGCAGTGTGGGCCCTGGTCATTCTGCAGCATCTGATCTTGGTCCACACTGTTTGCTCAGGCCAGACTGTCATGGTAGTTGGGGTGGATGTAGTATTTACTTACAGTGCAATAATGGTCACACAATATTAGCTTACTGCAGTGAATAACTGAAATTTTACATGCTGTGCATATTAAAAAAAAAAAAATAATAATAAAGGATCTGAGAAAAGATCCAGTCACTTTTTCCTCTGCCTTGCACATTAGCAAGAGTTTTGGTGACATAATTTAATAGTATAGGTGATAGCTATCATGGTCCTTTTTTTCAGTCTCATATTTCGTTTTGTTGAGGCTGGGAACTGGGGACTTCATGATATACACTGTTTGCACTACTGTTTCCAGTTATTGTTTCATGACCTGAAGATGATCATATTTTATCAAGGTCATGTTCAACTGATTTTTACCAGAGTTACGGTCCTTTGGCAATTTTTTAACAGTAAGTCTTGTCTCTGTAACTCGTCTTGCAGTTTTCAGTGGATTTTAGTGAAACCTTCCAGTCATTGTTGCCATGACGAAGAGGATCATATTATACCGAGGTCACGCTTGACTGCTTTTTACCAGAGTTATGGCCCTTTGTCAGTTTTAGCCATTTATCAACAGAAGTTCTTGTCTCCGCAACTCCTCCTACATTTCCAAAGGGATATTAATGACACTTTCCAGTTATTGTTTCCATGACCTGAAAATGATCATATTTTATCGAGGTCATGCTCAACTGATTATTACCAGAGTTACGGTCCTTTGACAATTTTTTAATAGTAAGTCTTGTCTCTGCAACTCCTCTTGCAGTTTTCAGTGGATCTTTGGCTCAGTGGTTAGAGCATTGGACTTTTAACCCGGAGGACTGGGTTCGAATCCCACATCGGTGGGAAAATTTTTCAGCTATGCTTCATTTCTTTGTTATGACTATTATGTCATAAGAATACGAAGGGCAGTAGGAAAATATCTGGATTTTCATGCTCCTTTCTTTCCGCGTGCAGCTACCTACACATATTATACATGAGCAAAAATACATTTAATTGTCTATAAATCCATCAGTTTGTTTTCAATGAGAAATGTGTATATATGAAGTTTAGAGCATTTAAACAAGGTAGATGTTAGGGCTACCATGGAGTCTAAGTTGGAGAACCAGAGATCTGTAGTAAGACTCCTGCTTTTAGGGAGTGAAAAATCTTGCCACATTTTTCAAAGGTTGCAGAATTAGTTTTTCTAAAGCCTGCATATCCCGTTCAACCTTTTATAGCTGGATTTCACAGGGCATGGCAAGCGTGAGGGGCAAGCCTAGGCCAGGGAGGCCCACTGAGGCAATGACCTCTACAATGGTGGCAAATGTTGAGGTTTATATTAATAAAGATTGCAGAGTGACATTGCGGGAGATAGCTTATCAGTTTAGCATCAGTAAAGCACTAGCACATCAGATTTTACACGAAAAAATAAGTTTGAGCAAGTAAGTTCTAGGTGGACACAGAAACAGCTGACAAAAGACAAAAAAGGTGATCATAGCAAAAAACCATTTGGGGCAAATGTGTGTAACTGCTAGATTTTATTCAAAAGTAAATTTGAAAAAACTCAAAGAAAAACTGAAGTATAATGTGCAATCAATTGGGCACCATCGCAAATCCCATTGCTTGTTGCTAATGTTGCTAATAGCCTGACTGACAGACAGATAGATGGACGGACTAGATCTTGCACATGTTTACCATGAGGGGAGGTCATGTAGCAAGTTTGGTTAAATTCCACCCAGGGGTTTAGGAGGAGATAGCGCGATAGACAGATTGACAGATGCCAGATGCATGGAAAAATAATGTTGCTCTCACACACCCTTGTGAGGGGAAGTAATGTAGCAAGTTTGGTTTAGTTCCATCTAGTGGTTTAGGAGGAGATAGTGTGATGGACAGACGCACATACAGACCCACAGAAAAATAATGTTGCTGTCGCACACACTTACCATGAGTGATGTAGCAACTTTGGTTGAATAGTTTAGGAGGAGATAGCATCATGAAAGAATGCACGAAAGGATGGACACATGGAAAAATAATGTTGCTCTCGCACACCCTTATCATAAGGGGAAGTGAAGTAGCAAGTTTGGTTGAATTCTGTCCTGTGGTTTAGGAGGAGCTAGCATGATGGACAAATGGACGAACAATGGATGCATGGATGGACAGAAGGACACATGGAAAAATAATGTTGCTCTTGCACACACTTACCATGAGGGGGAGTGATGTAGCAAGTTAGGTAGAAATCTGCCCAGTGGTTTTAGGAGATAGCATGACAGATGGACAGACGGTTGGACAGACGGATGGATGGAGGCATTCCCAATAACCCCATCATTTTTTTAAAAAGGCATGGGGATAAAAAGTTGTGTCCCAGGCTAGCCCAGAAAAATGTCCTTCTTTTGCATGACAATGCCCCCTCCCATACTGCCTCATCTACAATAGAACTGATCAACTCCTTCAAGTGGCAATTGTTGTTTCACCCTCTTTACAGCCCAGACCTTGCCCCCCCGCGACTTTTATTTGTTTCCAGAACTGAAAAAAAAAGACTTGCTGGAAGCAAATATGAGACCAGGGGGCTTTGATTTCAGCTATAAATCGGTACCTCAGCAGTAGGTCTACTTCATGGTTTGCAGAGGGAAGACAAAAACTTCCTAGGAAGATGGCAAAAGTGTATAGATATATGTGGGGAATGAGAGAGCAAAAAGTCTGTATTTTCTGACTGCCCCTAATATGCATTATTACAGTAATTATATACATGTACATGTAGATGCATAAAATTCTAAACCCCAAACATTGAAAGTACAGTCAAACTTCAATGGCTCGAACAGCTTTGGGACCATGGAAGTTGTTCTAGACATGGGTACGAGGGTGAGTCAATAAGTAACCAGCCTATCCCATTTCCGATGGACCGAGATGGTCACGATTTTCATGCTTTGTTTCGATATATGATTTATACATGGGTACAAAATTACACACGTATCGAGTCATTCTTTAATAAGCTATTGAATGTCAAACATGGCTAGTGATGCAAAGGCATGCTTTTCATCTAAAGTTGAGTACCGTGCTGTAATTCGGTACTTGTATTGAAAAGGTAAAACAGGCAAGGAAATACACGGCTAGTTAGCCCATGTTTATGGGTCTTCTGCACCATCTTAAGCTCAGGTTAAATTCTGGGTAGGGGAATTAAACGCGGTAGAACGTCTTTAGAAGATGAAGCCAGGTCTGGACGCCCACTGGATGCCAGCAACGAAGAAATGTGTAAGAAAGTTCGGGATCTGGTATACTCTGATAGGCGAATTCAGGTGGAAGAAAAAGTGCAGGCATTAGGCATTTCACATGGTAGCGTTTCAACAATCTTACTTGATCGTTGAGGTATGCACAAGCTAACAGCCCGTTGGGTCCCCAAATCCCTTAGCGATGAGCAAATGGCAACCAGAGCATCAGTAGGCAGCGCTTTGTTGAAGCGTTTTAGGTCAAAAGATGATTTTCTTTTGCGTCTGGTGACTGTAGATGAGACTTTGGTTCATTATTATGAGCCAGAGAATAAAGCTAAGTCGTTAGTGGGTAGGGCCTGAAATTTTTTCTCAATCTTCTATAAAATAATGGTATATTGAGTGTACTCATTAGAATCATTTTACGCTTGCTTAATAAAAATTTCCCTGATAAAATAATAAAAAACATCCTTAAAGTATCCCTAAATGTTTGTTTTCTTGTGCTATTGGAAGAATTCTAGGGTCTCAAACAATGAGTTGGAATCAGGCAGTCATGGATGTTGGTGTCATTGAAGTTTTACTGTTAAATGTTGGAAGTTAAGACCTTGACTAGCACTGAACATCTAATGAAGAAAGATAAGACATTCACACAGTGATTTCCTGATTTGCTCTGGTACTTTTCAGGCGAAAGAGATCTATAAACAGACAAATGGCAGACAACAAGTTCTCCCCCTTGATTCCATTTATAAGAAAAATCTGACAGAGTGGAAAAAGTGAGTATGTTGATCTAAGGAGGTCAGCTTCAGTTTTTATTTAGCTCAACTGAGCACAAAGTGCTCAAAATAATCTATAGTGATCGGTCAATGTCCGTTGTCCGTAGTGCAGGGTCAACTATTCCTTTAAAAGCCTACTCCGCCTACACCTCTGGGCCATTTTACTAGAAACTTGGTAGGAAGAATTGGGGCAACTTGTAGATCAAAAACATTCTGATCAGAAATCCAAGATGGCTGCCATCTTGAAAATCTATTTTTCTCTTCTTCTTCTGAACTGAAAGGCCAGTTGACTTGAAACTTGGTAGGAAGCATCAGGTGACTTGTAGATCAAAATAGCTAAAATAGTACCGATTAGAAAACCAAGATGGCTGCCGTGGCTGCTATCTTAAAAAAACAGTTATTCACGTCTTCTCCTGAATCAAAAGGCCAATTTGACTTGAAACTTGGTAGGAAACACGGGGGTGACTTCTTGATCAAAAATCGTTAAAATAGTTCCAATCGGAATTCCAAGATCTATTTTTCATGTCGTCTCCTGAGCCTAAAGGCCAATTGACTTGAAACTTGGTAGGAAGCCTTGGGATTACTTGTAGATAAAAAAAAAAAGCTAAAATTGTTCCTATTGGAAATCCGGGTGTTATTTTCCCTATATATCTATATGGAAAACTTAAAAAATTTTCTTGTCAGAAACCACTGGACCGATTTCTATGTAACTTGGCAGGAATGTTGCTGTGGTGATCTTCTCCCAAGATTGTTGAAGCTGTCATGATTCATCAAAAAAACATGGCAGCAAGGGCGGGTCTTATTTTTCCTATATAGCTATATAAAACACTTTAAAAATCTTTTGTCAGAAACCACTGGACCGATTTCAATATAACTATCAAGATTCAGTTCAAGCCATCACGATGCATTAAAAAAACATGGCCGCAGGGGGCAGGGCTATAAAATTTATACAAAAATCTTAGAGCAGTGAACTCGGCTGAAACTTCAATAGTAAGTATGCAAATCTGTTTGCTCAGGCAAGCAATATAGGATCATCATGGTCTTCTTGTTTTTTTTTCCATCTCTCACTCCAATGTAATACATAGGGAAATTGATCTGAAAGATTTCTCAGGAACTGCTGTACCTGGGATTTTGAAATTTGGTACAAACATTGGATATGAATACTTGTATTGTGTGAGAGAATCAATATCTTCATGCTGTCATTTCCTTTATTTGTCCATTTTTCTTTCCAGTAAAATTTTTTGTCAAAGATTTTTCAGTTTCTATGACAGCTAGAGTCTTCTAATTTGAAGTCTGTTGTATAAAAGAAAAGCAAAATACTGTGATTTATTTTGCCTTCTTTTGCATCCAACAGAGATTGGTTTATAATTGGACAAGGCCAATAAGCCCTGCTCCCTATCCTTGCAGTAGGTAAAGCTAGAGGGGGAATGTTTTTATTTCTTCTGTGTCTTCACTTTCATTCATTTTCTTCTTTATATATCGTTCGTCTGTCATTACTGACAATGACCATTCCTAATCAGATGTGTGATGTGTTATTTTTTGTGTGTTCTAAGATGGCTGATGAGACCAATCTTAGCTCTAAACTGCCTGTTGCAGATAGAACAAGAGAGGTCTGAGGAAGAAAGCTCTGTTGGTGATGCCTTAGCTCTGGCTTTCCGCTGTGCACGTTTCTGCTTGGCTTCGCTGATTCTTTTTGCTTCGTATTCACCAGCTCCCCTTCTTATGAGGCCTCGCCACTTTGTTCAATCCTGTGCAATCTGTTCCCACGACTCAGTTGGTATGTTGAAGTCTTTAAGGGAGGCTTTGAGGGTGTCCTTGTATCGCTTCTTCTGACCACCATGGGAATGTTTTCCAACTTGTAGTTCTCCATAGAGGATTTTCTTTGGCAAACGTTCATCAGGCATTCTGGTAACATAGCATGTCCATCTTAACTGTGCCAATTTCAGAAGAGTATGTACACTCTGCATCCCTGCCCTTTCAGGACTTCTGTGTCTGGAATCCTGCTTTGCCACTTGATCTTTAGAAGTTTTCTAAGACAGCTTGTATGGAAGTGGTTCAATCTTTTGGCATGCTGTTGGTAAACTGTCCAAGTTTCGCATGCGTATAATAGTGTCGGCAGCACCACCAATTTGTATACTTTCAGCTTTGTGTCAAGTCTGATTCCACTTCCGTCCCAAATACTTCCAAATGCTGCACTAGCTTTGGCAATCCTGGCATTGACTTCATCATCAATGTGCACAACTCTAGACAATGTGCTTCCAAAGAAGGTGAACTTGTCTACCACTTGCAGTCATTGACATTTCACTGTGATGGTAGGCTCCTTGTAAGGCTTTCCAGGTGCTGGCTGATATACTACCTCAGTCTTTTTGATGCTGATTGTGAGGTCATAGCTGTCACATGAATCTGATACTTGATTCACACCTTTTTGCATTTTATTTTCTGTTGGCGCACCCTTTGCCATGTCATCAGCAAAGAGTAACTCATCTAGCACCTCTGTCTGCACCTTGGATTTAGCTTGCAACCTTCTCAGTTTGAAAAGTTTCCCATCAAAACCATAAGTTCATTTCAAAGCTATTTCCCATTAAGTATACCATTGTCACCAACCTGGAAACCATCTGTAAGCATGGCAGAAAACATGCTGAACAGTGTTGAAGCTAGTACACAGCCTTGCTTAACTCCGTTTGTCACAGGGAATGGATCAGAAAACTCACCATCATTTTGGACCCTTGCAAGCATACCATCATGGAACTGCCGCACCATTGCTATGAATTTGGCAGGACAGCCAAACTTTGCCATAATTTTCCAAAGTCCCTCAAGACTGACTGTGTCAAATGCTTTGTTAAGGTCGACAAAGGTCATGTAGAGGTCCACATTCTGTTCCTGGCATGTTTCTTGAAGCTGTCGTGCTGTAAAGATCATGTCTATTGTTCCTCTGTCTTTCCTGCATCCACACTGGCTTTCTGGTAGAAGCCCTGACTGTTCAAGGTGTTCATTCAGTCGATTCAGTAGGACCTTGGCAAGGATCTTCTCAGCAATTGAAAATAAAGAGATGCCTCGATGATTGTCACAGACTTGAGGATTCCCTTTCCTTTTGAATAGGTGGATAATTGTTGCATCCTTGAATTCTTGAGGGATGGCTTCTTTTCTCCACATAATGTGAAATAACCCTGTCAGTTTCTCTGTAACTGGAGGACCTCCTGCTTTTTAGATCTCTGCAGGTATTGCATCTGATCCTGGAGCCTTGCCAGATGACATCAGTTTTATTGCTTTCACTGTTTCAGAGACGTTGGGGAGCTCATCAAGCAGTGGATTACATTCCACCTGTGGTAGTCTGTTGATAGCTTTATCATTGATAGATGATGGCCGATTAAGGACACCATCAAAGTGTTCAGCCCATCTTTTCAAGATAGCTTCTTTGTCATTCAGAAGACTAGTTCCATCTGCACTTAGGAGTGGGGTGGTTCCTGAGCTCTGGGGACCATTGTCTTGAGTGCATCAAAGAACTTCTTCATATCCTTTCAGTCTGCAAAGGACTAGATTTCATCAGCCTTTTTGCTCAGCCAGGAGTCTTGCATGTTTCTGAGCCTAGTATGTACTGTCTTGCATATGTTTGAATAGGCAGTCTTACTAGATACTGAGCTGGTATTTCTGAGGTAAGCCTTGTGTTTTTGGTGTTTCTCTTCAAGGAGTCCCTGGATTTCTTTGTCATTCTCATCAAACCAATCTTGGTGTTTGCGAGATACTGGTCCTAGGGAATCCATTGCTGAAGAGTGAATGGTGTCTCTGAAGACTGTCCAGCTCTCATCTACATCTTTTGAACTGTGTTCCAGTGCATCTAAATGGCTGCAGAGATCGTTGACGAATGCTCGCCTCTTGCTGTCTTGTTTCAGCTTGGAGACATCCAGTTTCTGTGGCACCTTCTTGCCTTGTCGTCGTACAGGCTGAATGCGCAGGTTGAGTTTGCTGACAACAAGCCTGTGATCTGTCCAACAGTCTGCACCACACATAGTCTTTGTCACTCTGACATCCTGTCTGTCCTTCCTTTGCACTTTGACATAGTCAATGAGATGCCAGCGAGGGTGCATCCATGATGTCTTTCTGCGAGTTTGTAGACGGAAGACTGTGTTGGTGATCAGTAATTTTATGCTCTGCACACTTCCTTAAAAGGAGGAGTCCATTGTCCATATGCCCGTTTGAAAAATGGGACGTATTGTGTTATGAGGTCTCGCGTCCGTCTGTCCGTAAACTTTTTTGTTTACGGCTAATTCCTCCTACAGTTTCCATCCAATCAAGCTGAAACGTGGTATATAGTTAGACCATGATGTGGAGCACGCATATTGTTTTGGGATTACAGTCCACCAAATGTTTGCAGAGTTATGCCCCTTTGAAAATTTCTGTAAACTTTTCATTTCCGGTGTATCAGTTTATCTTGCACCCTGGGCAGCTTGCCCCCCGGGGATGAAGCTGCCTCTGGGCAGCTTGCACCCCCCTCGGGGAGAAGATACCCTGGCCTGGGTAGCTTGCCCCAATCCCCAGAAAACCTGACAGAACTTAATGCAGAAAGGTTTTATTTTTTTTAAAATAAAAATCCTTATAGTAGAAACACAGGAAAATTGATTTTTACATGTATGTGCATATGCATCTTTTTCCTGATAGAAGGAAATTGAGGGCCAGTATATAGTGGCCTTAGAAGTTTGCATCTATGCCAGAAAACCTGGCAGACTCCATTCTAAAAGATGATTTATCACTTAATAGACTTTCCTATTAAACAGTCATTTGAATATTCATAATATTGGCCATTAACTATTTTTCTATGGCTGGAGGTGAGGCGGGAGAGGGGTGGGTGAGGGGGGCGGGGGGGCGGGAAGATACCATTCTAATGTCTGTACATAAGAATTTTAAGTTTTAAATGATTAAATAGCTTGTCTGATCTGAGTTTGCCAAGTTTCTAGGGGTTGGGGGCAAGCTGCCCAGGCCAGGGTATCTTCACCTCCCGGAGTTGGGGGGTGGGGGGGGGCAAGCCGCCCAGGCTAGGGTATCTTACCCCCCACCCCAATCTATCTGAAGAAAGATAGATAATAAAAAGTAATAGAAATATTCAAGTGACCTGTTAAATGGGAAATTGTTTTAAAAAGATAACAATAACATTCTTAACTTTAATTTTGTTTACAAGATTTTCTGAGCTTGGGAGGAAACTTCCTGAGCCACGGTATTTTGGCCCCAATCCCTTTCCGTAAAGTGAAAAAGTAGGTAAAAGCAGGAACTTCTACCATTCTAATGTCTGTGCATTAGAATTTTAAGTTGAAAATGATTAAATTGCTTTTCAGATCAGAGTTTGCCAAGTTTCAAGGGGGGGGGGGGGGGGGGGGGGGGGGGAGGGAGGGGGGGGGCAGGGGGGTGCAAGCTGCCCATGCCAGGGTATCTTCACCCCCGGGTGGCAAGCTGCCCAGGTCAGGGTATCTTACTCCCCACCCAAGCATATCTGAAGAAAGATAGATAATAAAAAGTAATAGAAATATTCAAATGACCTGTTAAATGGGAAATTGTTTTAAACAGATAAAAATAACATTCTGAACTTTAATTTTGTTTACAAGATTTTCTAAGCTTGGGAGGAAACTTCCTGAGCCAAGGTATTTTGGCCCCAATCCCTTTCCGTAAAGTGAAAAAGTAGGTAAAAGCAGGTACTTCTACCATTCTAATATCTGTGCATTAGAATTTTAAGTTGAAAATGATTAAATCGCTTTTCAGATCGGTGTCAAGTTTCCAGGGGTAGGGGGGCAAGCTGCCCAGGCCAGGGTATCTTCACCCCTGGGTGGCAAGCTGCCCAGGCCAGGGTATCTTACCCCCCACCCCAGCATATCTGAAGAAAGATAGATAATAAAAAGTAATAGAAATATTCAAATGACCTGTTAAATGGGAAATTGTTTTAAAAAGATAAAAATAACATTCTGAACTTTAATTTTGTTTACAAGATTTCCTAAGCTTGGGAGGAAACTTCCTGAGCCAAGGTATTTTGGCTCCAATCCCTTTCCGTAAATTCAAAAAGTAGGTAAAAGCAGGTACTTCTACCATTCTAATGTCTGTGCATTAGAATTTTAAATTTAAAATGATTAAATAGCTTTTCAGATTGGAGTTTGCCAAGTTTCAAGGGGTGGGGGGCAAGCTGTCTAGGCCAGGTTATCTTACCCCAGCCTATCTGAAGAAATATAGATAATAAAAAGTAATAGAAATATTCAAATGACCTGTTAAATGGGAAATTGTTTTAAAAAGACAAAAAATAACATTCTGAACTTTAATTTTGTTTATAAGATTTTCTAAGCTTGGGAGCAAACTTCTTGGGCCACCGTATTTTGGCCCCAATCCCTTCCCGTAAAGTGAAAAAATAGGCAAAAGCAGGTACTACTACCATTCTAATGTCTATGCATTAGAATTTTGAGTTTAAAATGATTAAATAGCTTTTCAGATCGGAATTTG